>SPJY01023950.1:197889-300676 GCA_005191435.1 Raddia distichophylla
GGCCCCATAATCCCTTATTAATCCGGATTGGCTTCTGAGTCGTTCCACGCGATTTCCTTGATTCCTGGAGAGTCATTGTGATACGAGGGGCAACGCCCCACAATCGTGGTATCCTTGGACACCACGATGCTCCATGCAAGCCGGTTTTTTAAGAAAATTAGTTTTGGGCCCCTCATTTCCCTCTTTGTCCGGACTGGATTCTGAGTCGTTCTACGTAATCTGCTTGATTCCGGGAGAGTCGTCGTGATCCCCCAAAAATTGTGGTGTGGATGGACACCACGATGCTCAACTCACGGAGGTTTTGAAAGAAAATTAGTTTTGAGCCCCTTAATCTCTTCTTTATCCGTGTTGGCTTCTAGGTCGTTCTACCCGATCTCCTTGATTCCGGAAGAGTCGTCGTGATCCGAGGGCAACCCCGCACAATTGGGGTGTGGATCGACACCACGATGCTCCACGCAGGCAGGTTTTTAATGAAAATTAGTTTTGCGCCCATTAATCTCCTCTTTATCCGTAATAGATTCCGAGTCGTTCTACTCGATCTCCTAAATGATGGGGAACGGGGTGTCCCGATCTTCTGGTGAGACTCGTAGGGATAATTTCAATCTGGTCGGAGAGGCGACCTTGACGATCCGGCTACCAACCTCGCAAGGATGACAACCCGGCAATCGCTAAACCACCAAACCTGCTCGTTATCAACCACGCCAAGAACGCGATTGATCTGACCACGAAGGTCGTTTCCTGCAAGCGATCGAAGAACAAGCAAGAAACAGATAAACGCAATCTGAAATTGCAAATATGGATGAAGCACTTGGATAAATTTGAGGTTCGATAACTCGACTCGGGTGGTCTAGTCGACACACGCAAATTCGAGGGGGGACGCACACGGGGTCTACCAACACACAACCAAACCTGAGTCTAAACAATGACGGCTACTGAATATATAGCGACGGCTAGGGTTTGGGGCGCTCAACCCTAGAGTTACATGGGCCACGGGCCCAAAGTGGAGGTGGCGCAGCACCCGGCAGATTTTGACGTCCTCTTGATTTCGCGATTCCTGTTGATTCTCATAGAATTTGGTCCTCCAACTGGATCCATTGGAAAGATCCCGTCGTGGGCTTGTCCGGGCGTACCAAGAACGTCCAAAACGGACTTCGTATGACCGAGTTATGATCATTTCAAGTTGGACTGCTCCTGGTGGCCGAACTGGGCTCGTGGACGACGAATTGGGTTTAATCTTTGGTTGGGCCTTGAGCAACATGGGGGTTTGGGCCCGAGGTCATCGAGGAGGTGGAGATGCGCCTTTGTTGAATGCGCCTTCAAGTATGGGTGGCGGCCAAGGTGGCGGCCGGAGTGATGGATACGGTAGCATCATGTCCGAAGATGTAGCCGAAGGAGTGGATGCGATGAATTGTTGCCAATGTGTCACGAACGTAGTGCAAGAAGTAGAGGAAGGAGTGATGGTCGCATCCATATGGACGATGTCCTCATCACCTACAGTTCAAAAAATTGCCACACACAAAAAGAGTTTGCATCTACTATTGTTCGAGCCACGTTTAGCCTTTACAATTGTTATCGTTGTATACGTCGTTGAGTTTTCGCCCACAGTTCGTCTTGTTGCTGGTCAGTTGAGTTCTAGATCAGTTTAGCTTCTTTGTTCCAAGTTGAGTGGCCTTGATTTGTCTCGCCAGCCGCCTCATGATGCTATACCTCCGTTGCAACCCCTAGCTAGGTCGCAAACCGCCATGTGTCAATCGCCTGCATCGCTAGCCTCCAATTTACCCACCGCATATCCACTGCTCGTCACCGAATCGCTCAAAAAACAACAAAATAGCCTATCCAGCAACCCTGATCCGGAGACCCTTCGGTCAAACAGTCATAACTTTCCCATACGAACTCTGATTTGGGTCCACGATCACTCGTTGGAAAGATCTTGACGAAACGCATCCAACCAAAACTCACCTCGTTTGTTTTGGTCAAATCAGAATCCCAAAAACCCTCAGGAAGACCACCTATCTGGCCCCCGAAGTTCCTGCATGCTTTTGAGAGCACCCTACAGAAATTGTATCAGCCACCCCTTACCTCCAAATTGAGGGGAGTTTGTTCTGTGTCCATAATCCTGTGTTGCTGAAGCTGGAAAAAATATCAGAAAAATAATACAAAATAAAAAAAAGAGCAAAAGAGGCAGCGCTTAGAAAAGAGCCGCGCAGAAATTTAAAAAAAAAGAGATAAGTTGGCAAGGGAATTCTCTGTGCTTGTGTTCAGTTACAATGTGCTTAGCCTGATATTAGCCCTTTGTGCCATCCTTATATTACAGCTTGACCTACATTTAAGACTAGGCTAGTTCCAGCAATTGTACTAACTTGGGCTAATATTCAACTTTGTATTACTGTTTGAACAATTATTTATCCTTTGCTACATATATAAGCCTGTCCAAGCTATACCATCTACTAACCAAGCAGGTACGAATCATATCCATCGCTTTACCACCCTGTGCGTTGAAGTTATCGCCGACCAGTTGTCGTTTGTTCCTACTGCTTGCACGGTAAGAACAAAGGATAGGTTAGAAAGAGCTGTTAACACACACACAACAGTAGAATATAGTATATATATTCTTGTGTTCTTTTTGTTCCCACTAACCATGTCAGAAGGAAGTAATAACGAGTCTGTGCTTCACGCCGAGTTCGTGAAGTACATGGAGGACCAGCAAAAGGCCATGGCTGATATGGCCAATAGCATCACTCAACTGGTAAATACAAACGCCCACGGGATGGAGAGGCTCGAGAGAAAGGTTGCCAACTTGATCACCAGAATGAAAAACATTGAAAGAGGAGCACCTGCCCCTACTGCCCGTGTGCCTCCTGCATCCCTGCTGCCCCTGTGCCTCCTGCAGCCCTTGCTGACCGTCGCTCTTGGGCTGATGAGGTTGAACAAGCTGAGAATGAATACGTTGCTAATTTTGAGGCTAATAATGGATTTGATGTGAACAATGATCGAGATCATCGAAGGCTACGCCATAATCGGCAAGGTATGACAAGAAATCGTCAAGGTAATCGTGAGGTATGTGATGACTCATTAGCCAAGGTTAAATTAACAATATCTCCTCATGTTGATAGATATGATCCTAACGCTTACCTTGATTGTGAATTATTTTGGTAGATCAAAAGTTTTCATGCTTTACAGTTTCACCTGAAAACCAAGTTAATGTTCATGTTAATGAATTCATTGATTTTGCATCTATTTGATGGCATGAAATTTGTATAAGAGAAAATGAACCGACCACCTGACAAGCTTTAAAACGTGCAATGCAATCTAGATTTGTTCCTTCATATTATGAAAGAGATTTGCTTAATAGGTTACATCGTTTAAATCAAAATAGCAAATCAGTTGAGAAGTATTATCAGGACTACAAATTGATATGTTGCGATGTGGTTTACAAGAGAGTGAGGATGCAAAAATGGCTATAATCTTGAGTGAGTTAAACCGTGAGATTCAGGATATACTTGATTATAAGTAATATAGTTCAATTATTTGTTTGTTACATCTGAGAAGTACAGGGACGACAAATCTGAACGTCTGGGAGTTTCAGTGGTTCATCAAAATCAAACCATGAGGCTGCAAAGGTTTCATCGTCAACACTTTATCAGGCGTCTCCACCCGTTGTTCCTCCTACCCCTCCGACACGAGTTACGAGTGTAATCAAGAATTCTGAGGTGCAAGCCCCCGTCGAAAGTGCTTCTTCTATCGCATCCACAGACCGTACTCGTGACATTCAATGTTTTCGTTGCAAGGGATTTGGACGTACAAAGCGTGATTGTCCTAGTCAACGTGCTCTCATTATTCATGAGGATGATGAGTACTCTTCTGCTAGTGAACATGAGGATGATCTTACTTTAGTTGCCGCTAACCACGCAGGTACCGAAGATTCAGAAGGAGAGGTGTTTAATACTTAAACAACGAAAACTTATACAACACTTGTTATGACTCGAATATTGACTGCTCAACCAGAACGATCACAAAAAAGTCAGCGGCATAATCTGTTCCAAATCAGGATGGTTGTCAACGAATATACGGTGACCGTCATCGTCGATGGAGGAAGTTGCAACAACTTTGCGAATGTTGCCATGGCCAAGAAACTTGGCTCAACCACACATCCACATCCACATCCATATTGTATTGAATGGTTCAATTCTTGCGGTAAGCTCAAGATAACTAAGACCGTTCGAATTCATATCTCTCTTGATACTTATCGTGATTACATAAACTGCTATGTTGCGTTCATGGATGTTTGCTCTATTTTGCTGGGTGCACTTTGGATATTTGATGCCGATGTGTTCATCATGGTAGGTCTAATGAATGCAAATTTGTGTTTATGGGAAGAAATATGTGTTACAACCTATGACACCGACTGAGTTAGTAAAAACAAATCGTAAATCACAAAATAAAAGTGGTGTCGATGATAAGCCAAGTGTAACACAAAAGAAGGAATCCGTTGAGACAAATTCTGGAATTAAATTAAAAGGTCATGTTCTTTTAGCTACGAAGGATTGTGTAGATGATGAGTTAGTTAAAGAACCATGCAATGATTTGAAAAACTTGTCTATTGTTTTGTCCCCTGTTATTACTAACCTTTTGCAGGAGAATATGCTCGAGTCGAGGACGACTCAAATTCAAGAAAGGGGGATGATGAGGACATCATTGACGAGGCTGAAGAAGTCCCCAACCACCGGGCCCAAGTCGAGAGGACGTCGAAGTCGCTGCCAAGTCCGGTTTGGCCATTCAGGACCAGTGCACCTTCAAACGAACGTTCAAATCACATACAAAGTCCAAATAAGGCAAATAAGGACTCTACGAAAAACTTACGAGATAAGCTTTCCAATGGATCCAGCCACGCATCCAAATTCAATCCAAGTCAACGAAAATCACGAAAACAAGTTGACGGACAAAAACTTCCCGGCGCTGCGTCGTCGTATTTTTTGGCCTAAAACCCGTGTACCCCTAGGGTTAGGGTTGTGCGTGCATGGGAACCTATTTGGGCGCCGCCCCTCATCTGGCCGCTGCCCTATATAAGTCCCCCGCCGTGTTTCGCTTTAGTTGGGTTTTGTTTAGTTGATTTCATCACGGTTGTGTGAGATGTCGCCTTGTTCTTCTTGTATCGACCAGACCAACAAAACCAAGTTTCTGAACCCCAATTGATCTTAATCAATATTCACAATGTGATTACTTATCTTGTGTTCTTACTCGTTCTTCGGTTGCTTGCAGGAACCGTCCTTCATGGACAGGTCAATCGCGCCTCTGGTTCGGTCGATAACACTCGTTGTGGTGGTTTAGCGATTGCCGGGATTTCTAGTTCCTTGAGAGGTTGAAAGCCGGATCGTTTAGGTCTCCGTGACATCTATCGAATTATCCTCATCGTCTCTCACCAGAAGATCAGGACCTCGCGTCCGCGCCCATCAACGTAGCCAACAGTGCGTAATGATAGGCTCTAAGGCGAAAGGACCCGTTCCTCTAACTAGCCAGTAGCACGCATGCCGGAGCTATCATCTCTTAGAAAACGCCTTTGCTAATAATTAGGCGACTAAAACTTATTTATCTCTCAATCAATTTTCTCACATACCTAGATGCTCGTTGAACCTTTTATGTATCCTATGGAAGTGTTTGATCAACGGCTCAGAAAATCGATTGAAAGCTAAATAAATCTAAGCATCTGATGACAAGTCGGTCCCTTAAAAAAACCATTTTACTATGTTATTACTAGGGAAAATTGTTAAACTTGTGCTCAGATGCTTAAATACATATAGGAAGAAGGGAACATATATAATGGGATTGCGCGAACAATCAACCATCTAACTAGGGGTGGGCATTTTTACACCGAACCGAAAAAACCGAACCGAACCGTACCGAACCGAACCGAAAATTTCGGTTTTTCGGTATTTCGGTTCGGTTTCGGTTTCTGGCTTTAGAAAACCGAGCAAATTCGGTTCAGTTTCGGTTTCGGGCCGCCAAAAACTGATATCCCGATAATACCAGTTTCGGGCCCATTTTCCTTCCACCTCCCCACGGCCCAGCCTCCCGGCCTCCCCCCCACGGCCCAGCGCCCCAGCCTCCTGGCCTCCCCCACGGCCCAGCGCCCCAGCCCCTCAAACCCGATGGGCGATGGCTGCTTGGTTGGCTTCCTCCGTTCCTCTTCCTCCACGCACCCACGCCCACGCCTATCCAGATCTGGCGGCGGCGCCTCCCTTACCTCACCTAGCCGCACCTCCCCACCTTGGCTCCCCTCCCTCCTCCGGTCCTCCCCCTCTTCCCCCACGCTACCGGCGGCGGCTCTCCTTCCCCTGCGCGGGCGGCTCCTCTCCTTCCCCTGCGCGACGGCAGCGGCCAACGGCGGCGGCCGGCGGGCGGCTCCTCTCCTTCCTCCCTGCGCGGCGGCAACGGCCAACGGCGACGCCCTCCTGCGCGCGCCGCGACGGCAACGGCCAACGGCGGCGGGCCTCCTTCCTCCCTCAAGGTAACTTCGGTAATACCGAATACCGAACCGAATTAATTCGGTATATTCGGTTTCGGTAGTAAATTTTTCCCCACAAATTTCAGTAGTCACTTTTTGAATACCGATTTTTTTATATACCGGAAATACCGAACCGAAATAACTGAAAATACCGAATGCCCACCCCTACATCTAACATGTTGATTCACCTTCATTACCTCCGAGAAAAGAGCGAAGGGATGTGCTTTAACATGAAAGTTCAAATCTTTATCAAGCGATACCGTAACAAGAAAACAACATTTGCAATTAGTATTAGCAATTGCACCTATAGGTAGGGGTGGGAGTTTTTGTCCGTATCCGATATATCCGAGTTATCCGAATTAAATAGACAACATATTTTAAAAAAGTATTTAGGCCGTTTTATTAATCTTCACTCCAAAAACAAAAATATGAGTTGTATGAAAAAAAACTGTAATGTATATATATCTATCCGAGCCAAAAACCTCTATCCGAGTGATCCGAATACGATCCGTTTCCACCCCTGCCTATAGGCATTGAAGAACAGTGCATGTATACTAACTACAGGCAATGCGGTTAAAAATGCCAAGTATAATAGCCCAAGGATTAAGGATCTTTCTTGTCGTGAAAAAATACACGGTCATGTTTACGTATTACTCCCTCCGTTTTTTTCGTTTGACACTTGACTTCTGAACTTTTTGACCATTTGTCTTATTAAAAAAAAGTAAATATCATTTATTTTGTTATAACTTGTTTTAGCATTAAAGGTATTTAAGCATGTCTTACAATTTTTCATGTTTACAATAAATTTTTGAATAAGACGAATGGTGAAATACATGTATAAAAGTCAAAGACGTCAAACAAAAAAAACAAAACGGAGGCAGTATTATTTCACAAAGTCCCACGCCAGGCTGTCTGCAGGAAACCTAGAAGCAATTGATGTAGGTCCCACATCAAGATGGCACCTTATACAAGCACAATACATATATTAAGGATTTGGAGGCACACAACAAATTGATGATATTCACCAGTGTATAATTTCACAAATTAAGGTGTGTACAATGCTCAGTTCTCTAGCTCTGGTTGTTATTATTAATCAAGATGCACAGTGCACTGCATCCTCTTTAATCCAATAGATTTTTTGTCCTCTGATGGCTGAGAGAAATACAAGTCAGAAGATGTCTTCATATAAAGATTAAGAGAAAAGTGCAGCCTTGCAGGATGGAGTTTACCTGTTGTGGTGGGAACTGTGGGAGTTGAACCCGCTTTGAACCATCTGCTAGCCGCTTGCATGGAAGATGTGGTTCTGCTGCAGCGAACTCATTCAGAACCTGGCAAAAATTTTGGCAATGCATTGGAAATCGAAATACAAGGTAATGCTCTTCCAATTTTTCAAACTAATAATCAAATGCATTAGTAAAACAAGTTGGCCAAGTTTGTTAAATGTGATTTAATTTCATGGGTGCAACAAGAGTCCCACCCAATATGTTTAGGTGTGCACTGAGATTATAAGCTACTCAATTCAGTTTAATTTGGTTCTTTGCATCGGTTTTCAGCTTCAAACCAGACTAATAATTTGGTTAATATTTGTGTTTCTAAGCCGTAACTTTTGAAACTAGAACCAATTGGGTACTGCCAATAACACTATGCTACAAACGGAATAGATTACGGCTGGCTAGCAGCATCATACTATGGCCTATGGGCTTCATTTCACAATATAACACAATGCTTCTCCACCTGTGACTGTTCAACTCTAAATTCCCAAGGTGCAAACAATGGCCAAAAGCAACCGAAGATATAATTCAACAAAATTTATGATAGTCTGACACCATCAGTCATGGCCTCGATCACATGGATGGCGTGGAGTTGCACTATCACAAGTGTAGCTCGTTCTTTGATACTTCCTGTCCAAACAGAGTCTGATTGGGTGCCAGTGATACCTGGGACTATGTCAAAAAAGTCACACTATATGACACCCGCTAGATCTAATGCCAATTCGATAAAAGCAAGAAATCAAAGCCTTTGAAAGACCTGTGGATGTAGCTAGGGTTTAGGTCTACAGGTGATGCTCAAGTCGCTAAGGGATTGTGTAAGGACTGCTTCCAATTTGTTCTGAAAGGAAGGGGTTAAGTGCGAACTCCTAGGTTACAACATCAATTACATGCTACATGAGGCAATGGCCATTATTATATCTATACATGCATGTGCCAACATTCAATTTCAATAATTTGATTTCTTATAAGGTAACGATGGGTGCATGCCCTGATACGCCTTCAGGTTCATTGCTGCTTACCCATTAGAATCCTGTTGATACACTGCTTCACTAGGTTCTTTTGGTTTGTCTGTTTCTGAAGGATAAAAAAGAGCCAACAAGAAAATTCAAATGAAATAAATTTACCTACCAAATCGGAGACAAGACATTATTTTGTGCACCTAGTTGCAAACCTGTTACGGCTTGGCCGGCGGCCGGGCAAAGGCAACGGCGGGGGCGCCGGCCCTTTGCTTCGGAGGTAACGATCGTCGGCGTGAGGCCTCCGATCAATGGTGACAGCAAGAGGGAGACTAGAGAAGAGGGTAGGGGAAATAGTAGATTGATCTATTGCTTAACAAATCCGGTTGTGCCTTGCGGCTTACACAAGCCCTTGGCCAACTAACAATCCTGGATAATATCCAGCTAACTAACAATCCCTAGATAAACTCCAGCTAATTATAAGTGCGGCCCCACATAACAAAACCAAACATGGTCTTACAAAGATTTTAGGCTCGATTTATCTGGCTCGATCTAGATCTGTGCACGCCTACATTTGTTAGATAAGCCTAATGCACTGCAACACTGGTGAGTTCTTGGACAGTATCAGCTAATTCCACAAGAACATATTTTCAGCTTTCTGATTGCGAATAGTGATGCTTTGCAGTGATGCTTTTGGCCTAGGACCTCAAACATGCTCATCCAGTAACATTCAAAATCTTAGTCTAGAGCACACGTAACTGAAAAATTGCAGAAGGTACCTCTAGCGAATGAAAATTAACTTGTAAGAAATGGGTTAACAAATTAGTACCTGATTTCTGATTGCTCCAATCAACATATCTTGGCATCCAGATGCATGCACGTTCTTTAAATTTGGGCATTGAAGAAGCAACCGTTCTGTGCCAGTATTGTAAATTATCAATAATGATGATAACTACAGATGTACTTGACGTCCTCAAGAAAAAGGGAACAATGCAATACCTGGATGTAGATTTGTACAAAGATTGAGATTGAGATCATTCAGCTCTGGACAATTTACATACAATGCCTGCCACATGTGAAATGATTAATAAGACCTTAGAGCATTTAAATGAATTGATGCAGGCAAAATTTTAGACTTACATCTAATGCTGAACAACCCCATAGACTCAGCTTCTTCAAATTACTATGTTTTATGATAAGCTTTTGATGCATAGATTGCTTTTGTGAAGTGGGTAATTTTGGACAGAATCTAATGCCTCCATTAATTTCACCAAAACATGTTCCCTGCTTTTCATTCTGCACATTAGAACATAAGCTCATTCCACAGTCTATGAGCTGGAGAAGTGGCAATTGTGCAGTTGCAAACTGGATCCCACCTAGAAAATCACATACGAGATGGTCTTTTTACATTGGGACACATGAATGGTGACTGAAATTCATTTTCAGCTGTGAAAAGAAATCATGAGAAGATAACTGAGACGTACATGTGGTAACATTCGGGCAAAGAGCAAGGAGCAGCCTTGATAAAGTATGAGGGAAGGCCTTGCAGATCATATTAACACCATCATCACTGATGCTAGACCTAAAGTACAATCAAAACAACTTCTCATATCAGCTATTTTGAGTAACTTCACATGAAAAAAAATGAACTGGCAACTTAAAGATCACCCTCATAATTTAATTTTACTTAAAAAAGTACGTCCTTCAGCTTACCCACTTAAATCAAGCAAATCCAGGCTTGCACAAGAACGAACAATAGATGCCACAGCTGCATCTGTTATTTTTGAACCTAGAATCAAGGATAGCATGCACAAGCCCCTGATGAAGCAATAACAAGATTTAAAATGAAAGGAGAAAACACTACAAAACAAGAATCATGATAAGAACTAGAGTGTTACAGCTCAGAAGATGCAACAAGCTTATATTGAAAACACTGATGGGATAGAAAGATACCTAAGATTGGCACTCTCAAGAGCAAACACAGCTTCATTGGATAATTGAATTGATGATATGTGCATATTTCTTAAGTTAGGGCACGTACGACCCAGGCCATCCATTAAAGTAATGAAATCAGTACAATCAGTACTTTGCTGTGTGAAACACAGCGAGAGTTCGCTCATATTAGGACAGTTTATGACCTGAAGATATTTGTAGTCCAATGAATTCATGAAGAAAATAAAGCTGCTATAACTATAAATAGTACTAGAACGTAGCATTACCGATTTTGAAAGGGAGCAAAGATCTGATAGCCAAAGAACTGAAATGCTTGAAGAGCTTAGATTAAGAAAACCAAGATTAGAGCAACCAATAATTTTGAGAACCGAAAGAGAGCGCTTCTCCGAAACAAATCGACTTAGATCCTCTCTGTTTAGAATATAAACAGCTTCAGTTAATACAGGGGCTGAGCATGTGCTAGCATTTTTGCAAGTTTTCTTGGTGTTACTACTTCAAAATCAATAAATATTCATTTTCAAAACTTAATAAATATTCATCTTAAAAATATCAAGAAATATACTGCTTTATGAAAGGGGTTGACTACTGACTAGAAATATCAGCAAAAATAAAACCAACTAAATTGTGTTGCATAAGTAAAACCGATAGGTACAGATACTAGTTGGTCAAACTAAAAGTAAATTCTCTGCATGAAAGTACAAGACTGTCATGAACCAAGACAATGCAAATATTAGGTGGTAAACTAGTATTAGCAAACAGTAATGCTAGCCATTCAAATTATCACCAAGATATCCATTTAATATAGTACATAATGCAAATGTCATGGTGGACCACCACAACCAGTGTTGGTACCCGACAGACCGTGCAGCAGTAGCAGGATCAGATGTGACACCTGCCGCACAACCTGACTGATTCCCAGGTAGTTGAGGGGATCCCAGATAAGTTAGTTTGTTATTTGATTTGTTGGCTCTTGCTAGTTGGCTAGAAATAAGTTTAAGCTTAGATATTATTGTTAGGAACCGTAATTTATTTAAAGAATTGGTGATCACAAATTAAACGTCATGCAATAAGAAATCTCTCCTCCCCTATCTCTCTATCTGCTAACTCCCCTACCCTCCCTACGCCAATCCGGCATATGCCCAGGGTGCAAGGACCAGCTAGGACTGTGCAAAAATTTTACGTACCGTAGAACCGAAACCAAATCGGTCAATGTGGTTTTGACCGGTTTTTGGTATCGGTTCAGTTCATAGAAAAACTGAAATGTGGTAGCTTGGTTATTTGGTAAAAACCATGGTAAAATTATATTTTTTTTAAAAAAGAACCAAGAGACTACAGTCTCTGGTGCGCTAGGTGCTAGTCCGACAGCTATCCTGCATATGCAAGCTTCTGTTGGGCTGTGCAAGGTAGTGTGCATTGGTTTGTTGTTGGTGGGCTGACTCCTACGTGCTTGGTGTGCGTGTCTGGCACATGGACTGGTTGAGTGGTTGGCATTTAGCCACTGCTTATAGGTTGGTTCCATGGCTACAGCCTGCAGCCCACAACATCTCGTTGGTTCACTTGTGCGTGTCTTAGAGGTACAAACAATGTCTATGCATGTTTAGAAATCCATATAAATGTGTACTCAAAACAATTTAATGTTATCGATTTGCTATCACTTACATTTCGCATATTATATATTTACCGTAACCATACCAAAATGAATTGGTATTTACCAAAACCAAACCGTATTTTTAAAATACCATACTTCACCGAACTTCTAATACTTCTAATACCGTATTACGGTCTACCATATTTACCGAACCAAAAATATTGAACACAATCCCAGGGCAATCCAACACATTTTCTTCAGCTCGGCTGGGGTCCCCTCACCACGAAGCCTATAAACCTTGCCCTCCAATTAACCATTTCTACAACCTATGTCGTTTCCACCTAGCCCGTAACAGTAAACTAAAGAGTAAAGAATGAAAATGTCAAAATACAACATATAAGAAAGAAACTGCACCTCATAGTGTAACAAGTAATGTTTGAAGTTTTCAACGTACCCAGTCATCCTGTTGACTGCCTTGTCAGCCATGGTGATCTCAAGAGTTTCTAAACTTGGGCAGGAGAATGCTAGACATGCCAGCATAGTAGCATCAATATCACTGCATCAAACAAAAAAGAGCAAGATAGCTGTTATATGTAGAACATCTGTTCTCCATGACCAGATCTAAAACAATGTAGAGTTTTCATTAGTCCTCTTCAGAATTAACGTAAGTGACAACTGTATGTTGAAGTAGCAACAAAAAAGGGATAGATAGACATACATCAATGGATCAAATCTAGATTAACTAACACTGTTGCCAGACCCAAAAAATGACATGTCCTCTTTCACATCAACTTCAGTGACCAAATGTCTATGTTGATGCAGAAACAGAAAAAGGACAGAAATACATACACCAGAAGACTGGATACATTGACAAACGTTGTGCAAATCCAAAACAATGTAGGGTTTTCACTTATCCTCTTTTCGCGTCAACTTAAGTAAACAAATGTATATATTGATGAAGAAACAAAAAGGACAGAAACACAACAGAGGACTACAGTTATAGCGACACTATGACAGCATTCAAAACAAGTTGTTTGCTTATCCACTTTTTCATCAACACAAATGCAGAAGATAATTTCATTGTAGATAGGTTCCACCTATGCTTATACTCATGCAGAAAATAAGAGGGTAGACTAAGTATCGAAAGACCTAGACCGAGTCTGCCTTTGTTAGCTGTTTGAAAACAGCACGATGTGAAAACCTTTAACTCAGATAAGAATGGAACTGTTAGTTTATGTTTTATATTTAGTACCACTTTATGCAATCAACAGAAGGAGAAAAATATAGGTAATCAGATGAAAAATATTTGAAGCCAAACAAAATGAAAAACAACCACAATACATTGAAGATATATTTTTAACAAGAAAACATGAATAGGCTTATGCACAAAACACAAGCAATCTTACCAGCAGCAAGACTGTCGTTAATATTTCGCACATGGGGTAATAAGATCAAATGATGCCATACATGGTCTTGTACAAGTATGGATGAGCATCTATTGTCACTGTCACATATTTGAACTGGTCCAATTGAGGAATATAGAATAATGGGCCTCCAAGTACGTCATCAGTCAGAATAAGCACAAACTCTCTAAAACACAAGTTTCATCAAATGTGAACACTCAAAAGAAGCTTTTTTCACATTGCAAATAGATAGATTTGACTTGACAGAGTAGCAAACAAATCCAACAAGCACAGTTATCATTTAAAGGATACAGCAGATTTTGAATGCGTATTTGTGCAATCGGAATTGTGGTTCTTTTACAATACCTTCAGATTGTATGTTTAATATCAGGAGCTCAAAACAAGAACAAACAACACTGTTTCTGACGTTCAAAAGTTACACATTTTATTTTGTAGACTATATACGTTTTGCAACATCATAGACTAACAAGTAACAAACCATTAGATGTGCTCTCTACAATCATACTGACCCAAAAACAAAAAAACAAAAAAACTGATGGACGGTCTAGAAAAACAGTGTTGCAGCATTACCAAAATATCATCCACAACGGACAGACATCCCCACACCCATTTTTAACAAAGCTTTCCAAAATGAATTAATCTAGGACACACCAGCTCAACCAAGCACTGGTCAAATTTAATCTTCAGGCGCCAAGATCTGTTCTCAAAGAAGCAAGTGAGCTTCTGACATAAATATGATAAACAGGCCGCATTTTCCCAAAGGCTCCATTCATGATGCCCTCGCCTTTAACCAAATTCCTATCTCCTAAACACCGATAAGAGAATAAGTTATAAACCCCCTGGCGCCAGCATCAGATCGGGCGCTTCATTTTAGAAACCTCGTGTTTCGATATACTATTGATTTTATTGCGTTTCCATCTAGCCGAATTTCCGTAACCTTATAGCAGCGCTTCCCTGAGCAGCCACCGATCAAAGATCCAGCCATTGATCTCACGGCAGCGTGCACAGATCGGTCAAGATTGCATCGGTTTGGATTAGATTCGTTCAGATTCGTCGGGTTCGCGCGGTCCCCTCACCTTTCCATGCGGAGCGAGAGGCGCGAGAGCGCGGTGCACCGCGGGAGCAGCGCGGCCACAAGGCTGATACCGGCGGCGCGGAGGCGGAGCTCCTCCGCGGCACGCCACACCCGGCCCGCGCAGTCGCGCCACCCGCGGCTGACGGCCGCGGCGGCCATGACGCCCCTGGGCCCCAGCCGGCGCAGCACGTCCGCCATGAGCTCCCTCGGGACAGCCCTCCCGCCCACCTCCAGCCCCTCCCCATCCTCCACGGCCCCGTCCTCCCCTCCCGCGCCCTCCTCCTCGCCCGCCGCCGCACGGGCCCTCTTCTCCGGCGAGGACGGCGTGGCCGCCTCGTCGAAGGACAAGGCGCGGCGGAGCTTACTGATCTCCCCTCCGCCCACACTGGCGACCCCGGAGGAGGACGAGGGCGACGGGGTGGGCGCGGGGGCGCCGCCGGCGGGGGCGGGGACGGCGCAGACGTGGCCCTTCTTGGGGAGGCCGCAGCGGCCGCAGTTGTAGCTGCCCCGCGTCTTGGGGCGCGGCGGCGGGGGCGGCTTGGGCAGCGAGGCCATGGGAGGGGGGAGGGTTTGGGAGGGAGACCCCGGCGCGGTTAGGGCAGGGGGCGGAGGGAGAAATAGTGGGAGGAGAGGGCGGGAGATTGGGGAGGGATTGGCGCCATTTTTCGGGCAGGAGCACGAGGCCGCGCGGACCAGGTGATCACGAGTTTTACTGGGCAGTGGAGTGCCCACGTCGACGCGCATGTGCTGTCCGTTCACCCACAGCCCACACTGAGTGGGCAAAAGGGTGCCAGACTTCAACGCAAGTTTGGTATGGTATGGTTCGAGGCTGGAACGTACAGATTTTTTACATGCATGTCGTTAAGGAGTTCGTTTATCTTCGATTTGCTGTTACAAAACACATATTCTTTTTAATGTCATTATTTTTGTAACTTTGTATCACAGATGCCATTTTGAGCATTTTTGGACGATTTAAATGATATACGCGACACGAATACGAGAGAAAATACGGAAATACCCCCTGATGACTGGCCCTACTGGTCAGGCACAAATCCAGCCGAAACAAAAACTCCCCAACGCGGTCCAACCTGACCGCATCCACCACTCGTGCCACTTCGGGCCGAAACAAAATTCCCCGTTTCTAGGGTTTTTGTGGCAATTTTAGGGTTCCTCGATGCAACGTTGAGTCCGGCGACGACAACTTGTTTCCACTGTTTCCTTTGATAGATGTTGCTAGTGGTCTCTCCCCTCAACACGAGTAAGTGTTGATACGCGAGTAAGTGTTTATCTGTTCTGTAGATGTCGATTGAGTTGAAATTGGGTAATCGATCTGTGTGCTTGAGTGAAATGACCTTTGCGTTGAAATGGGGATTTCGGTTTAACCTATTCCTATTTCTGATTTGATTTAGGTTTCATTATACTATAGAGTTAAGTGTGGAAGGTTATGTGACAAGAGAGGAGGATGGTAGAAGGAGGTATACAAAAGCTCGGGTTGTCAATTGGGTTGTGCGTAATGTTAAGGACGTCACCATTGCCAATGCACATGAGGAGTTGGCAAAGTACATCACATGGAGATCTCACCAGAGGCCTACTATGTGGTTCTACGATAAGAATTGTGGAGAAGATGTTGTCATCAATGAAGACAGCCAGATCACTAGTTTCCTTATGTACTAGGATGAGTTGAGACCTAAAATTATAGTAGGCATATTTGATTCCCCAATTGTGTCTGCTCCTATGCCATCAAAGCCTTTTTCTTACAAAGTAGATTTTCCTGTAACATCTGAAGCACCCCACCACTAGATCCATTTGTGGATAATACTGAGGAGTATGTGGGTGTGGATGATGAGCACTTGTACATGGGCAATCAGCCAATTCCAGATGAACACCCTGGAAGTGATCAGATGGATACTCGCCCCAGTACAGTTGTCATACAGGAAGAAGAGGTGGATGATGCATACCCAGCAGATCGAAACGGCGGAGAAAAAGGCAAAATCGAAGGACTTACCCGCACATTGTTGTTGCACTTATAGAAAATCTTCTCAAAAGATCGCAGGCTATTGATCATAAGCTTAATGACAGGAATCTTACACTGTGGATAATTCATGAGGGGTAGCTCAAATCCACTCGTCTTAGAGGCGGACCAGCTTAAATCCATGACGCTGTGTTGGATCTCCTTCAGATTGAATCTCAAACGATTTGTGATTGCGGTCGATTTCCCAGCGGCCGCAAGAACCCTCGAAACAACGAATTTTGTTTCGTCCCGAGGTGGCGCGAGGGGTGGATGCAGTCGGGTCGGACCGCGTTGGGGAGTTTTTGTTTCGGCTGGATTCGTATCTGACCAGTGGGTGTTAGGATCCTAGGCCGAGAGGGGGGTGAATCGGCCCTTTTCCAATTTTAATTCTTACAGTTTGATAGCTTAGTTAGTCAGAATAGGAACACAAGCTACCGATGGGTTTAGAGTCTAGTTGCGGAAGCGATCACAGTGAGACACAAGTGACTACTAGGAGGCTCGATGGCACTCACATGCAAACGATCAAATCAATGTGCAGAAGTAAATGAGTGAGATGAGGAGACGCAAACCGAGTTGTTTACCGAAGTTCGGTACTCAACACATGAACACCTACGTCTTCGTTGAGGAAACTTCTCACACAGAGAAGTCGGAACCCTTTCGTTCCTAGCCCTCAATCCACTCGTGGTAGCTCTTCACCAACACATGGTAGGCGAGCTCCAAACCCTCACACAAGACGAGTTCTTCCACACGCGGAAGCTCCTCGCACCCGCGGCATCGACACACGGCACCGACCCCCGACACACGGAGGGTTTTGTACACAAATAAACAAGCCACGATCATGTGGAGGGTTGTGCACCATAAGCAATAGGAAAAAGAAGCATAGCACAGATTTGCATATGGAAATCAGACATGTTGTCGACTGGTGGCTAATCGGGGGTCACCGTCGGCAATGAATTTATTACGGGGATGCACTCAAGAACCAAACCAGATGGTAGCACAAGACGGGGATTTATATAGGTTCGGGCCCTTAACTCGGAGGCAATACCCTACTCTTGTGCTCTGGGATTATAATGGTGATCGACGATCAATGTGAGATGTTGTAGATGATGATGTCGATGTATGCCTATGGCCTCTACCCCTCCCTTTATATAGTGCAGGGGGATAGAGTTGCATGATGGCATGCGGTACATGGTATCAGATTCGGTTATGCCGATGCATGATATGCAAGTATCGATCTCCTAATTACATGGAACTTGGCTATATCCTCGGGAACGTCCTTGGCGCTCAAGTTACACGTAACCCGAGTGATCTCTATCCTGATCGGCCGACTTGGGTCATCCCACATCCACTTCCTCATGGGTCTTCTAGAGGATACCGGGGCCTATGTAGTCCACACATGTGAGCTGATCTAACTAAACATGTTGGGATTATTAAACGATCCAGATCATTCTATCATCTAAATATTCTGCTACACATTTTTGCAGCATGTGAAGCAAGCAAAAGGTCAGGCCCTATAGTGTACAAAGCATGTTAAGTGATCTAATAAAAACATGTTGCTATGAAGGAAAAAGTGAACAAAGTAGAGATCCCAAAATCGAACAAAATCTAGTTACAAACTATTAACCAACAATAAGCTGGTATTTAGTGGTAAATAAAATTCATTGCGCCCTTCAAATTACTCGTGTAAAATATTGCAGCTAATTGTATTGTCCAAGAAACCTAATTAAGAGCAAAAGCAAAATTCTAAATAAGGTGCTCACTGGTTTGGGTATTGAAGGATCGAGACAAAACCTAGAGGGGGGTGAATAGGCTAATTAAATTTTACAAAGAAAAACAGCACAGCGGAAAAACAATATTGGATGTTCCGATGTCACTATCGGATAGTCCGATGTGAATCGGACTATCTGATCTGGAATCTGAATATCCAATATTGCTGAAGTTAGGGTTAGCGATTTAAAGAAACACAGGAAAGACACCTGCACCAAATAGGGTTAGAAAGCAATGCAATAAGTGAAGTGAACGAATAGGAAAGCACAAACACACGGAGACTCGAAGTAGTTGTTTTCGAAGTTCGGATCTTTGAGGAGATCCTACGTCTCCGTTGAGGCGGCTCGGTCACACTTGAGCCGGGGTCCCTCTTGACCTTTAACCTCCCGGGTTGCACCAAGCACTTCCGGTAACACTCTTTGGATCCTTTCCTTTCATAGGCGAATCTGGCCTTCACAAACTCTCCTCGACCACCACACGAAGCACCGGTGGCTCTAGGGTGACTGCTAGCCGTCTAGGAGCCCTCAAACTCCAAGAGTAACAAATCCAGCTGAAAACCAACTTGGAGAATGAATCTAGTGCTCAAGGTTGAAGCTTGACCAACACAAAGACTCTAGATCTAGCTTCTTCTCCCACTCAAAGATGCAATCAATGAAATTTATGTTGGAGTGAAGATGGAAGGTGGAGAGTTAGAGTTTGCAATAAGTGCTCAGCTGAAAATGTGTGTGAAAGGCAACCCCAGCCTGTAGGGGAAGGAGGGGAATAAATACCCACGCTCTCAAACTAGCCGTTGCGGCTGATAGATATCGGATAGTTAGATGTTAATATCAGATAGTTCAGATATTTTTGCAATTAGAGACAGAGAGGGGTCAATTGGACAGAGCAACGGATAGTTCCGGATCATATCGGAACATTCCGGTCCAACATCGGATTGTTCCAATATTTTTGCGACTAGAGACAGAGAGGGGTCAATCGGACTAAGCATCGGATAGTTTCGGACCATATCGGAACATTCCGGTCCAACATCGGATAGTTCCGATATGAAAATAAATAAAACTCCCTCAAATTTGAATGGTGGATAGAATGTGTTAAGTTTCTTCTACCAAGAGCACTTATAACATCTAAAAGTGGTTTTCCGTCGCATCCCTCTTAATAGTACGGCGTGTCATTAAACTCAATTCAAAAGAAAAGATTTACACTAAGATTAAAATGAACACCGTCTTCTCCTTTAAGCTTTACGGTCTCCAAAGGTCCTCCAAACCCTTTTTCTAATATTAAGAACTGTCCAAGACTACACAAATGGATTAGATCTTTAATATGCCCATCATCTATCACCAAAACCCACATAGGGCCTAGATGCGCTTTCAATCTCCTTTTTCTGGTGATTGATGACAAACACAATTAAAGCTTAAAAAAAGGATTTTAAATACTAAAAATATCTCTTTTGAATGATCAAGAATATAGTGGAGCTCCCCCTAAATATGTGGACGGATTGAAAAACTAGAGACTCCCCCTATATCCTTGCATTCGTGGGTACAAGAGAAGCAAATGAGCAGTAAATGCAGTAAATTAAGCTACAAATGCATATGGCACAGCATTGGGCACACAATAACATAACATAGCACAACAGAGTTAGAACAGGTACTGACAGCAAGTACATTACAAACCAAGTCAAGGCATTAAAAGACACACACAGACAGAGTTTCAAGCTTGATACAAATAGAGATACATAAACTTAATCTAGATGGAGCTTTACTTTCTCCCCCTTTTGGCATCAATATACCAAAAAAGGAAGAGAAATAAGCTAGATCACGGCGAGGATCAATCATCATCTTCAGTGTAGCTTCCCTCGCTACCACTCTCATCATTGTCTTGAGCAGGAGAAGCGAAGGCGGCTTCATAACCCTTGATCTTGTCATCGTCCTCGCTCCCCTCAACTTCAGAACCATATGGGGAGTAAGGAATCTCTAGGTGCCGCTGAATCTTCTTGAGCCTCAAGGTATTCTGTTTGATCCTCTTAGAATTCTTTTGGCGAGCGCGCCTTTCATCTTTGCCTAGGCAAAAAATTTCCCTAAGCATGGCATTGATAGGAGATGAGGATCGAAATGAGGATGGGCCAGAGGAAGAAGCTGGAGCAGCAGGTCTAGAAGATGGAGATCCACGAGAGGAGCAACGAGTAGCAGTCTTAACAACTCGGACTTGATAACCCGAGTGCTCGACATCCTTAACAAAGACAGACCCAGTCACTTCCTCTATCATCTTCATAATGTAAGGAGCATGAGTGCAACTCCTCCTAGGATCCAGAGAACTAAGACGGATCTCACTCCAAATAAAGTCCACAACATTGAAGGGGTCGGGACTGAGATCCAATCCAGTAGAGCAGATTCCTTGAATAACCAAGAATGCTTGAAGCGTCTCCTTCTTTTGGGGTGAGGGTCTTCCTGATCATCCTGGTGAGCACCACATAGATGGGAAGCAAACCCTTTGCCTTCCCAAGCTCAAAATCCTAAGACTCATCATAGATACACCCCAACTTGTTTATCTCCAGAGGATCATACTCATGTAGCCTGTCCTTGTTAAAGCACAGTCTAGGCGAGAAACCGAGAATACTGGCAAACCGAGCCTTGGTCACATTGTAGTAGGTACCGCAGGTCATCCATTTGAGTGACTCGGACTCATCTGTACCAAAGTATAGTGTGGCATAGAATTGAGCAAACACTTCGTTATTCCAGCTATATTTGAGGCCTATGATATCCTTGATATCGTACTTGTCGCAAATGTCAATGACCTCATCAAACACAGGATCATGTTGACGCTCCAGATAGTCCCAGTCAATCCACTACATCATGACAACTAGAGTTTTCTTCAGAAAGATCACTGAGTCATAGAAGTCTTGTTGGAAGTAGTTCCAGAAGCGACGGTCAATGTTGACTTGCTTCTCATAGTCCTCTGGGTCTATCCTCCTCTCTTTTCTGATTCGGACTGAGTCACCTTTGAGATTCATCGACTTTGGGGATAAAAGTTCCCACAAAAGTTCTTTACTGGCTCATGCATCTCCAGAGGACCTATCAGAGGTCTGGAGGGATCTTCCCTTGATGAGGACTGCTGCTGCCTAGGGGATCCAGAAGGTGGTGATCCTAAGGGAGACCTGGAGGCTGTCTTCTTTACTGAACGTTTTGGACGACTAGGAGAAGGGGCGGCCTCAATGAACATCATATCCCGAGGAGAGGACATATGAGCTGGAGAGGTTGGTGGTTGAACCCTGGCGGGGTCATGCCTGGCCTTTGTCCTCCTCTGCTGAGATGGGCCACCAGAGTCAACTAGAGACTGTTTGCCCTTGGACTTAACCATCTGGATAAACAAAGATACCTAAGATTAGACATAGCTCTAGGATGAGTGGAATCAAATAACCAAGTTTTCAGTTGCTGCCAATATCGGATAGTCCGATGTTTACAGCTCAGTAGGAAAACCTAGTTTCTTTGAATCTTCAACAAATCTCCAACAAAGACTAAACCCATTACAAAGAACTAATCCCAGTACATCTAGAGACTATCTAATCCAATCACATTTGATAGAAAACGACAAATATAGGAGATCGGATCGGCTAGGTCCAATCTTACCTTGAGACTGAGATGCGATGAAGACGAGGCCCTGCACTAGTTGGTAATGGAGGGGAAAATGCTAGGGCTTTACTCCGGAGGGACTTCGGAACCTCCGATCGAGGGAGGAGCAAAGCTCCGGAGAGGGGACAGTGGGACGGCACGGGAGAGAGAGGGAAGAGAGTGGAGGTGAGTGAAACAGCGGAGGGGTAAAAGGATGAGTAAAAGAATAAAAAATTACCCATCTGGATACTCTGATTTTAGTATCGGACAATCTGATATCATATCGGACAATCCGATATGATTTTTCAGCAGAACATAGGAAAATAATTTTACAATAGTTTGGAAGATATATAAGGAGATTAAAAGGGATTATTATCTCAAGAAAAGAGTATATAAATACTCAAGAGAGCACGAATCATATAAGATTATCCAAAACTATGATATATATAAGGCAAACAAGTTTAAGCAAGAATTTTAAAACACAAGAAAGATTTTCAATTTTCAAACAAGATAAGCATGCACTATTTCAAGCCATGTTACTAGCATTAAGGATATTTAGGTCACTTCTAAGTGCACAAAATCTTCTCTCATCAAGTGGCTTGGTAAATATATCGGCTAATTGTGCTTCGGTTCTCACGTCTAATATCAATATCGCCTTTGGTGGAGTGATCTCTCAAGAAATGATTGCGAATATCAATATGTTTGGTTCAAAAATGTTGCATAGGATTATTTACTATTTTGATGGCACTCTCATTATCACACATAAGTGGAATTTGGCTTAGATCCAAACCATAATCTTTCAAAATTTGTCGCATCGACAAAAGTTGAGCGCAACAACTTTCCGCTGCAACGTATTCTGCTTCGGCGGTAGAAAGGGCTACGGAATTTTGATTCTTGGAAGTCCAAACTAGAGACCTACCCAAAAATTGGCAAGTCCCCGAAGTGCTCTTCCTATCTACTTTGCAACGGGCATAATCTGCATCCGAATAGCCGACTAGATCAAAAGATGATCCTTTTGCATACCAAAGTCCTAAGTTGGGAGTGTAAACTAGATATCTCAAGATTTTTTTAACGGCCACTAAGTGGCTCTCCTTAGGAGCGGCTTGAAATTTTGCACACATGCACACGCTAAGCATAATATCCGGCCTAGATGCATAAAGATAAAGGAGAGAACCAATCATAGATCGATATACCTTTTGATCGACGGTTTTACCTTTTTCATCCACATCCAAATGACCATTTGATTGCATTGGATTCTTGATTGGCTTTGCATTCTCCAAATCAAACTTCTTCAGCATATCTTTGATATATTTGGATTGACAAATGAAGATCCCTTCTTTGAGTTGCTTGATTTGAAACTTGAGGAAGAAGTTTAACTTCCCCATCATGGACATCTCAAACCTCTTGGTCATTATCCTACTAAACTCCTCATAAAATTGTTTGTTAGTAGAATCAAAGATTATGTCATCGACGTAAATTTGGCACACAAACAAATCATCATCTACATGTTTAGTGAAGAGAGTAGTATCGGCCTTTCCGATAGAGAAATCATTCTTTACCAAAAAATCTCTAAGACACTAATACCACGCCCGAGGGGCTTGCTTCAAGCCATATAGTGCCTTGTGAAGTTGATAGACATGATTTGAATGCTTTGGGTCCTCGAAGCCGGGGGTTGTTCAACATACACCAACTCAAAGATTGGTCCATTTAAAATGCACTCTTCACGTTCATTTGATAAAGTTTGAAATCATGGTGAGTAGCATATGTTAGAAAAATACGAATAGACTCTAATCTAGTTACGGGGGCATAAATCTCACCGAAGTCTAAACCTTCGATTTGGGTAAACCCTTGAGCAAATAACCTTGCCTTATTCCTTGTTACGATCCCATTTTCATCTTGCTTGTTCCTAAACACCCACTTAGTTCCAATCACATTTGTTTTAGTTTTTCGACCAAAGTCCATACTTCATTTATTGTAAAGTTGTTTAACTCTTCTTCCATAGCCATTATCCCATCTGGATCATTCAAGGCTTCTCAACCTTCACGGGCTCAACAAAAGAAGCAAATGAGTAAAATTCACAAAAGTTTGCGACTCGGGATGTAGTAGATACTCCTTTGTTTATATCTCCAAGAATATTGTCGACGGGATGATCTCTTTGAATACTTTGATGAATCCGTGGACAAGATGTGGCTTGGATCGGTTCATCATTCAATTGTTCTTTTTTTTCAATTTGTTGATTCTCAACATGATCTTATGTAGAGGTAGGTGGCTCTACTTGTAGAGATGAGTCATCATCGATTTGATCGTTGACTCTTTCTTGAGACTTGATTTCTCCAATAGCCATCTTCTTAATCGCTTCACAAGGGCTTTCTTCACCTAACACATAAGGATCAACTTGCTCCACTTGTGAGCCGTTAGTTTCATTAAATGTCACATCTCTCGCTATTTCAACCACACCGGAGGCATTGTTGAAAACACGATAGGCATAAGCGTTTGAACCATAATCTAGTAGAAATCTTTCATCAACCTTACAAGCAAATTTAGATCTTACCTTCTTTTTAAGAATGAAGCACTTGTTTCCAAATACTCTAAAGTAGGATACATTGGGTTTCTTACCCATGAGTAGCTCATACGGTGTCTTTTTCAATAGCTTGTGTAGATAGAGCCGGTTGGTTGAGTAGCATGCGGTGTTGATGGCCTCCGCCCAAAAGACGTCGGAAACCTTGTACTCATCTAGCATTGTCCTAGCCATCTCAATGAGTGTGCGATTCTTCTGTTCAACCACACCGTTTTGTTGAGGTTAGTAAGGAGCGGAAAACTCATGCTTGACTCCTTCATCTAGATACTCTTCTACGTCGATGTTTTTAAACTCCGTACCGTTGTCGCTCATAATCTTCTTGATCTTTAACTCAAATTCGTTTTGAGCTCTTCTCATGAACTTCTTAATAGTTTCTTGAGCTTCAAACTTGTTATGCAAAAAGAACTCCCAAGTGAAGCGGGAAAAATCATCTACAATGACTAAGCCATACTTATTACCTCCGACGCTTATGTAGGCGATGGGACCAAAAAGGTCCATATGCAACAACTCCAACTTTCTAGATGTTGTAATCATATTTTTAGTTGGATGATGTGCACTCACTTGTTTTCCGACTTGACCAGCACTAAAAATCCTATCTTTATCAAAAGATATATTTGTTAGTCCCAAAATGTGCTCGCCCATTAGAAACTTTTGAAGCTCATGCCAACATGGGCTAGTCGGCGATGCAAAGCCAACCCATGCTAGACTTAGCCATCAAGCATGCTTCAAGTTGGGCTCTATCCGAGGTGAAATTCACAAGATAAAGATTTCTCTTTAAAACACCCTTGAAGACTAGAGAGTTGTCCTCTCTTCTAATAACTGAGACACCCTCAGTAGAGAAAATATAATTTAAACCCATCTCACATAATTGGGAAATGTACAAAATATTGTATTTTAGAGACTTTACAAGTAATACATTTGAAAGAGTGAATTCTTTAGAGATACTTACCTTACCAAGACCCATTACCTTTCCCTTACCATTATCTCCAAATACAATGTTCTCGTAATATGAGCCATTTACATCAAAGGAGGTGAAAATGGAGGCTTCCCCGGTCATATGATTTGTGCAACCACTATCTAGCACCCAAGTATTTCCACCGGAGCGATAAGTCTACAAAATAAGTTATACTTTTGTTTTAGGTACCCAATTTTGCTTGGGTCCTCTCAAGTTAGTCACTAGTGACTTTGTCACCCAAATAGACTTTGGAGTGCAAATATTCTTGGTCTTAGTCCCAACAAAATGAGCAACTACTCTACCAAGATTGGTTCTCCTAAACACATAAGATGCATTGAAAGTAAAATGAGACGCATGAGCAAGAGATCCATTAGCATGCACAAAGTTTATAGGACTAATGTCCGGAGCTACCACGATGTGGCCCTTTTTGCCCTTGTTCTTCTTGGGAGGGAATAACTGAGGCCTTCCTTGTTGTAGTTGCCCCTTTTTCGGACAAGATAGTCAACCAAGTATTTACTTCCTTTGTATAACTTTTGAAGTCCATCTTCTAGGAGCCCCTTGAGCTTTTCATTTTCGGGTGCTAAATCTTTCATTGTTTGAAAATTAGTAGCACGAACTTCAACATCAAGGGTTAAGCACTTTGAGCATCCACTAATGTTTGAAACTATTGAAGCACTTGGAGCATCGTTTGAGGTGGAAGTGGTACTCTTCGAGAGATCAACAAACTTCAATGCAAGAGACTCATGAGTTTGTTTGACCCCACTAAGTTCCTCTATGAATGAAGCATTGGTGATCTCAAGATGCGCAACTTGGAATTTGGCCAAATCTAAAACTTTGGCCAACTCTGCATTTCTCTCCCTCTCACTAGCTAATATTTTCTCAAGGTCAAGGTTTCTCTCCTTTTGAAGGATGAGCAAGTCCTATTTACACTCAAGAAGAAGATTGTGTGGATGTGTCTAGCTAGCGCAATGCCATACTTTTATAGTGCTGGATGATGAGGTATCCTGGCGCGAATTAGGATGTTGCAAGTTTTTAAATGTATTTGTAAAACACTATTGTAATGCATAATTAATCCATTCAATGGCCCATTAAATAGCAATCAAGAATGGGATTGACTAACGGTGAAAGTATATATGTATAGGGATGTAAAAACTCAATTAGCCGTAATGAATATTTGGCATTTGTAAAACATTGTTGTAATGCATAATTAATCCATTCAATGGCCCATTAAACAACAATCAAGAATGGGATTGACTAACGGTGAAAGTATATATGTTTAGGGATGTAAAAACTCAATTACCCGTAATGTATTTTTGGCATTTGTAAAACACTGTTGTAATGCATAATTAATCCATTCAATGGCCCATTAAACAGCAATCAAGAATGGGATTGACTAACGGTGAAAGTATATATGTATGGATGTAAAAACTCAATTATCCGTAATGAATATTTGGCATTTATCAAGCAATGAATGTGCCGATTATTTTTTGTTACAATGTGATAGTGCAGATTGTTGTGAAGTCACTGAATCATGTATCGTTGAGAAAACCCAGTCGAAACTTCGGTGATAATCCATTCGTAACAAAAAAGTTTACTCAAATTTGATAAGCTTTCGGTTAAAATCGAGTATATACCACCAATAGCTCACGTTCTATATTCTATGTCTAAATAACGCATATGAATTGTATTGCAACCAACACAACATCAAGCAGCTGGAGACCATAAACCCTAGATTCAAAATCGATGGGATAATAGGAGGAAGGGACGAAAGCTATGACCTCCATATGCTACGAGTTACACCGCCGAATGCGCGCCGTATGGTTGAATGCACAACGAACTGTCGCCGCCCGCTGGAAGAGGAAGGAGCCCGGGTGTGAGTCAGCGAGGGGCCGGGGCTAGGGACGACGGCGACGAAGGAGGTGGCGGCGCCGTCTCTGTCCGCGCCAGGCTGGAGAAGAGGGCCTCATCCAGTAGCTTTGCGCATGGATGGGGAAGAAACTGAGGGAGGACAAGAGAGCAATACGGTGCTAACAGAGAGGGAGAGATGATTCAATACCTTTTCTCAATCAATGTACTTCCTAGCAGATGGCAGATGACCGACGCCCGTGGCGGAGGAGGGATTCCAGGTCCGCCCCTTAGATATCAAGATCTGCGAAAAGAATGGTTTTTTGTGAAGGGGGTTGGGGTTTGATCTGCGAAAATCATGGATTCATGGCACAAGGACTCAACCACTTGAGTGAAAAGCGTTTTGAAAAATCTCACGGGCATGTCTCACCGACCATGGGTCCTATGATTGAGGTAGAAGGGCCCTACGAATAATTGGCAAGATTTTGCTCCTGTGATCTGCATTCGTACATGTGCCTCTTGTAAAGCTTGAATCCATCCAGAATTTCATGTGCCTCTTGTAATTTGAGATCAAGGATTCAGAATGCCATTGATTGCATTAATGTAATTAACGATGGGGAGAGATTAGCGGGCTGACTGGGTTGGAAATATATTTAATGTAATTAATGATGGAGAGAGAGACATACGTATTTGAAATTAGCCGCCGGATGGAATATCAACGGGTGTAGATGCGCAAATAGGACAGCGCCTATGTTGAAATTGGGGGATGCGCAGGAGATTTGGTGAAATTGAGCCGTCGGATGAGGAGGGGACGATCTTGATTGCTTGTATCAACACCCGTACTGGTGCTTTTTATAATAGTATAGATGTGACCTTCCTCTCATTAGAGTGAATGTGAACACATCATTACTCTCCTTCCTGGTGGCACGATCTTCTATAAATTTCCTTATTGATGAACATGAACTGCCGGGCAATGAGTAGGGTTGGAAAACGAGTTAGAAGCTTGCGAGCTACTCGGGCTCGACTCGTTTAGAAACGAGCACGAGCTGAGCATTGTTTCCAGCTCGTGCAACCGACCGAGCCGAGCTGAGCCAGAGGCGCCATCGTTCGGGCTCGGCTCATGGCTCGCACATTATCATTCATCGGTCACCGAGCCTGTTTTTCACTCGAGCTCGTGGTTCGGGCCTATGGCTCGGGCTGGCTTGCAAGGTACCATCGAGACGATCCTATTTTTTTAGCTTGGATCCTTGCTTAGCTCAGCTCGAACTCGACTTGGTATCTAACGAGCCGAGCCGAGCCAGGGGATGGATCCTCAGGCTCGACTCGTTTCAACCCCTAGCATTGAGCGATGGACAAACTGGCTCGAATAGTTAGCATGCATCACCATATTGGAATTTATTATTGTTCTGGCATTTTTAAATTTGAAATTAAAAAAATAATTTCCTATTTTAATTAATTAAAAAAATAGCCGCCCGGCTCCGGACAGTCGGGCGTTTTTTATAAAACGCTAGGCAGACGGGTGCATATTAAAAAAACACCCGTCCAGTGGGCGTTATTTAAAAATCGCCCGTCCAGAGGGTGTTTTTCTGATAACGCCCGTCCAGAGGGCTTTTTTGGATAAGACCTGTCCAGAGGGCCTTTTTGGTGGCCGGGCTTTTTTTGTTTTTTTGAAAAAATTGATTGAATAATATTGATATAAATTGAAATTACGAAACTACGCCGTAGGGGGATCATGGTTTCCGCCATCCTATTACGAAACAACGCCGTAGGGGGGTCATGGTTTCTGCCATCCTACTAAGGCGAAATGCCGTAGAGTTTCTGATGTGGCTTGTTTTTTCTCTAACAATTAGTTTTGTAGTTGTCTCTATAAATATGTCACCTTGTGCTACGAGATGTGAAATGGTTGATTCTTTTTATCTAAAATCCTTCTTGTGCCTGTAACTTCTCCTTAAATTTTAGTTCTTCAAATATTTCATTTGGTTTTGAAAAGGGAAATAAGATTGAGTGCCACACTTACGATTGTTCGTTCTCGGAGCACTCGACCATATATACTACTCTACTAGATCTATTTCGCTGGTCTATTACTCTTAGAGGTCGAGGGCTTCGAGACGGCTAGGAGTTGCCTACGAGCCACCAATCTTGAGGCGCCACATGGCCGACCCGATCCTCCCGGCGCCACGTGTGGAAAACGAGATTAGATTGTAAATAATTTTCGCGCTCAATTTTTTTAGGCACTCCATTATTTTATAGAACTGGAGATGAAATAATACAAATTAGGAGAAGCAATGGCACGCATGATGCATAAACAATCTACCATAGTAGTGCATCATAACCAAACATACATGCCTTAGGAGATTTAAAAACATAGTTGTCATACACGATAATCATACTACTGGGTGCAATGGGGTATTTCCCATTCGCAAACGCGCTAGGTCCTACTTCCTAGGCTCTAGCAGCCCTCTCGCGCTTTCTGACACGGTCTGCCTCACGCTCAATGAACTGCCGCTGTCGGTCAGCCTCGCGCTGTGCTTGAAACTCTTCTCTCGCACGCTTGTTTCTTTCTTCCCTTAGGACGTCTTGCCACCGTTCCTCAGCCCTAGCCCTGCGCCTCGCCGCCTCTCTTTGCATCTGCCGCTCCTGGTCGGGAGTCTGCTACGCGTCCAAATATTGAACAAACTCGCAGAATGGAGGCTAATAAGATTGAAGTTAGCTTTTGCGTCTATATGTTCGTTAGGAAACAAATAAGGAAGAATTCACTTACAGGGTACTTTGACTTCCTCTCCATCTCGGCTATTCGGTCGTACGCATAGTTTGCGCACATCTAATACCATCTCCCGTAAGTGTAAGACATGTCTTGAAACATTCTTAAAATGCAAAGACTGCTGCAGAGCACATGGACGGCTGAACATCTCTTGGCACAGATTCGAATACAAACTCCCTTGGTGGCGATGGGAACTCCATGTCATTGCCTTGATGCTGAGAGGTTTAGGAAGTGCAGTGGTTAGAATGGTCTTGTTGGTTGTGTTGTTCGGAGTGAGACCGGGTGGGTTTAAATATGTGAGATTGGACAAGATACTCGAATTGAATAAGACATACGCAACGCACAGTTCGAGATGATTTAATGTGTCACTGCAGACCTTTGCAGTGATAGGTCACTTCAACATGGACCGCTAGACCACACATCATGGCCTGTTGCAGGCAGTGAAGTCATGTCCGACATAAATATGTCGTGCATAAACATTTGAAATGGCTGGCATGTGCATGGCAGTGATGGGTCACGTCAGTGTCCCGTAGTTGAGTTATTATTGTTCAGAGATTTGCAGTGATGGGTCACGTCGCGCACATAGTAGGACGCTTTAGCACTGATGGGTCACGTCGCGAAGCATTGTGGTAGGACATTATGTTGCGGTCCCCTTCTTCTTGTTAACAGGGAGAATCCGAGGCCTGACCCGTGTAGTCGTTATCAGCGGGAGTGCGCATCGACGGAGAGAGAAAGGAAGCATGTTCGTTTAGAAATCATACAGATTCGGAACCCTTATTATCAGGTACAAATACGAGTCAGATGCTCTGCATGTTTACATTAACGGTACGAAGAAAACACACCAGACGATAGCATGACAAACATGAACAGTGGCATACATGACACACGCACCCTTTCTTATAGTCGTGTGTCGATCTTACTTCTACCATGCCTTAGGGGAATTGAAAAGTACGTAACATGTGGGTGCCAGCTAGCTAGCCACGTTGCCTTCGGCATGCAGGGCACAAGCGTTCCGTGCAGACGTGCAACTCTAGTGTACGCCTTGTCATTTCGAGACGATGTTCGAGATCTGCTATCCTTGCGTGGAGAACCATCATGTATGCATCTGTTGCCATTGGAAAATGATCATCCATCCACGATGCCATACGAAAATCATTTATCTGTTTTGCACAAGATAGAAAGTCATGTTACATTCTAAAATATATTTATTCTATATGAAGGTAAGTTAACTCACTGCGTATATAGGACATCGATAGAATCTCCGTCCTGTCCAACTAGAGACTGTTCTATCGAAAGTCTGCACCACTGTATCAATTCCATTTACACACTTAGGCCAGTCCCGAAAGATGTGAGGACCGGGCTGCAGCATGGTTGACTCCGTGCGGTACTTCTGTATCATTTGATGGGAAGGTCCTCCGATGGGTAATGGGTGTGGCATCCTGAGCCGGACGATTCCCACTAACTTAGCCTAATCCATGTGTTGATGGACCGTTGTTCAGCCATCCTACTACAATGGTTTGAGCAGATGGAGAGGGGGACAACGATGCGCAGGTATGAATATCACTGAATGGCACGACATCAATTATATAGGGAGTGGAACACTATTTTATGTGCTTCTGTCTTACCTCAGTCACCGTACAATTATGCCCTCTGACTATGAACAAGCCTAGTATTCGGCACACTTTTCTTTAAAGGCATGCACACGCCAAGGACAATCAGGAACCACACACATCACATAGTAGACACTTTGGCTCGACTTCACAACCCTGAATTTTCTCATAAGTGAGAATGCCCAAAGATTCACGGTTGTCAGCAATTCTTCGTTTGTTGGGTACGTCGCTCCTTGAGTCACCTCATTTTGTGGTATTCTTAGGCTGTTTGAGTGTCTTCTCGGATAGATAGCTCCGCAAAGTTCGATGAGTTCCAATCGTCCGGCACGACATTTTGGAACCCACCGGTACTCTCATCGTCTGACACACCTTTCTCAGGGACTTGCTCATGCTCAGCATTCTCGGCCTCCATCTCCTCAACTATAGCTTCGATATGCTCCCCCTCATCTGCCACACCTGTGAGTTCCTGTGTTGTTTGTTGCTCACTTGATCCCTCCCCTGCCTCCTCCAGCTAACCCACCTCTTCATGCACCCCATCCTCAGTCTCGTCACCATCTACTACATGTGCTCCTTCTACATCCGTACTTACGACAGGTTCATCCAACGATTTTTCAGTATGTTGTCTGAATTTCGCCTGAACAAGAAGTGCTAGCGGCAGTTCTCGTTCAGTGGCGATCGCAACATAACGTCTCCATCCTCGGGTTGCTTTTATCGGTAGCAGCTCCCAATAAGGCCTTTCCGTTGCACGGCTAACAACAGCACTGATATTAAGACCATATTCTTCGGGGTTCATTTGGAACGTCCTTAATAGCCAGTTTTCTAGCGCTGCTAACTTTCTTTCTGTGGGCCTTGATATCCAGAACATCACTGACTGGAACATAGATAGGTCTACTCCGTCTGGACTAAAATTGATATCCCCTTGTCCATAATAAACATTAAAATATTTTCTGTCTGACATTGAACCTATAAAAAAAATGACTCCTAATAATTTTTTTTCTTCCCATACCGACAAAAACATGTAAAAGATTTATCGGTTTTAGTCCTTGCGTACTATGTATTAAACTTATGTGCATTATGCTTCAAATGAATCGCGCCTACTAACTCTAACGACAAACCCACAATTGCCCTCTATATTGCTAAACCCTTACCCTAAACTGAAAAAACAGAAACATACACACTAAATCTACATATTCTCCTCCCTTATAACCCTAAATATAATCTACAATCTACCCTACATATTATCATACATTAAATCCTAAACTAATGTACATATGTAATACAAAAACCAAACCTAATTTTTATCATAATTTAAACCCCTAAATCGAATGTACATAAATAATACATAAAAAACATAATTATTCTCAAAACCTAAACCCTATATCTAATCTAAAAATATAATATTAAAATTACCTACCGTGTGCCATATTGCTAACCTACCTTGTTTTCATTAATTACAACAGAAAAATACGGGAGGGTTACAAAATTACCTTTTTTCCCCCCTCTTCTCCTCCTTTTTTTTTCCTCCTCCTCTTCTCCTCCTCTATACCGAATGAGTACTGTAAGTGGGCGCTGCCGCGCGCGGCCCGCTATAAAGGAAGATAGCGCCCGTCCGTCGGGCGCCAAATTTCCGCGGCCAAAAAACGCCGGTCAGTCGGGCGGTTTTTACAGCACAGTGCATTAAACACCCGACAGACGGGCGCTACTTACCTCGAATGCAGCCCCGAACGTTGGTTCCATTCAGCGCCCATTGGTCCTGCGATTAATACTGTTTGACTTCAAAAACACCCATCTAACGGACGGTTTATTTATGGCGCCAGTTGGTCCGGTGCCGGGCGGCTATTTTTTAATTAATTAAAAAGGGAAATTATTTTTAAAATTTCGAATTAAATAAAGCCAAAACAGTAATAAATTCCACCATATTGTTCTTAAAAAACATGCATCGACCACACGAGGTTTCGAAATGGATTGGATCCGTCCACGACAAAACAGACCAGGAAAGCCCACAATACGGCCCAAACTCGCCCCATCTTATCCCTTATAAACGCCCTCACGCGGTCTCCTCCACCATCCCAAACCCTAGAAGCGCCGCCGCCCTCCTCCTCCTGCGCCTCCACTGGTAAGCGCGCCGCCGCCGCCTCCTCCTCCTCCTCCTCTCCCGCCTCCTTATCTCTCGCACATGCATCTAACCTCTTCGTGTGGTTCGTCGCAGAGGTCGTTGATCCGTCTCTGCGAAAGAACAGGACATGGCGTCCAGCGAGTCCGCCTGCTCACTTGCCGCCCTCATCCTCCACGACGACGGCATCCCCATCACCGTACGTTCTTCTGCCTCGCCTTCTTTCTCGCTGCGCGCTTTTCTTGGCTGGTGGTGTTGTCTCAGATCGGGCTTCTCTTGCGCAGTCCGAGAAGATCGCCACTCTGGTGAAGGCGGCCAACATCAAGGTGGAGTCCTACTGGCCTGCGCTCTTCGCCAAGCTCCTTGAGAAGCGCAGCGTCGATGACCTCATCCTCTCCGTAGGATCCGGTATACTTCCTTCCTCTTCCCTTTCTCTGCTCGTTCTTTCTCATCACTGCGGCTGTATGCATGCATATTCGGATTAGTAGTATGTGCTACTGGATAATTCTGTTTGGTATGTTACAACAAGTACCCGCTATGACCATGCTAAGTACTTTAGATCTTGTTTGGTATGTTACTTTAGATTTTTTGGGAATTGCAGGTGCCGTTGATGATGACATTTAACTCAGTTGCATAATTCGGTAACATGTGTTAGGTTTGTAATCGTTATAGTATCTCTTCAGTCCATTTGGAAGCTGAAGGCTTGTTTGATGCATATGCTATTGTGGAGCTACTTTAATTGCCTAGCAAATCAGTCGCATGAACTATAATTTTCTCTTTTCCAATTATGCATGAGCTTTTGCGCTACTAGCATTGGGTGCATTACATAGGTTCTCTTAAGCTACATGTGCTTTGTACCAAGGATGCCATTACGTTTATTTCATGTTTCTGCTCTGTATGGTTGTCGCTTTGCTCTGATGTTGATTTAGTTTCTTCTCTGGAAACAAGCATGTGTTCATTTGCGCATCAATTTTATTTGTAGGTGGTGGTGGTGCTGCCCCGGTTGCCGCTGCAGCAGCTCCTGCTGCTGGTGGTGCGGCTGCAGCTCCGGCTGCTGAGGAGAAGAAGGTGAGCTACCGTCATTTAGACAACACTCTTGTTTGTACATTCAGTACTCTGTTCTATAACTTACAAATCATTTTTGGTTGGTGATTGCTAGGAGGAGGCTAAGGAAGAGAGTGATGACGACATGGGTTTCAGTTTGTTCGATTAAGCAGTCCAGGCCGTTTCTTATCCAATTTGCCTATGCTACTCAAGACTATCTTACATTATGCATGTCTTTTAGGTTTTCAGCACAAGTACTCCAGTTTTGAGGTTTTTGATATGATGTTATGGGATTTTACATGTGTCATGAGAACCGTGAACATCTTTTAATGGTCTCATTAGAATGAAACTGTTTCTATGCTTTATGCCCAGGCTTGTTCAAATATAAGATTGATTTTGCGTGGCAACTATGTTTTGTAATTTCTCTAGTCCAGGCCGCAATGATTGAGCTAGATGTGAATCAAGTTTAGTTGAACGCTTAAGCTTTGCACACAGCTTGCAATCAAAATGCAGAAATGAAATGCAGCGATTTTTATGTAGGCTGGGTGGTGTTTTTGTGGTAGAAATGAAATGCTGCCACTCACCCACCTGCTGTTGCTAGTCTGCCTAAAATTTTTATTCTAAATCCAGTCGTGGTATGATTTCAATTTGATTGATCCAAATCCAATTTGTCTGCCTGGGTGCTTCGTGAAATTCAATGATGACACACCTTGATCAGAGGCACGAGATGGTAGGGAGCTGGGGCGCCGAGTGGCAGCCTTGCCCTGGATCTTGCGGTACGACGTCATACTAGTTTTTTTACGGCAGCGCCGGATACTCCGGTTCGGTGGTAACTAAATTGTGTCTTCCTTTTTTTTTTTATCCTCTTTGTTACCTCCAACCACGCTGGCCACAACCAGCCAAGTAACCAACAAGCAGCACGCACGCAATCAACTCTCGAGATAAAAGTATGAAGATAAACGCACATAGCCAGCTAACAAACAAACTAGAATAAACTTAACCAACAAATAGCCAGAGACACATATCTTAGCCATACCAGGTCAGAGACACATATCTTAGCCATACCAGGATCAGATCGCGAGTAGCCTTACTCGGTCTAACCCAACCGCGTCGCCCCTTGTGGAATTTTTTTTAACCTTTTTTAAATAAATAATTTAAAATTAACCCTCGCCAAAAAGTATTTGCAGATCTGACTCCTTTGGACGCGCCAACGTTAACGGCGCGGCTAATTGCCTCTGCCGCGCCAAGTCAAACGGCGCGGCAAATGATGCCACGTAGGCAGGCAGAGTCCGGGCCGCCGCTGGCGTGGAAGCTCTGGGTCCCACCTTGACACTCGATAACAGGGTGTAGCAATACTCCCCTTCCCCCTCCAGCTCCAACTTGTCCGCAAGCTGACAACCAGGATAAGCATGACGTAGTACTATTACATCGACCCCGGTGACTTCATCCTCCGGCCTACCTGTTCAGCGCACCATGAATTGACGTTGGCCCTTGACAAATCGTTGATCAAAGATACGATGAAGAACAGGGGCCACCAGATCCATAGACGGGGAAACATTCGCAGGCAATGGAGAAGGTGCAGACGACGGAGTCCCCTTGAATGGTTTGAGGAGAGATGTGAAAAACATCATGCAGTCGGGAAGGAACTTGTAAGGCCAACTGATAAGCAACCTTGCCCACACGATCAACCACCTGATAGGGCCCAAAAAACATGACTGCTGATCGCACAGACTGCTGACGGTGTTTCTGAAGGCGCAACCAGACCCAATCTCCTACCGCAAATTCCACCTCTCGACAGTGATAGTCATAGTATTGTTTCATGTGATTCTTAGTAGGTAGAAGGTGTTGTCTAGCAATACTCAACATGTCCCGATCCACAAGTTGGCAATTCACCATATCAATGACCCCAAGACCCTTGGAAGTAACGAAGCAAACTAGGCGTTGGTCTCCCATAAACCAAATCGAAAGGAGTTAATCTGAGAGCTGAATGGAAGAAAGTGTTGTAGCAGAACTCCGCCCAAGGAAGCCATTGAGCTCAGGTCGAAGGATTATTACCCGCAAGACAACGAAGAAACATTTCCAGGGTATGATTGACCACCTCCGTCTGGGGATGGTAAGCTGTGGATGTCTGTTGGTGGACTCCACACCTTTGGAAAAGATCCCACCAAAATGCGCTCGTGAAGATAGGACCCCCGATCTAATACAATAGTTTCTGGCATGCCATGTAAGCGAACCACCTGATCAAAGAATGTGTCGGCGATGGCGCTAGCTCCCACGGCACGACGCAAGCCAATGAAGTGTGCATACTTCAAAAGTCAATCCACCACCACCAAGATGGAGGTCATTCCCTAAGATTTTAGTGAGGGCTACAATGAAGTCCATTGATATGTCTGCCTAAACTTGTTGCGGAACTGGTAAGGGTTGAAGCAACCCTGTAGGAGATTGTGAGCTGGACTTATGTTGTTGACATACAAGCCAGCGAGCAACATATTCTTCCACTTTATGGCGCTGACGCTCTAAAAAATAATGGGTCTGGATGCACTGCAATGTCTTATTGACCCCTCATGCGTTAGATCATGATAATCCATCGCTATCTGTTGTCCAAGGCCCGATCCTGCTGGAATGTATAGCTACCCATCCTGGAAACACGGGCGTCCTCGGTGTGCCACCGTACCCGTGCAGCTAGATCAGTGCCTACGGGTTGCTGGTCGGGTTGTTGTAGTTCCACCATCCCACCACCTTTCCTGGCCATCACCTGTTAGCGTTGAACAACCTCAGGGTCGTCCCGGAGATGCTTGCGCCACTACTAGAACACAACGAACGCTGAGACTGAGATAGGCACACATGACGATGGCGGATCATAGGCTCCTGAAAGAGCATCCGCCAACCGGTCAGTTTTGTTCGGTGTGAATTCCATCAAAAAAATCAAAGCCATGAGCTTGTTGAGCCAGTGTTGTTGGGACGGAGTGATCGATGCTTTGCAAGAGAAACTTGAGACTGGCACGGATAGTCCTAATGACAAACGATCGCCCCCATAAGTAAGGTTCCGGTGCCTGATGGCCTTTGAAAGTCCAATCAATTCCCGCTCGTAAGTAGTGAGACGTGTGTGGTGATCAACCAATTTTTTGGTTTAGTATGCAATAGGATTGCCCTGTTGTTCGAGGATTGCGCCAACTCCATCAGCTGAGGCATTACACTCCATCACAAAGGTTGTATCGAAGTCCGACAGGACCAACACCGGTGCTGTTTGCAAGACATCCTTCAACGCTTGAAAAGCTCTCTCGGCATCCACCTTCCATGTGAAACTAGTGTGCTGCAGGAGGTCAGTCAAGGTGCAGCAATTGCCGCATAGTGACAAATGAAAATGATGCAGGTGTTCTCGATCAAGCACGAGTTCCCAGTCAAAGTCTCGACCGAGAGATAGTAGGGAGCTGGGGCACCGAGCGGTGACCTTGTCCTGAAGGTTGGTGGTACGACGCCACCGGCCAGTTTTCGATGGCAGCGCCTGAGACTGGTTTGGTGGCAACTAAAACATGTCTTCTCTTCCTTCTTTTCTCCTCTTTATTACCTCGAACATTACAACCAATCAACAACCAGCACACATACAACCAACTCTAGAGATAAAAAGAATAAAGATAAACGCACACAACTAGCTAACAAATCAACTAAGATAAACTTACTCAACCAACTAACAACCAGATACACATATCTTAGCCATACCATGGTCAGATCGCCATATCCTAGCCCAATCGACCAGCCTCACTCGGTCTAACCCCACCGTGTCGCCCCTTGCGATAGTACACTCAATCACGGGGTGTAACAGCTTGGGTGCCCTTTAAAGCTCCCGGGGTTCGCCGCGGCCACCACCTACGCCGACCAAAACTCCTCTTGGAGCATCCCAACAATCTCTATCTCCCCTCTAAAATACTATTGACACCTTCTCTATTCATTTCTCTAAAATTTCCACAATTTACTACACTCTAAAATATTTCTTTCCCACAGCAGTCCCTCTATATCTGCTATAATATTATAGAGGGGTTGTTGGGGATACTCTTACCCTCTACACTACTCCCTAGAGTACCTCTACACATTTCTCAACCGAGTTTTAGCGCTCCCCCATTTCAATGAAAGCCAAAATGTTGTTAGCGACGAGGAATTCATCCAGATCTCAGCTGGTCTCTCACACTAATTTTTTCGCCCTCAGTCACAAGAGATGACAAGGCCCGATGCTCACAAAGTATTTTTTTTTGCACGGATTTGTTCCTAATGACTAGTTTTTGGCCTCCAACGGCTAGTAGTGTGGGAAAAAGGTATTTACCCCGCTCTAACTGATTGATGAGTAATTTTGGAGGGTTTTTATCTCATCTTTGAGGTGTTAGAGTGTGAGACTTATTGAGAGGGACTACTTAGGAGTGGCCTAGAGAGGGATTAGAAAAGGGGAGATCAAGAAGCGAGTGACCAAGTGTGGCTTGTGTGTATCGTCCATGTGATTTTGATTCGGTACAATAAAACGGTTTTGGGCTTATTACTCTTGTGTTTGCAAGCACCTAGATGACGTGAAGGTGTCGTGCTTACAACAAATCATGAGCGTGACGTTGGTGGCTTGGTGCTTGTCATCTTTAAAGCGGCGGATTTAGCAATCACTTAAGGAGATGAGACGGTAGGATGGAGAGAGAGCCGATCCTTGTGCACAAGGATTTGGCTCAACCAGAACATAAAGAGGTGGAAGTAACCCGGTGAAAGTTGCTGCCATTTGTTATACCAATCACAAATCGATACTGTAGAGGACCAATCCATCCTACATTTGCGTAAACGAAATAGCCGAGGTCGACCCTACGCTTAACTTTTAGCAAAACTAAAGGCTTTGCTTGATTTAATATTCGATCAAACTAATGACTATCCATTAGCAATAAAGGACGACACACATAAGAAGGTAGCATTTGGTATGCAATCTGGCAAGCTGTGCATGCATGCAAATTGCAGCTGGCTACCGTCTTGTACATCTCACAACTGCGACCATTCACGTACGTTACTTCTTCATAGCGTTCGGCATGATCGGTGATTGCTCGTGTTTCTCTCGTCTGGGAGTGCTAGGCCTATTCATGACTTCATGTCAGGAGGAGATGCGTAGAGTTAGCTCCAAATCTGTTGGCGATGATGTGTCCGAGACAGTGGATGGTCTCAGGACAAGTTCAATGGTACTTTAATTTAGGATAAACTAGAAGAGAGAAGAAACTGATAAATAACGCTGAATAGTGCTAAATCCATCCAAAGTTATAAATGATTGGGCAGGCTCTCATGTTAACATACATATTCCATTTTTTGATTGCTTTGAACACGACTTGATTTCAAATTGTATTTTAGGTTTTCGCTCGAGATTCTCGTGTGCTACAATTTAGCAAGGTCCCAATTAGCCTAAGCATAGCTTTTTTGAATTCGTTCAAATTTATATCTGGGTTTGACAAAGTACTAGAGTTTGATCTTTGATTTTGATGAATACCTGAACCGTGTACACCAAGCGCTCGGCGGACAACTCGGGGGGCGACGAGCCTGCGTCGTGCACCCCCACTTGTTGTCGCCGGTGCCGCGGTGGCAGGCCTCTTCCTTCTCTACCTCCTCCGTCTCCTTCCGCTTTGTTCTCACTTCTTGTTCCCCCGGGGTTCTTGTTGGCCGGTCGTAAAAGGGATCGGTTGTTGTTCCAACGACTGTGTCTAGATCCGATGGTGGGCTCGCCGGATGTGGCTGTAGGCTAGCAAAACCTGGTGGCGTAGGAAGCCAGAACTCTCCGCACGGGTGTCCGACTCATCGACAAATCACAACCTCGATGTCATCGATGTTGGTATGAATGGTAGCGGTGGCTCCTACTACTTGGTAGTGTCAACTCTTTTGCCGGCTAGGACATGGAGGTGGTGCAGGAGCTCGAATGGCTAGGCGCGTCAGACGACGAAGGGAACCCGTACGGCAGCCGGTGGGGAAAGCGGGCAAGTGCCACTACGGCGGGGAGGCAGCGCGGTTGCGGTGGGTCGGGGAGGCGATGGGTCAAGCAGGCTTGCCTGGGGACTTAGCCAAAAATGTCTGGGGACTTAGGCAAAAATGTCTAAGTCCCCAGCCGCGGGAGGCGTTAATGTCATGGTCTCTTTTGACGGTCGTGGATAAACTGGCAAGAGAGACGTTGGTAACGGCTCTAGGACAAGTCTCTTTCAACAACTTATACTAAGCTACCAAGAGAAATAATGGAAACGACTCTGGGCTGGCATCTCTCGACAGCATGCCAAGAGGTGTCAAGAGATTTGCCAGCCACATGCCTCTTGGGCACCGCTAGGCCACACTCTCTAGAAAATTATTGTGGAAACAGTTGAGAGAGCTAAAGTCTCAATGGTTGGAGGTGGCCATTGAGAGTGATCTCACTATACGGTTCTTCTTGACAATAGTCGATAGACTCTGTCGACTGCTTTCGTTGATATCATTGAGATATATGCTTCTCTTGAGGGTTTTCACCTTGAGACTTGGCTATCGGTCAACACAACCTCTTTTATTTTTTTCATAAATATTTTCAATAAGGGCATTATCATGGCACCAATACAACTTTGCTTCAGCGATGATGTAAAACACTCATATTTTTTTAAGGAAATTCATTGATATTTGGTATTTCCTTTCATAGTGACTCTATCTTCGGACCACTCTCTCTCACGTTCGAGATACTATTAGAATAACTCTACCTATATTACTTGATCTTGTTTAAACTATGTCCATATATCATTCAAGAGAGAACGTGTCATATGTCAACATTTCAAAATGTTTAAATATGTTTACAAGCATTTTTCTATTATTTAAATGATACATGCACATAGTTAATTGCCAATTAGATTTGTTAAATGCATTTATGAAAATATCATTTCATTACATTATTGTTAGTGATTTCATAATTGCATAGAAGTTTCATTAAGGTTAATATTACAAGTAATGTATAAAATCTAGATGAAGGTAATCTATAAATGTATATTTTCGACAGACAACCTGTGGGGCCCATTGGTAGTGAGCCTCAATGGGGAAGTGGATTATGACATCTCTCTCAAAGGCTCCCCAAGAGCCGTCAAGAGAGACCCTCCATGAAACCAAAGAACAAAAAGCCTCCTTGCCCATAGTTAGTGATGATACAAAAAGTGCCCATAGTTAGTGATGATACAAAAAGGGTGAAGGGGTTTGTGGTGCTGGCTAGACTTGATCATGGGAAGCCCGGCTTGATAACCCGACCTGAAAAAGCCCGACCCAACCGGTGCACCGGGCCTAAGTATTTCATGAAATAAGCCGTGGTAGGGCTCAATTTCGGAGCTTGACACAACGGCCCGGGCTCGAGCTTGGTCCCACGGGACCAGGCTTTCCAAGCCTGGCCCCGAAGCCCGGCCCGACCCGACGCTTTTCCACACCCACGCCTCTCCTTTTTCTTTTTTAGTTCTTTGGACGCTGGCATAAAGCCGTTAAGAGAAACTGGACTCACACATTCCTATTCAAAAGTTTTTTCGGTGCGGGCGACTAGGTGAAAAGCCACTCTCGACCGCTTTTGGAAAAGCGGTCAAGTGTGTCTCATGGCGTGGCTGCGTTATGACGGCACCGACTGGAGCCAGCAAGTGTCTCGACGTCTTCGTGTTGGCCGTCAAGAGCATGGTGTCTCAACGGTTACGACATGGCTGTCGAGACTAGTTGTTGACTCGATGGTTGATTCGTGGACGTCGAGAGATGTTCCCGGCCATTGAAATTGGTTTGTTTCCTATAGTGATATCTCTCAACATAACAAAATTGATGCTTTTAATTGACTTTCCCCTTCTTATTAATTATTCTTATGCTAAAATCGCAAGTAATTTCATCTAATCTGAGCTAAAACGAATCTAATTGGGTTTTTTAGGGCTTTGGAATGAGAAAAAATGGGGCTTTTGTGTTAGGGCTCCTCAATTGCCCAATTCACCTCCTTCTACATGCTACCCTTGACCAATCATGCCAAAATAAACACTAACCAAAACCCAATCATGCACTAACCGTAGGAAATTAGTACTAAACTAAATCAGCATGTAAACTTGATTAACCGAGACACATAGGGTCCAAAATTAGGCTTAAGATGCTTTGATATTAACCGTGCATTAACTTTAATGTGGAAGCTCAACTTAATAGTTTAAGCCTAACACCAAGAACATGATCTTAGTTTCGGCTTAGGGGGAGGAGATGAATGTCAGTTGTCGTGCGCCCCTGATCAGAGCGTGGGAGCTGGAGCCGTTGACTCACCGGAAATTGTAATAACAGGGCTCTAGCCATGGATCATATCTAATAATAAAGTTCACTATTCGTAGTCTTAAAAAAATTGGATGCCCCGGTCCCAGTGTCAGGACAATTGAACTGTTTTTGCAGCCGCATCAGGCTGAGACGTGTCAGCAACAAAAGAAACAGCGGAGCAGAGTAGGAGCAGGCGCGCGCTACTGCTAGGCCGGAGACACGTTGGCCAAGCCTGGCACGCCAATGAGCAGCAGCCGAGCCGAGCGAGCCAACGAAAACCACCTCCTCATTTGCCTTTGCCTTGGTCGCTCTCACGACGCATTTCCATTCTCCACCTCCCCTGCCTGCCTCGATCCCTCCTCCTCCCTCCTCGCGGCGACGACCGACCCACCCCATGCGCCGCTAGCCCGCGCGCCATGCAGATGCAGCCCTCCCCCACGTCGCCGCCCGCGCCCGACGCGCCTGCGGAGGCCGAGGCCGAGGCCGAGGCGGCGCCGGCCGTCGCGAAGGAGGAGGAGGAGGACGACGAGGAGGAGGAGGAGGAGCAGAGGAGGGTCAGGGAGCGGAAGAGAGGGATGAGGGGCTCGGGCTGCCCCCCCTCCGCGCGCGGGGTGGCCATGGTGAAGTGGGAGCTGCTCGCGCGCTGCATGACGTGCCCGCTCTGCAACCGCCTCCTCCGCGACGCAACCACCGTCTCCGAGTGCCTCCACACGTGTGAGTTCCCTCCCTCCCTCCCTCCTCTCCCTTCCCCGCCGCCGCCGCCGCGAAGGCTCCGGCCGTTACCCGCTGCGATTCGCTTCTCGGGCGGACACGGACGTCGGCCCCGCCTGATCTGCCGCGTGGGGCGGCGGGCCGGCGGCCGCGGGACGTCGGATTTGGCGCGCCGCTGCCTCCCTGCGTGGTTCCGGCATGTGCGAGCAGCGAGCGGTGGTGCGTTCGAGCGTTCTAGGAGGATTCTGTCGGTGCGCGTTGACGTCTCGCGGCCTCGGGTTTCGCTCCAATTCTGGGAGGGCGTGCGCAACGTTGCCGTGCTGGGCGTCGACCACTCCACCTCACGCCGAATTTCTTCTCGCCGGCCGGTTCGCCGCCTGGTCAACAGTTCTACGTGGACTCTAGCCTTGTTCATCAGCTCGTGAGGCGCAAATGTGATTCCTAAACACGTACTGTCGATCGCAGCGAAATTTGTTTGGCCGAGCTTAGTTAAGCAGTTGAGATTTACTATTATGCTCCTAGTCTTGCTTTCTGCTCGCCTTTCACTTGAGTGAGCTCTCCTTTGTTTTTCGGACATACAAACGTCAGCCTGGCCTAAATTTGGTCTTTTCACATATGATCTAGCAAATGTTATCCTCTAATTGTGTTTGAGGAGAATGCCACCTGTAATCTTTGTGCGCTCAACTCGGATACGCACTGCTGCATGGAATCCTGGACCAATTACTCAGCTTTGATGGGAGCACGAGTGATGTGAGATGTCTGTATTGGCTGGCCATCTGAGATATTGGGACTCTTCATATGCTTCTCATATTATCCAGTTCTGGAGTATCTGTATAATTTTGTCACTATGAGATGGTATTTAAGTCAGGGGCAAACTAGATTTGGGTGATACCTAGTCAGCAAGGAATCTGTTACCCATATTATTTGAGAACCCATCGTATCCTATGAATTGCTTCTGTAGCATCTTTTTGTTTGTTTATTTCTGCAATAACTGTGTAGTTTATTTTCCTCGTATTTGTTCCATGGTGTGTTTTACGAATAGGTTTCGGATGATATCACTAACCGCAGATCTCAGCATATCACATGGTAATTACAAAAGTAGTCGGAATCTGTTGAAGTCATTGCCACTTCATTTGGTGCTAAAATAATGTCTTGAGTCCTTATAAATCCATAGTTCTAATCTTTGCATTCTATTCCTAATGCAGTTTGCAGAAAGTGTATATACGAGAAGTTTAATGATGAAGAGGTAGAATCCTGCCCAGTATGTAAAATTGATCTTGGCTGCACTCCAGTTGAAAAACTTAGGTATATGATCCTGACCACGTACTTTCAATGTATCCACTTTGCTTGTTGATGTAGATCTTAGGGTCAAAATAGTTGTATAGGAACACAGTACATTCAATTTGGACTATTATGCCTTGTTTAGTTGCAAAGTAAGTAACTTTGTTTCATGTGATTTTGCACGGGTGGCTTGTCTTTCTTACATACTCACTGTTCTATGTTTGTAATCTTCAGAGCTGATCACAGTTTACAAGATGTTAGATCAAAAATTTTTCCACTAAAACGAAAGAAGATTAAGGCTGAAGAAGTTGATGCTCCTATTGTACTTCCTATTAAAAGGAAAGAGAGATCTATCTCTTCACTGGTGGTTAATACACCTAAAGTAACACCGACAAGCTTGACTGGGCGGCGGACAAGAGCAGTTGCCAGGAAAGCTGCTGCTGCTGCCGCCGCCGCCTTGCGAGGCCTTGATCCTATTATTGAGGGTCCTGTGAAAATAGAAAATGATGTTGGTGACAAGCATACTCATAGTTCAAGCTTGCCTGCTAATTTGGGCAAAGTGACACAGACAAGAAAACAGGTAAACAAAGCACATATTCTCATATTTATGCTAGTTTCGTTGCAGTTAGCTGTGGAATGTGCACACTGAATCCCCAAAACTGTGATAGCTAGAAGACTGTACATCATATCAGAAGTAATTTGATCCTATTGCCTGCAGATATTGTCAAACGCAGAGGCATCAAACCATTCCTCCAATAAAGATGCTGAGGATGATAGCAAGGAGTTGACAGATAAAGCTGAGCTCTGGAGACCTTTAAATTGTTTGGTAGAAGCTGCAAACAGGACAAAGTCCTTTAGGTCAAGTTCTCAGAGTCAAGTTGTGAAGGGGGAGCAACTTAATGGCTCCCCCAGTAGTACACACAGTAACAAAACAAAGGCTAGGGAACATGTTCAGAAGTCCAAAATTGAGGATGACAATACAGATGTTCCTGCGCCACCAGTAATGCTAAAAAGGAAAGGTCAAGGGACTGCACGGAGGAGGAGAGAATTTCGAGCTTCATCTGATGGAAAGCCTAATGCTGCACCTTTGCAGAATGAAAAGAAATTCAGCTCCATATGGTTTTCACTAGTTGCTTCATTTGAACAGTAAGAATTGTCGGTTCAACATACTACCATAGTATCAATTAGTTATAAAATTCCAAAGAAGTAATTTCTTGCAGTCTGTTATCTGATCTTTGTGCTCTTAAATGCTTTCAGGGAAGGAGACCCACCTCTGCCACAGATACCTTCCCACTATTTGCGAATAAAGTGAGCTCAAATTTTAGTCAGTTTTTGTTAGAGATTCATGAATGCTAGTAAACTTATTTTCTCAATCTGAACTTCACATAAGATATTTGACTTTGCTATACTGTTTTATCGGTATGTATTAATAGTAAACAAACACAAAAGGCTCAAAACATAAAAAAAATTAAGAACATTCGTTATGAAGGAACAAAAAGAGTAGGGATACCTCAATCAAATTTTTTTTTTTCAAAATATTTGGTGGAATATTTTTTTAAAAAATTTGCGGACTCAAATTTGGCATGTTTCTGTATTTTTTCCCTGCATGCCTTGAATACTTTTTTTAAAAAGTATGCTGATTACTTGGCAGTGGAATCAAATGGTAACATCAAAGTCTAGCATCATTGTGACTGATCGTCTGATTTGGAAATATGTTGTACTGCTATAATAGTGTCCAGTAAAATTGATGTATTTATTTATTTTGCATTTTGGTATCCTGTGGATTGTGCCTAGTGTGCTAACTGTTTTGCTACAGAGATGGAAATGTACCTGCTTCGTCTATCCAAAAGTACCTTATGCAAAAGCTGTGTCTTCCAAGCGAGTCTCAGGTAAGAACCCTTTCCGTGATTCCGTCTCATGTTTCTCTAGACTACTGCTTGTGTGCACCTGAAACCTTTCCGCTGTTGGGTAATATCTATGCATTACTTGGATTTGAATTATCAGCATCTTTTGGCAACATAACTGCAAAATCAAACAACGAACATACTTTGTAGCATATACGAAGCCTGACTGCCTGAACATGTTGTCTATGTGTATTTCTTTATGGGATTCTTTGCAGTTGGTAGAGCAAAATGTACTATTTAAATTCCATACCAGTGATGGCAGTAATTTTTCATAAGATTACAGTTTGCTATCTAGGTGAGACACTGAGACCTCGATAATAAGAACGCTTGAAACATTTTTTCGTATGCATGTCACATATGACGTTTCGTATAGGCTCTTATATTTTCCTCAGAATAGTAAATACCTTCAGCGCCTGTACTTTTGCCTTCTAAAAACATTTTGCTCGAGGAAATGTTGCTCAACTCGTTTGAACTTTTTGATTGCCATCTGCATGATTGTAAGATCAGTTGAGCATGCTCACTTGTTAAAATAGTAATTAAATTTTCATGCTTGCAGGTGGAAATAAATTGTTGTGGGCAGCCTGTGAACCCTACGCAGCCTTTGTGCAATTTAGTAGAGCTGTGGCTGAGGGGACAACCAACACAGACAACACAGACCATCATAGGCTCCTCCGCAAAAGAGTTTGTAATGGTGCTAACTTATGGACGGTCGAAAGCCATCGCATCGTGAATGTGCCACACAAGATTCGACTCTTTGACCTGAGGTTGGTCCTTTTCTGCCATAGCCAGCCATTTGCAGGCCCTCTTGAAGGTCACCCAAGATAACTTCCCTGATATACAGCCTGACAATGTGGCTGGCTCACTCAGTAGCCAGCCCTTGGCATCATATTCATGTATTAATTGATGTTTGTAGATCGATTCAATTAGGATTTTTTTTCTTATTTTTTATACATCAATGGAAGTATAGATAAAAGGTGGTTGTGATTGATACTTGTAGGCGCAATTGATGTTTAGGTTGGATATAGACAGACCGAATACTTTTAGCCTTTTGCTCGTAACAGATGACTAGAGTGGATTGCAAATTATCTTTCGGCTGTATCATTAATTGTTGTTGCACCAGTTGTGATTCTTTAAACTCGACAAATTGAAATGGTCTCATATAGTATTGTAATTTTGGGCTTCGTGCGTCTTTTTTAAGTGTTATCGGTATCTTCCAAGGTAAGGGCATGTTTAACCCTACACCCTTGAACTATACCAGATGAATAATGTTGGGTCATAAAAGTTTTGAAAAAAGGCATAGGGTTAAAGATGATCTAGCTGATTAATGCTAAAGGTCGTAATTGATGACACAAGACTTGTTGGGCGTGTTGTGGCCGGTGCTTCTCCTCGAAGGCCCTCGTCCCCGCTTGATGGCGGTCATGCCCGGGTAATTGACAGTAAACGCGACGGGGTAGTTATTGGTGGCAACGCATAAGACTAAAATTTGGAGGCAACAAAATATCCCTTTCTACCTCTCCTTATGCCCTTTATAGATGGTTTAAACATTATAAGGAAACAAATCATAATATGAAGGAAATAAACTAAGACATGATAAGCTTCCAAACTAGGGGAATCGTCTTATAATACATTGCGCTAGCATCTGGGAACCTCGTGGCGATACGTGTCTTCGCGCCTATGTCGTGCGGCGACGTCGTTGCTATCCTTTCCGCTGTTCGATTGCGGTTGCTTTTCCATTGATCCGATCGCGTCATTTGTGCTGTCTAGCCCTAGCCCACGTCTGTCCTTCTCATTTGCTTCTCATATATCTCCTGCTCATGGGCCCCGTACGTATATCTCCTGCTCAGCCTCTCATATCATCACATATTTCTTCGTGTTTAGCGTGCACTGATTCTATGGAAGTTTCATCATCCAGTCGCGGTTTGTTGTTTCCTTTCCTGTTTGTTCGAATTGTTCATGTCATTTTGCCTTTATGTTTATGTTGCTGTGCCATTTTTTAGTTCCAGTTTTCCCTCCCCCTCCGTGTATTTCACGAGGCCAATCGTATCCGAAAGAGTATATTGATTTGTTGAAAGGTATATTCTTCCTGCTTATGCTACTTGCCTTTTGACTGTCCTACTCGCATATTCACCATTCTCAGTTACTGCTGGCTTTGCTTATTTTTCCTGCACTTCCTTCTTCACGGGTTTGCAGCTGCTTACCCTTAGCGATCTTATTTTCGGAGCTCCTCAATGTGTTTGTCGTCACTACGGAGCTATTTTCTGGTTTTAGGAAAGAGGGGGAAAAAAACCAGCCACATATGTTGATGCGATATGTAATCTTTGTTGCGAAGGAGGGGCGGTGTACATCCCACCGCGAAGGCCGTTTCCTCAACCGCTCGCACGGCTGCTTAGTTTCGCTGTTGATCACCCATCGAAGAACTTCATGGTCAGGTCAAGGTCATACAATTCAGTGTTTTCTTTCACATCTCTTGGAGTTAATGTTGATAGATCAATTAATATTGGTCATGGCCCATATGTGTTCTGCATAAATGGGTTTGTTCATCATCGAATTGGTTCATTGCTTTCTTTGGTCGGACGTCGCCATGAATTTGCTCAGCTTTATATTTATGACACTGCTAATGAAGAACGGAACCGATCACGGCTGTTCTGCGCTGAGGATTCGATGGATGATCAACTTGATGCAGAGATAATTAAAGAACTCATACAAATGCTTGATGAGTATAACCCTATTGTTCAACAGTTTCGTTTTGCATGCGATCGCCTATTTTCTGAAGAATGTCCAGAAATATCTATAGGTCTTGTTGGACCAACTAGAATAGGTGTTAACCAATATTGTTTACCAGAATCAGCAGAACTAGCTGCTTTGATTGTTGGTGATATGATACCTGACAATTGTCATTTCGATATAGTGGTCGAGGCACATGACGGTGAATTGAAGCATATTTCAGCTATGCATCTAGCTCTCATGGCTCTACAATATCCTCTTCTTTTTCCTTATGGTGATGTTGGATATCATTTAGGGCTAAAATTACGATCCACTGAACAGCGTGCATCATCCAGGAAACTGAATATGAGTATGTTGCAGCACTATCGGTTCGATGTGCATTTCCGCCCTGGTCACACTAATCCTTTCACTAGTTGTGGTCGTCTATCTGAACAATATGCCGTGAATGCGTACTCGTGTGTGGAAGCAAATAGGTTGTCGTACCTATTTCATCATCAGGCCTCTTTGAGGTCCGAAACATATTAGGGAATATCAGACGTCGTTGGTAGAGAAAACCACGGTGGTAGACATATTGGTGTGAAGGTTCTCTTGCTGGCTAGTTTCACAGGTGGCTATCGATACATGAGAGAAAATTACTATGACTCAATTTCGATTTGTCGATCGTATGGTCCTCGTCAGCTATTTATTACATTCACATGTAATCCCAAGTGGCTTGAAATAGTTGAGTAGCATATGGGAACCTCGTGGCGACACGTGTCTTCGCGCCTGTGTCGCGCGGCCTTACGTCCATGTCGTTGCTATCCTTACAGCCGTTCGATTGCGGTTGCTTTTCCATTGATCCGACCGCGTCGGTTTGTGCCGTCTAGCCCACGCCTGTCCTTCTCATTTGCGCCACCGCGACTCCTGTCTTGCGTGCCTCCGTTCCCCAAAACCCTCGCCCTGCCCTCGCCAGTCGCCACGCCACCCGTCGGCCGCCGTCGTGTTCGTCCTCTTCTCCCTGCAGACGTCTACTCGCGTTCTAGCCCGCTTGCCTTCTTCGTGCCACGGTTTCCTTTCCCTGCTGCTTCGCCTGCCTCGCGAGCTTCCGTTCCCCAAAAGCCTCCGTCTGCCGTCGCCGAGCCATTCGTCGCTGGGTGCACGCTCTTCTTTCCGTACCGATTTGTTGTCTTATGTCTTGCTCGCTGTGGTGATCGCTTTTTTGTTTCGTTCCCTATTCCATATGTTTCTTGTCCCAATCTTCCTCTGCGTCGGTGTATGGTGGTGCTCGTCTGAAAGCTTTTCGTGCAGCCCGTCGTTTGGTCCTACAGGCCTACCCTGTTGTTTGCCTTCTTTACTGTTCCTACTCGCACCTATTTGGGTTCTTCCATGCAGTTCATAAGTTTGCAGCTTGTTTCTTGACTCCTGCCTGCTCTTGTTTATATTGTTGTGCTTGCGTCCGGTGCACCAATAGTGTTTGCAAAGTTGTCACAACAGTTTTTTTACAGTCTCAAAAAAAGGGCTAAATAGTGCTGTGCCATTAGGCACTTGGCAATAACACATGTCCGGATTTCTTTCAGTTCAGTTTAAGCTGGGAGGGGTGAGCCCTGTGTGCTTGCACAACTCTTCATTACTCTCACCTTTTTTTTTTGGCTCCTGTCCTGTGTCCACCTTTGTTCATCTTGTTTTCCTCTGGAGAAGAAGACAGTGTCTATATTTCATTTTGGTTTATATATTTATCTCTGGTGTTGCAGCTTAATTAAGCCTCGCAGCTTACGATTTTGCTTTGTGTCTGTACCAAACGTCTGCTGTGTGGACAGAGACCGCCTTGGTACGATTGTGCCTCCTCCTGTTTGTGCTGCTATACTTACGTGCAGTGCATCAATGATGCTGACAGATTGTGAGAGCGGTTATTTGCAACGTCAAAGAAAAAGCTATACAATGTTGCGTTGCCATGTTCTTGCCAATAGGCCACATTGTCGTTTTATTTAATTTGATTTAAAAGCTATACGGTGTTGTGTTGTTACATTCTTGCCAATAGGCCACATCGTCGTTTCATTTAATTTGATTTAAGTTATTAGGGTCAAGCTCTGTGTGCTTCGACGTGTTCTTTTTATTGTCTGTTTCCTTGGTCGTAACCTATCCTAGGTCCGTTCGCATGGACGGTTCGTCTTTTGTGCTGCCGAGATGCGGGGCGCTTTCCATGTCTTAGGATGACCGGCGTGGTATAGCAGGTCAGCTTCTATGTTTGTGCAAGCTTTTTTGGGTTTGTTTTTGATGGCGTGTTACGCGTTTCATTTGGCCTTTTTATGTTCCTTATTCGTTCTTGCCTCCCATTTACATTTTGTCGGCAATTTCCTTAGTTTGTGCCGCTGCTGTCTCGGTTTCGGGTAATTCGGCTACGCACAACAGAGGTAAAAGGCGCTCTGCTCTTATTATTGCGGCTGGAAAAAAGAGAGGTTAGGTAATTGCACTTCTATTGTATTAGTTCCGTACACATGCATGTAAGGGGTGGTGGTAACTTACGTGTGTACGCCTGTTGAACTGTGTTTGTGTTCCAACAAAGAATTCTAGTTCGCCACCCCTTTCCTCTTCTCAGGACCAACGATCGCCCTTGGTGTCCACCGTTCGTTAACACTCAGGCACTGCCAATTATGCTGGGCAGGGTGTGTGCGTGTTTACTGTTTCTATTTCCTCTGTATACATCTTATGTTTTGTGCACAATTTTTTTCTAATATTGCGACACATATTTCGCAGGCTCTTGGCAAAACTGACTTCCCCCTCGTCGTCCAGTGGTCGTCGGCTGTGCCAGTTCCCTCTCAGTTGGTGATGAGACAGAGGGTGGTGAGCTGCAGATTATTTTTTATTCATGCTCTTGTCGTTGTGTACTTATGATTATGCTGCCTTCCATACAATCACTTTTCATGTTGTACCTTTGTCGTTGGCATGGTTCGCTATTGAGGTTATTTGCTGATTCACGCCTGCCGATGTTGTTACCTTTCGTTGTTTTGCCTCCGTCTATGACACAAGCTGGTGGAGTTGGTGTTGACCATTCTGCTGGTTCTCGCGTCGCGTCATCTCTTCCATGCTCTTTTGCTTAGCGGCAACTAAGAGGAAAAAGGATAGCCTCCACTGTCTGCGAAGGAGAAAAGATCATCTTATTATACATTGCGCTAGCATCTGGGAACCTTGTGGCGTCATGTGCCTTCACGCCTGTGTCGCGCGGCCTCGATTGCGATTGCTTTTCCATTGACCCGATCGCGTCGGTTTGTGCCGTCTAGCCCTAGCCCATGCCTGTCCTTCTCATTTGCCTCTCACATATCTCCTGCTCATGGGCCCCATATATCTCTTACTCAGCCTCTCATATCATCACATTTTCTTTGCGTTTAGCGTGCACTGGTTCTATGGAAGTTGCATCATCCAATCGAGGTTTGTTGTTTCCTTTCCTGTTTGTTTGAATTGTTCATGTCATTCTTTCTTTATGTTTATGTCGCTGCGCCATTTTTTAGTGCGCCCCCTCCTTGTATTTCGCGAGGCCAGTCGTATCCGAAAGAGTATATTGATTTGCTGAAAAGTATGTGCTTCCTGCTTACGGTGCTTGCCTTTTGACTGTCCTACTCGCATATTCACCACGCTCGGTTACTGCTGGCGTTGCTTATTTTTCCTGCGCTTCCTTCTTCATGGGCTTGCAGCTGCTTACCCTCAGCAATCTTATTATGGAGCTCCTCAATGTGTTTGCCGTCACTGTGGAGCTTTTTTCTGGTTTCAGGAAAGAGTGGGAAAAAAAACCAGCCACATATGTTGATGCGATATATAATCTTTGTTGCGAAGGAGGTGTGGTGTACATCCCACTGCGAAGGCTGTTTCCTCAACCTCTCGCACGACTGCTTAGTTTCGCCGGTGATCACCTATCGAAGCACTTCATGGTCAGGTCAAGATCATACAATTCAGTGTTTTCTTTCACATCTCTTGGAGTTAATGTTGATAGATCAATTAATATTCGTCGTTGCCCATATGTGTTCTGCATAAATGGGGTTGTTCATCATCGAATTGGTTCATTGCTTCCTTTGGCCTGACGTCGCCCTGAATTTGCTCAGTTTTACATTTATGACACTGCTAATGAAGAACGGAACCGATCACGACTGTTCTGCGCTAAGGATTCGATGGATGATCAACTTGATGCAGAGGTAATTAAAGAACTCATACAGATGCTTGATGAGTATAACCCTATTATGCAACAGTTTCGTTTTGCACGCGATCGCCTATTTTCTGAAGAATGTCCAGAAATATCTATAGGTCTTGTTGGACCAACTAGAATAGGTGTTAACCAATATTGTTTACCAGAATCAGCAGAACTAACTGCTTTGATTGTTGGTGATATGACACATGACAATTGTCATTTCGATATAGTGGTCGAGGCACATGACAGTGAATTGAGCATATTTCAGCTGTGCATCCAGCTCTCATGGCTCTACAATATCCTATTCTTTTTCCTTATGGTGATGTAGGATATCATTTAGGGCTGAAATTACGGTCCACTGAACAGCGTGCATCATCCAGGAAACTAAATATGAGTATGTTGCAGTACTATCGGTTCGATGCACATTTCCACCCTGGTCACACTAATCCTTTCACTAGTTGTGGTTGTCTATCTGAACAATATGCCGTGAATGCGTACTCTTGTGTGGAAGCAAATAGGTTGTCGTACCTATTTCATCATCAGGCCTCTTCGAGGTCCGAAACATATCAGGGAATATCAGACGCCGTCGGTAGAGGAGACCACAGTGGTAGACATATTTGTGCGAAGGTTCTCTTGCCGCCTAGCTTCACATGTGGCTATCGATACATGAGAGAAAATTACTATGACTCAATTTCGATTTGTCGATCGTATGGTCCTCCTCAGCTATTTATTACATTCACATGTAATCCCAAGTGGCCCGAAATAGTTGAGGCGATCGGAAGTGAGCTTGGCCAAACACCAATTGATAGACCAGATATGGTTGTCCGTGTATTTCATATGAAACTGGTTGAACTAATTGACGACATAAAATGTGGCACCCCTTTTGGGCCAGCCCGTGCAGGTCAGCTCATTCTAATTAGTTTTGCGACTTTTGTTGTTTGACTGTTTGTGATTTTTTGTATGTTCTTCTTATTTCATGTTTGGCTCATTTCGTGCCCTTATTGATTACTATTTGCCGATGCAGAGGTGCATACGGTTGAGTTTCAAAAAAGAGGTCTGCCACACTCACAAAGTTGTCTGGCTTCTCATAGAGGTTGATTTGACTATAGAGATCATTGATTCAATGATTTCGGCCGAGATACCAGACATGTATGACGATCCGTTGGGCTACTCGCTTGTCGAGGAGTTTATGATTCATGGTCCATGTGGTATTGATAATCCTACCAGTCTATGCATGAAAGATGGCAAGTGTTCAAAAAAATGTCCTAAGAAATTTCGACAGGCCTCATCTCTCGACAAGCAAAGTTTTCCTCTGTATAGACGTCGAGATGATGGAAGATTTGTCAAAAAGAAAGGAATTATCCTAAACAACAGATGGGTTGTTCCTTATAACATGTTCTTGCTCAAGAAATACCAAGCGCATATCAATGTTGAGTTCTGCAACAAGACACATCTTATCAAATATTTATTCAAGTATATGAACAAAGGTCATGATTGCATTGCTATGCTTTTACGCAGGCGTACACCACAACCTACACTAGATTCAGCCATTTTGTCGTCATCGCGTGTTGATGGCCATCATGTTGCTGGACCTGCTTCATCTACAGAAGGTGGTACGGTTGGTGTTGATGAAATTGCTGAGTACACAAAAGCCAGGTACCTCTCTGCGTGTGAAGCATACTGTTGAACCTTTGAGTATGACATTCATGGGAGAACCCCATCAGTTGAAAGATTGGTAGTGCACATGCCTCATATGAATTCAGTTACATATTATGTGGACCGTAATTTAGGAAGCATAATTCAAGATCCACAAATGGAGAAGACTATGCTCACAGAGTGGTTCTTTTGCAACCAACAGTTCCCATAGGCATGCCAACTAACATACTGTGAATTCCCTGCTCACTGGACATGGAAAGCTACTGTAAATACATGGTCCAGAAGAAAACGTGGTATCAAGCTAGGGAGATTAAGACAGATCCATCCAAGTGTTGGAGAGGCTTTCAATCTTAGAATGCTTCTTATGGTTGTCCAAGGAGCAACATGCTATGAAGATATGAGAACTTGTGAAGGAACTACCTACCATACATATCGTTAGGCTTGCAAAGCGAGAGACCTTATTGGTGATGATGGTGAATGGGCGCATGTGTTTGACGAGGCTGTTTTCTAGGCAACAGCAAAACAGCTTCGAACACTGTTTATGACTATTGTGGTGTATTGTGCTATAGGAGATGCTCGAGCATTATTCGATAGATATTGGAAATAGATGACCGATGACATTGCATATAACATCCGCTCCTCTATTGGTGATATAGCTTACGATATTCCTCAAAATCTGCTCCAAGATAAAGTACTTCAAAGACTTTCTCATATGTTTTGTGATAACAATCTATCAATGACATCATATGGGTTTTCAGAACCACCAACAACTTGTGATGAAATGGATGATAATCGGTTCATTCAGCAGGAGCTATCATACAGAGGTGACAATGTCCTGTTACATGCTCATGCAGCGTATCATGCTTTAAACAATGATCAGCGCAGTATATATGACACTGTACTGCACAGAATAACACACGCTGAAAAATGTGTAATCTTTGTCTCAGGCCATGGAGGAACAGGTAAAACCTTTCTCTGGAATGCTATTATTGCGAAATTAAGATCACAAGGCCACGTAGTATTGGCTGTTGCATCTTCTAGAGTAGCTTCCCTATTACTACCAAAAGGCCGCACTTCACATTCAAAATTTCATATACCCATAGATGTTCATGAAAGAAACACATGCTCTATAGGCGGAGGGACACAATTGGGTGTGCTAATCACAAAGGCTCGAAGCATTGGATCGCAACCTGCGTGATCTGCTTTCCGAACAAAATGCTACCAACTCCAGTAAACCGTTCGGAGGTAAGCCAATTCTGTTTGGTGGTGATTTCAGGCAGCTTCTTCTAGTCGTTACAATCGGTCGTAGGGCTGACACTGTTGCTGCCTCCATGCTCAAGTCACCCCTATGCAAATTTGTAGGGGTAATGCGCCTTTCTGTTAATATGCGCCTAGACAATCCACTATTATCTAATGCCGATAGAGATAATATGAACCTTTTTGCCCAATGGGTTCTCGCTGTTGGAGAGAACCATTTACCGTACTGGATGGCCCCTCTAGCGCAGATGGCACAACTATCCAGGTACCATCCGATATCCTTTTGATGCCTGAAAAAGATCATTGTGGTTCTATATGAAACGTTGTTTACGACAACTTCGAAGCACACTACAATGATCCACAATATCTAGCACAGCATGCAGTTACCTGCCTTACTAACTTAGTGGTCGACGATCTGAACAACATCATGGTAGCGAAGATAAATGATACAACAAGAACCTATCTTAGCTATGATACATTTGCAAATAGCTCTGAACAGCCTTCTGATAAACTCCCTCTGTCTAGCAAAGATCTGCGTATTTGGTTTTGGCTCGAAGACCAAGACATGATAAAAACTCTGCGCACGTACTCTAATTAATCCGTGTTGAGTTAGCAGGAACGCCTCGTTTTCGGCTACCATCACGGCGTAGTGCGCTGGCCCTTGCATGCATGCAAATTGGAGCATGCAGATAACTGAATGGCCGGGCACACGCTATTGCTTCCCGTCAACACGGGCGCGAAACGAAGCGATGCAACGAGAGAAACGAGCGTCGGTTTCCAAATACGAAGATTAACTATGGACAAACCCAAATACGTAAAATGAAGATCTTTGCTGGACGGAGGGAGTACATCTTCTCTACCCAGCTGAATTTCTAAACACAATTGTCATCAATAACTTTCCAACACATTCCCTTTCTTTAAAGGTTGGTGTTCCAATTATGCTTATTAGAAATATTATTCAGTCCGGAGGCCTTTGCAATGGAACAAGGCTTATAATAACAAGACTAAGTGACCATGTTATAAAAGGTGAAATTATGACAGGCACACATGTTGGCACCATTGTATGTATTCCATGAATTGTGCTCAACAGCAAGAGTCATAAGTAGCCTTTTACTTTGAGCCGTAGACAATTCCCGATCAGGCTTTGTTATGCAATGACAATAAACAAATGTCGGGGACAAATACTGAGTAAAGTAGGTGTTTATATTAAAACCCCGGTGTTTACCCATGGGCATTTATATGTTGCTGTGTTCAGAGTGACCTCAAGAAATGGGTTAAAAGTATTGATCGAAGATGAAGAAGAGAAGCCATGTTGTTTGACAAAAATATGGTGTATGATGAAGTATTACCTTTTGTATGATCTATTTCCACCGCACATGTTCATGGAGTGATTCTTCTTGTGAAAATGTTGTCCGTGCCACATATGGCTAGCTCAATTTTGATGGCTCTTTTTATCGATTATCGATAATTTGTGCCGTGTTCTTTGAACTGCCTTCATGGTGTACATGTTCATTGTATATGCACCATGCATTTTTCTATCTATTGGACTTACAAGGTACATCATATCACATATATGCTTTGTTTGCTAGATATTCTTGCCATGCAACTGCTTTATCTGCATATATTAGACTAAATTGGTTTCGGCATCGTTTTGCAGATGATAATAGGACAAACACTGAGTAAAGTAGGTGTATATCTTAAAAACTCCGGTGTTTACACATGGGCAGTTATATGTTGCTGTGTCCAAATAAACCTCCACAAATAGGTTAAAAATATTGATCGAAGATGAAGAAAGGAAACCATGCTCTTTCGCAAAAAAGGTGGTATGCGATGAGGTATTACCTTTTGTATGCTCTATGTCCAACACACATGTTCATGGCATGCTTCTTCTTGTGCAAATGTTGTCGATGCCACCTAAGGCTAGCTTAGTTCTCACTCCTTATCTATTATCAACAATTTGTGCACTGTTATTTGAACTGCATTCATGGTGTACATGTTCGTTGTATATGTGCCACGCATGTTTTCTGTCTATTGGATTTACAACGCACATCATATCATATATATATGCTTCGTTTTCTGTACGTATTCTTACTATGCAACTGCTTCATCTAAATGTATTATACTGAATTGGTTTGAGCATCGTTTTGCAGATAATATCTGTTATGTTTCCACTGTACATGGCATCACAACCAATAGTTTTCGATGTATTTATAACCTGCCAAATCAGCCGACTACTATTGAGTTGCCACAACAATGTATATCATGTACTTTTCAATAATAAAAGTTACTACTGGTTTTCCTGCTCATGTATTAGACGCTCTTTATTCCGCCAACTGTTCAACTATATAAGTTACTACAGTTCTTTTTTTTCGAAGTTAACTATTTCTATTATATAGCCAAAACACTTGTTGGTTTCTTGTTTGACACAATTATTAGAACACTCACCTGTTATATCACACACTTCGTTTGGTACATATATTCTTGCTACGCAGCCGCTTTGTATCTAGTGTACTGCGCTGAAATCTTTTGCTGACGATTTTGCGACTCATGCGTATTTGTGCCGCGTAATAGCCAATTTTTTTATTGCATTTCTAGCTGATCAAACCATCTGAGACCGATCAAATGCTTCCACCCATATCCTGTATACCTTATGCTCAATTATTTTGGGTATGATTCCGTAGTTGACAGTATTTATTACGTTATCAGCTATGCAGCTTAACGATCAGCAGTTCTCATCACATTCGCGTCTTACCAAATCATTAGATACTTCAAACAACGTTCTCTCGCATACCTCTGTTCGACCAATGCTATTGCCTGGGTTTCCTGCTGCCGCATTAGCAGGTTTTCGAATCTGTAACATGTTGAAGTTATTGCAGTTTTTTTTGCTCTTTACTGTGCACACTATGATTTGCGATTCAGGTCAAGTGCGTTTTCGTTTCTTTTTGTATAAAAACAATGAGGTCTCGGCCTGTTCTTCTGCATGTTCATCTTCGTGCCATACATGTCAACATCATCTATTTAACACAAAATTAAAGTGCACGGTACCTATTGTTCCAATGGGCAACGCACACAACAAATCCCGCAGATTATTTTTCGTAAACAGGAAAAACATTATGACTGTAATTTCACCATTGTAATAACTATCAGCACCTACGTGGCTACATACATCAAATGAAATAGGGCAATATCAAACTTAAAATACAATAATTATATCCGCAAGCGTTTCTGTACCATGTGCACCTTACATTACGCTCAGTTTAACTCGTGGGCTACAGCTGCCTCGCAAAAAGGTAACCCTCTGAACTTGACATAATAATTATTCACCTCTTTAATAATGTTCACTACGTGGCCATTCCTCTTTCAATTACGCAACACGCAGTCACACATTACGTGGCCGACCAAAAAAACACATTCTTCTCGTTTCATTTCAGCATTCTTCAAGCCAAAACAGGTAAATCACATTGCTTTATCCGCACACCGCTCCATTCAGATCTTTCACGTCCTTACCTCTTTGTCCATTCCGATATCCGTTAGCCAGTTTAGCCGAATCGCATCCAACTCCTGAATCTTGCCGCCGCCATAGCCAAAGGCTTCACGCGCATCGTTCCTTTAGCTTGCTGCCTTCTCCCGGTTTCCTTTTTGTGCCTTCGGATCTGATCTGCCATTTAGCCTCCATTTGCTCTTATATATAGACTCTTGTATAGATACTAGCAGCGTTAGCGCGCCCACGGCGTGCCACTTCAAACCCTTTTATATCTGAGTAAATAAAGATGCATGACAAAAAAATAAAAAAAACATCACATCTTTTGTTTGTTGTTTCCATTTTTTTGTTTCTCTTTTTTCAGAATAGTTGTTGATGTCGAAATTTTTTTAAGGTTATTATCATGATATTAAGGTGCCATTTGCGAAGTTTTTTCCCAGATTTTTTAAGTGGCCATAAAAGTCGAAATTAAAAAGAATGAATTATTTCGTAATACAATCATTTTTAAATCCTAAATGTTTTGAAAATAGCTAGTTTTTTGTGGGCATCTTCATCAATACGTGGCACTTAACTATAGTTCTATATTTTGAATGCTCTTTATTTCTATTATTTGCTAACTTTTTCCTAAAATTCATGTTTTAAGGGAGTTAAAGTTTTAAAATTGAATGTCAAGAAAGCTAAAATTTGGAAATAAATTTAAGGGATTTTGGAACATACCAAAGTTTCCGTTCGAACTCGGGTTGGGAGTTTGGAAATTCTTTTAAAAATGAAAAACTTTAAGATTTACAAAAAAGAACTAAGCAAATTATACAATACAAAAAACAATGGAAACTAAATTTAGAATTTTTGGTGAAATTCAAAAAAATAAAAGCGAATATAATAAATTCTAAAATTAAAAATATATATAATTTGAGGGGAGTGGTACAAGTAATTGTGGTATCACCCGGATGTTCGACTTTCTCCCACAAGGCAAAACACAACATCGAGTTTACAATTTTGCAGGAATTCCTTGGAGCGTTCCGAACGACAAAGGGAGGCTCTCGACAAAGGTTGAACAAAAAAGACATAAGAATATTTTGACCAACTATTGTTTAGGACACAAAGGAAACTGATGAAAAAGAATTGCTTCTCACCTTGGGAGCGTTTGGTGCATTGTCTTCCAAATAACACCTTTTCTGCACCGTATGAGACCTTAAAAATTCCTGAACGATGACTCCACAGATAATATAATCATCGTGAGACTACCGGTAGCACTAAGCCGTTAATCTAGTAACCCGTAAACCGATGGGGCATTCCATCGAACACCTATTGGACGCTTAATCTAGTAACCCGTAAACCGATGGGGCATTCCATCGAACACCTATTGGGTGCATTGATTAAAGTCAACAGGTAGCAGTAGCAAACGCTCGTGCCGCCGATACCTTTTCCGCCGCCGCCATTCTCCGGCGAGCCTTGGGAGCAGCGAGGCGTAAGCGGTAGGGGAGGCCGCCGCGCCAAGAATCTCTCGGAGCCCAGCAGCACGTCCATGCCCCCTACCACCCCACGGCAACGAACCCAGGAGGAGAGCCGATGGCAGCGGGGAGCACACGAGATGAGGGCATGGGGAGGGAGTGGCGGTGGCAATGGCAACGACTCGAGGAAGGAGGATGCTCCGGCGGGCGCGGTAGAGCGGCTAGGGTTCTCCCTGTCCTTGCAGGGCATGAGATGAGGAGGGGGGCTATCGGGCGAGAGCGGGGAAGGGGAGACGACGGGGTAGGGGTGCGGGTGAGGGGGCAGGGGCTAGGGTCTCGTGCGGATAGGTGGAAGGACGGCGGGTTGAGAACGGAAAAGACGGAGGACTGAAACGCAAAATCGTATAGGCACGAACACAAAACACCTGCGATGATGTAGGGACAGATGCGGAAAAGATAAGATCTTGTGGGTTTTTTACAAAACTGTATGGGCACTGTGCGTGTGCGTGGCGAGCAGGGGAGGGGCGAACGTGGACGCACGAGAGGGCAGGAAAAGCTAAGCGGCTTAATATATAAGATAGATAAAGATGTACGTATGTGTGTGTGTTTGTACGAGCGCGCACACGTGTCTGTACACAGTATAAATTTAGTCAAAAAAAGAATCATATGAAGCAGAGAGAAAAAAACTATGGTGTAGATTATAATAATAACTAAAAAGATATATATGTACAATGTAGATTATAATAAGAATTAATTATAAACATATACATAATAGATAGAGTGAAATTGAGCCACCATAATGCAACACATAGAGTAAAGATCCTCCACGTTCAGTCGACGTGCAATACGCCGATCAATATCCAAAACAAATAAATAAATAAAACAACTAAAACTGATCAAATATATTGGAGATATAATTTACATATACTGTCCAATACACCGATCAATATAAACTAGAACCAAAACAAAATTAGAGACAAAATCTAAATCTAGCATGGTATATATTTGAGATAAATTATTGGTTTAATTCCGTAGAAAAATTATAATTTACCTATAGATCTAACCGCACAAACGCACGAGACACCTTGATCATTTATTTAATATTACCAACCTCTTAACTACCACTCATCTGGCACTCAACCATACGCCACGCAGCCCCACGTGTCAACCGATTGAAAAAAACAACCCTTTCTACATTCTTAAGGCAACAGCTGGCCGCGGACATTGCTCTCTTCGCTCACCGCTTCCTTCAGATCTTTTGTTCACTTTCCTCTTTACCCTTTCCAATATCTCTTGCCCAGTTTTGGTAACATCGTGCAACAAAGCTTTGTCGCCTGCCTACCGCCATTACTGACGATTTCGTTCACGGCGTTGCTTTCTGCTACTACCTTCTACAGGTTCCCTTGCTTCTCTGTGTTCAAATCCCATCTATCATTTATCGTACATTGGTTCTTCTTTTTTCTCCAATGTGCTGGCGAGAACCCTGCCTACTTGGTGCATCCTCTTGCACATATAAATCGCACAAATCAACCCTTCCTTTCTATTCTATTTGGTAACCGTAATCATTGCTTGTGTATCCTTAATGATGTTGTTAATCGCGCAAACGCTTTGTAACTTGCATACTTCTACTTACCCCCTCTTGACCCACAACATTACGCTGCAGATGGATTATTCTCTCCTCAAGGAGATTATAGACAGAACACAAGCTTGGCGTGTTCGTGTTAAGTTAACCAGATTTACTGAATATGATGGTGCCCCCGACTCTGGAACTGCACAGAACCTGGACATGATTATGCTCAACGAAGAGGTCCGACCATGCATTGTATTATATTATTGTTTTATGCTTCCTCCATTTTCTTGGCCACGATGGACGTGTTTGTTTCACACTGTCTTCACTGCCATGTTTGTTTTCCCTGTTATGATACCAGGGTCACAAGATGAATGCTCAAATTCACAGTCGGTGATCTGAACACCGTAGAGAGCTCAAAGAAGATTCAATATATTATGTACAAGATTTCGAAGTCATGCTAGCGAGAAAAAACTACAGACCTGTTGATGGTCCATTTAGGGCAAGATTTACTGCTTACACAAAAATAGAACTGATCAATCCCACACCAAACGCTTTTCCACTACGGATACACAATCGATACTCTGTTAGATTTGCAGAAGAGAGTGCAAGATCGCACATTATTATTATGTTTATTCCTTATGAATTACTTGTGCACCACACGTCAAAAGATTCATGTATTATATTCGTTCACACTATCCACTACACACACTTACCATTATTTCGTTGCGTATGAATAGATATTGTTGCCGTTGTCACTAACATGCAACCTATGAGATCTTTCAAGAGTGGAACAAAAGAATTACGGAAAATCAACATCATGTATGATAGGTACATTACAAATGCCGCACCTACATTAACATAATTAATAAATTCCATAAGGTTACGATGCTTACACCTCATAGTGTACACCGTGTTAATTCTTTAGCTAACCTCTCGAACTGACGCTGTGGAACTGAGCTGCCACACAATTCGACGTACAAGCAATCACATCTCACATCGAAAAAAGATCATCTATTGTGTTATTTGTTGGCATGACAGTTGGATGGTGGAATGGTGCATATTCTGTCTCGCTCACTATTACATTCTACCTATATCACATTACTTTCCACACGTTGTTTCCTTCATGCTTATTGTCTACCCGCATTAAAAAAGATTATTCTTCTTTGACATCATAACCTCTTTCATTTACCAGGGTCACTCGCCCTAGAGAGTACAAGTCAATTTTGGTACTACATAGAGCCTCCACTACCCGAGACCATCATCTTACGACAAAGGTCATTCTAAAAACTTCATCCATTGTGATTGGTACTTACTGCGTTATATGCATCATATCAACAAATTATCTTATTTATTTCAATGCTCCCCATTCTGCAGATATCCAGACCCTTTACATAGTATTGTAACTCATCCTGCACCAAGTACGCAGGAAGAACCTACAATCATGACCATTTCAGGTCTCTGCTAGCTCAATTCGCACCGCATTATTGTCAGGCTCTTCTTCTCCCATACATTCCTTGCGCATTTGTCCACATAGCACATCCCAGTTCACCTGTTAATACTGAAGATATTCTGTTTCATTTGCCTTCAAAAACATAGAAAGAGACAAACATGTCATCCGTGTCGCTATAAAATCAACATCACTAGAAGAAGCATGGTGGTACCTAGCTTGCACCCGCTGTCGCAAAAGGGCAAATGCTACAGGCGAGTTGTACGGGTGCCCTGCTTGCCACGACACCAAAACTGGCCCATCGTAACATACTCACTCTTTGATATCCTCAGTAATCTCTTATCCACATATGCATAATTTTTCCAGCTTTCCTACGCATGTATCATTTTTTTCAGATACGGATTGCCACCTCTTGCCGTCGATCCAGCATATATAGATTCCGACTCCGACAATCCTCCCATTGGCGAATTCACCTTCTTTGCTCAAGTTGCTCAAAGACTGATTGGTTCATCCAGACCTTCTTACATATCCAGTCAATACTGACGACTGCATCCCAACATAGATTATAGCCCTGTACACAAAGCAGTATGATCTTACAGCTAATGTCAACGAAAATACATTTCAGAAAAATCACATTGTTTGCTAGGTAAAATCCTTTGCTCCAGTTGTACTACTGGATCTGACCTTGCCTGAGACTGTCAATAAAGAAAACAACAGCGTTGCCACACCACTTACTATCAACAACTCCAAAGACAAAGGAGAAGGCTTACACGAAATCAACAAAGTGGAGCTAGGCAGCCTTGCTGGCTCTAATTTTCGTGCTACAAAAAAATTGCCAAATCTTGAGTTATATGCCTTGGTCTATACAGAACCATCACAGATATCTTCCACTGCAAAGACAACGAACAATATTAAAGATAAGTCAATACTCTCTTCACGTGCACTTGCCCAGGTACGTTCGAAAAAAATCATGCAACCAGTTCGTAATACCTTCAGCTACCGCGTAAATACCTATAAACAAACATGCTGATATACACTATGCATCACATGTACTAATAATTCATTGACTGAACAGGAAAGCGACAAGAGCAGTTCAACGTCACCAGCAACCACCCATACAGCACATATCAAACTTGATACATAGGTGTAATCATTACACATCGCCTACTTTTTTATTGTGATTTCTTGCTATGACTGTCTAAACGCATCGCCTACTTTGCTTTCGTTAATTGCCTTCGCTTTTATATTATTATTGACAGCACTCCAGCAAAACAAACTCATCAATGTCCTCAGAACAAGCTGATCCATTTCTGGATGAAGAACACAACAGGTTCATGTCCAGTGCGTTGTTTTCACAACAATCAAGTGATACACGTGTCCTGCCATTGTAACACATTCCTTTCACTTTCTATAAGCATCACCACATCCACACGCCCACAACGCTCTGCCAAACGGAAGTTGTTTCCTGACGAGTGAAAAATCACCTTAACCTGTTAGACATACAGCGGTATGATTGCGGAAGACTTTCACTCCTACCTCAAGCAAAATACAATTCAGCGCAGCAACCACGCCTCGCATATGTTAATCACCGCCACAGCTTGCATGTCTTTACCGCGTTCAACGCCTGTACATCACTTCATGTTGCTCCGTTTAGATAATCCAATATATTCCCTGTAATAGTAAGTAAACTCCGTTGTACTAATAGTTGCTCGTGTTATCGGCCCGTGCGTACTGTAATACGCTTCATGTTAAAATATACTTATCCCTACATTCGTCACATACCAATACCTAGCTATAAAAATACGATTCCACAGGTTTAGCCATAAAACTATCTTACGGTACCAATGAACGCTAGCAAAATAAAATAAAACTACAAACGTAAACACGCGCGATTAACTTATTGTAAACCAACAAGATAGCACGCCATGCCGCAGCGTATTGAACAAAACCTGTATTCTTTACGCATACTAATCCAACACAACCACTCAAGATTTACCAAATTGATTTACCCTTATCCAACAACACGGTGGATACGCCACCACTCGCCTTGCCTGTCAACAACAAACCAGCAATTCTTCGTTCACACTAACATATGCTGTTGCCATCCCTCTCTGACCTCGCTCCATGTACACAGTCAGCGCAATCCATCAAACGCATAAGACTGGTTTCTCATGAGTGCCGCTGCAATGTAGCTTTCAAATTGAAAACCATGTACGTATGAACACAACACCTTTCCACCCAAACTTACTTTCTCACACCATACCATATATACGTTACCATCAACTGCGCAACATATAAAAAATAAAACCACTTTTCCAAACCGCCTCACTTCATAAAACCATGTCATATATACCTTAGCATTCACAACTTATTACACAAAAACACATACACGGCTCCGTATAACACTTCTGTAATAACCGTACTACATACCTCGCAACGTTCCCCACAAAACAAAATACATACATAATTGTTCTTACCTTACACAACACGGACCCATATGATAGACACACACAACGCACATAACCTTGCTACTGCGCCTATATACTTACATTGTAGTCCACTTAATTTATTGTTGTCGTGTTTCATCCCACGTACTACACCCATAGAATCACTACTACAGCCATACAGTCACGTTACACTCCCCTCAATTAATCACTATCATAGTTCATGCCAGTTTCTTCGCATAAGCAATACAAGCTGTAACCATGATCAGGTATGTCGCACTCTAACGCTCGAACGTCATCCTCGGCTATATCCTCCCATGGATTCTCATCCTCCGGCTCAACCACAGCCAAACGAGGACTATCGCCAATCTGTCCCTCTCTCATCATCTCGTGTCGAGCATCAAGCGCAAGCCACTCCAGACGTTGCGAGATTTGATCAATATCACGCACAACCCAGTTGATAGCACAAGACATATCAGAATTTCCTCCATCAAAATGGTGCTCCGCGATGCTCCGGACTTCCCCGCAACATCTTCTATCGAATCAATCACCACTTTCAGTAACTTCAAATGATCGCTCCTTCCATTCAACACCTGTGCATAATACAATCTTGTCATTACAGCCATAACCACACCATAACACCAAACCTACCAATACATAGCCATTCCTATTACACCAAAACGCCAAGCATACAACGCAGACCCTACTTCACACAACGCTCAGATCAATAAACATCCCCTCATAAACACAAAACCAAGTACCACACAACAACATATATAACAATCCACAGTGCTTGCTGCCGTTTAACGCACGCACGCCTGAAATCGACACAAGTATTGTACACATACCAAGGTCTAGCCAAATCAACCAATCTAGCACAGCAACAAAATGATTACTCATATTGCCAAATCAACCACTCTAGCACACCAACAAAAATATTACTCACCTTCTCCACTGCCTCCGATCTGACCAAAGCTCCGACCTGCCTCCCTCGCAGCTTCCACAACCACCAATCGCACGACCGCCCACCGCCTCATGGCCATCAGCTGCGCCACTGGCACGATGATTACCGAACCCTCGCTCATCCCGCTGCCTACTATATATGTACTGCTCATCTCATAGATCTACCCGCAAAGACGACCTCTCTGAAGCGGACAATGACACTTCCTTTATACATACACAGTACCTTGCGCCTATTGACATCTTTCCCCAGACTTACTTACAATTCCAGGCCGACCCAGCTCTCTAGCCTGACTACAGGAGACTGTCTCAACGGTTTGCGCCGTCAAGAAAAGTAAGCAAACCGTCGAGATTACTCAGTCTCGATGGCCAGCCGTCGAGAAAGGACCGTCGAGAAAGCTTCATCAAGAGAGACACATAGACTCGACGGCCAGGCCGTCGAGACAGATAGTCTTGACGGTTACAGGTTTAGCCGTCGATACAGAGCCACTAGACTCCGTTTGACATAAGGGCGACGTATACTTGATGGCTCGTCATAGCTCCAATGTGCCACGTTGCCGCAGTTCCGATCGTGTAAGGCGCTCATTCACACCCTCCTAACCTTAAATTTCTTATTCACAAATATGAAAATAGTCTTAAAATCTTAATGTGAGAACTGATTTTGGTGGTTAAAATCTGAGGAGTTTCAACCGTGTAGTTTTTTTTTATTTTCATTATGTTACATAAGAATGTTATTGTTACAAGTTATTGTATGTTAATATTGTCATTGTCTACTTTACGCCGGTCAATCTTTTTTTAATGTATGTATGTCTATTTTAGAAACCTGCCCCAGTTGCTGCTGCCATATGGTGAACCGTGAAAAGACTATTAGGGCCCATTTGTTTGAGCTGCAGCTTCTCCAAAAGCTGCTTGTGGGAAAAGCCATCCAAAACTTGCTTCTCAGATTACAATACAATTTGGGCTTTTGAAAGCTTTTGACTTATTAGAAGGGGGTTCCAAAAGCTGAATGTTTGTTTAAACTTAGTCTCAAACAAATAGGGCCTTAGTTTGATTTTGCTAATTGGATAACTGCTACTCTCATAGAAAGTTGATTGTAGTCAAGGTTTTTCTTAAAATAGTAAAATGCATGGGCAGTTTCTAAACTATTAGTCGATTCTCATCCAGATCCCTATTCTTTCAAATTGCAGTTTTGGGTTCTTAATCTTTTTAAGTGTGTTCGTCTCGGTTCAAACCTGCCATATGACGGCCCTAGAGTTGACGTGGTGCTGAAATGGTCGTCCATGTCACATAAATTATTAAAACAAATTCAAAAAACTCCTAAAAAAATTTAGAAATCATAAAAATACGGAAAATCATAAAAAATTATAAAATTTATAAAAAAAAATTAGAAAAAGGTATCACTTGAGGGCTCCCATACGCTACGATGCTAGAGGTCTCGTGCTTACAATTATATAGGGATTAAAGGCGATCACACTGTCAGTATGTTTCTTTTAATAATTTTATGATTTTTTCATATGTTTATGCTTTTTTTAATGATTTTCAATGTTTTTATTGATTCCCCATTTTTTAAATGATTTCCCCGTATTTTTTATTCCTTTGATATTTTCTGTATGTTTTAACGATTTTTCTGTATTTTTTAAGTTTTATAATTTTTTAAATTATTTTCCCACGTTTTAATGATTTTTTGTTTTTAATGATTTTTAAATGATTTTCCCGTATTTTTATTTTTTATTGATTTCCTTTTTTAAAACTAATTTACATGACATGTCAGTGCCATGTCAGCTCTAGGGCTGTCACGTGGCAGGTTTGGACCGGAGCAGACCCACTTAAAAAGATTAGGGACTCAAAACTGCAGTTTTAAAATGGGGAGCTAATTCTCGACTAATAGTTTAGGGATAGCCGGCGTATTTTACTCTAAAAACCGAAAAGAAGCGCTGGACTAGTAGGATCCTCCATTCGTAAGTCCTACTCACTCCACACCTTTGAGTAAGGCCTTGTACATTTCAGCTTAGCGTAGCGTTTGAACAAAATTTAAGATTATTTAATAAAAGTCTAAATATTATAGAAAAATAACTAAAAATATGGTTTTATGATTAGAACTACTAAAAACCTGCGCCAAATTGACTATAAACAAAGATAAATTTTTGCCGAAACGCCCCCTTGCTACTCAAGGCCGAGATCCCGCAGCAGAGCTCGCTCTCGGCAAAAGCTCGAGGGCGACCGGGGAAGATGCAGAAGGTGAGGCAGCGCAAACCCTAGCCCCATCCCCATCCCCATCCCCAACCCAACCGAAACCCCCCAACCCTCTATGCCAGGGGTTGATCTCCTCCTCCTTCGCCTCCTTCGCGCCTCTGATCTGGGGTCGGCGCGGTTGCTGGTTGCAGGGGGACGGCACGGAGGCGCAGGTGACGTGGGAGGACCAGCAGAACATCAACCGCTTCGGCCGCCTCAACAACCGCCTGCACGAGCTCGACGACGAGATCAGGCTCGCCAAGGTAGCCCCTCATCTCTACTATTTTTTTTTTAATAAATTTTGTACGTTTCTTGCCTCGCGTGCCCTTGGTGTGCACTGCTCGATTCGTTATTCTTCGATAGGGAACCGATCCCTTAGTTTTAGCCTTCGCGTGGACTAGAGCGACAAGCCATACTTCGGGGCTATGGTGCTCTAGATGCGCTTGTTTGCATGGATCGAGAAATATCTTGGGATCTTAGGGGCTTCTGAGTTTGCAAAGATGATTTCTTTTTATGTTCAATGGAATTTGTAATGGACAGATATTAGGATACACCAGATATTATACCTTTTTAAAGTTCTCAGTTACTTAACACATGAGCACAAACACTGAAAACAGAAAATAACACAGGTTCTTTTGGGATTGGAAAATATGGGAAATGTTTTTCCTACGATCAGGGCATTGTAGGAAACTTTGAGCAATTTCTGTGGAATTTGGGGGGAATTTTCGGTTCTTGCCCCTCAATTCGACGACCTCACAGCCTTTGCCCCTTAATTCGCTGCTTCTTCGTAAATTGCCATCGAACCAACCAATTTCTTCGTTTTCTGCCATTTCTCCATATATACCTCAGGGAGCTAAATGTAAAGACCAAAATGCCCTCGTACTCCCAAAATGCCTGGATGGGAATTAAACCGGCTGGATTAAACCTCTGCCGCTCCGCTGACCGAGCTGCTGCTCACTGGACCGAGCTGCTGCTCACTGCCCAGACCAAAACGTGAGTGAACAATGGAGAAGAAGTGCAGGCTTTGGCATACTGTACGTTATACATGTAAAATTCAAACATTCAATGAAAGAGATTTTTCCCTCGGTTACCCAAATAGTCTGGAATGGACTGCTCAGGGACTGCTCAAACCAGCCAGTTTTTGCACTCACATCCCATATCATGCCCAGAAATATCACTTCACCTTGCAAACAACAAATCAATCCCTTTGAAAACAAACATGTAAAATGCAACTACATCTAAAGGAATATATGGCCTTTTACATCAACTATACCTGAAGCAACATATTGACAATTAATTCAAAAGGCATTCCAGTAGCAAATTCATTGCAGGTACTACAAAAAGTTGAAACTTATGTCCAGTATGATATCAGTTGACATAACTTAAACATAGCTGCAACCTGAACCCCACTTCTTCCAACCATTGACATAACTTAAACATAGCTTAAAAAACCTCATGCCACAATGGTTCATGGCAGATTACAAAAAAGGGTTAAGCTGAACAAAAGACTAAAAAGCTTTAGGAGCTGAGCTTTAGTTTGCAAGCTTCACTTTTTTCCTTTTCTTGGAGTCAACTTTTTTGCAGGTTTCTTTGAGGGGGGTGGTGTTGCCCTGGAAGTTGCTCTAGGCTGGCTTGACCCTTCTCCAGCAGCCATGGATTGTGCCAATTGTCTGAACAAAAAAGTTTTATGTCAAGATTCTATTAACTTTAACAAATGCTAGTATTGCTGAAATAAATTATTACCTTCTTGTGACAGGACCAGGACTAATATTGATTGAATTATTCACTGCAACCTTCTGTTTTTTTGGTGTGCTTGTACTTCCACCTAGTGGTCTGCCCTGTTTAGCACGGCTCTTCCTGCAATTATAAAACAAAGATGATATAGTTCAAACAGTATCAAATAAAATGCAAATAGAACATTTTCACTTTTACCTTTTCTTTGTGCCATTCAAAGAGCATTTTGAAGATGTCTGTCTGTGGCCTAAAACACCACATCTCTTACACTTGACTTGCCACTTTCCCTTGGTCTTAGCCTTCCCTTTCTCTAGGCATCCAACAAATCTATTCTTCCTTTGTCTTCCTACAGATCTTTTTGCTAATGGGGGTAGCAACTTGAAGCCAAGGTTCACAATGGGCCATTGGGACTTGTCTGTTAATGGCTGAATCACACCGGCATATGCTAGTCTAAATTTTCTGCATGAAAAATAAGGATGAAGATAATCATCCATCTTATGGTTTCTAATTGTTAATATGAACACCAATGCATGTGGGCATGGTTTTCCCGAAATCTGCCACTCCCTACATGTGCACTCATGCTTTTTAAGATCCACCACATGTCTGAAAACTTCCATATCACCATTTATCTCATCCACCTCTGCAGTATGGTTAGCACCTGGAACGACCTTCAAGTTGTTCAACCCTCTAGTAATTGCATTAAGTTGCTGAACCACAGCAGGGAGCATACCTTCTTGGGGTAGTCTATCACCAAGCCTCCTCCTTTTATCATATAATTGCATTGTCTTCGATCTAATTGCGTCGGCAAGCTCAGCAACAGGAAGGTCTTTAATCTCTTTCACCCATCTGTTCCATGACTCAGCCAAGTTATTTGTGATATAGTCACACTTTATAGGCTCTGAAAATTTACTCCTCATCCAACGTAGGCTGTGATAATTAGCCAACCATGGTTTTACTTGTGGGCATGCATCATATATCTTAGTCATGTAGTGTTCAAACCTTTCTGTCCTATAAGCCCGAGCAGCAGGATACATATTCCCATATACCGGCCCTTGAAACTTCTTTATAAAATTATCCATGAGGTGTCTGAAGCACTCTCTATGTTCTACCCAAGGGTACACATCCATAACAGCATTCTCTAGCCCTTTGCAAGCATCAGAGCTAATTGCCAAGTATTCTGGACAACCTATTGCCTTCTGAAGCTGGAGCATAAACCAAGTCCAGTTATCAGTGGTCTCTGCATCAAAGAACCCAAATGCAACCGGAAACATCCAGTTGTGCCCATCTAATGCCGTAGCGGATGCAAGATGTCCGTTCCATCTGCCATTAAGGGCTGTGGAATCTATGCTAAGATATGGTCTACAACCATTTAGGAACCCATCTATACTAGGCTTGAAGCAACAAAAGAATCTATGGAAAAAAATGCCATTGCCATCCTCTTTTACATCTATCTCCACCGTAATAACTTCGTATAGCATACATTATACGAAGTTATACGATCAACCGGATGCTAACGGTGAGTGTAAAAGAAAGAATGAGGAACAAAATCAGTTGAAACTGGTGGAGATGGGACATTTGTCTCTGTAGGAGAAGGAATACTAGACTCAGGAGGAAGAGAATCAGTGGACTCAGAAGGCTGTGAAGACGTGGTAGACACTAGAGGTGGTGCAGACACAGGCACAGACGGTGGAATAGGAGGGAATTTTCGGTTCTTGCCCCTCAATTCGACGACCTCATAGCCTTTGCCCCTTAATTCGTTGCTCCTTCGTAAATTGCCACTGAACCAACCAATTTCTTCGTTTTCTGCCATTTCACTATAATATACCTCAGAGAGCTAAATGAAAAGACCAAAATGCCCTCCCACTCCCAAAATGCCTGGATGGGAATTAAACCGGCTGGATTAAACCTCTGCCGCTCCGCTGACCGAGCTGCTGCTCACTGGACCGAGCTGCTGCTCACTGCCCAGACCAAAACGTGAGTGAACAATGGAGAAGAAGTGCAGGCTTTGGCATATTGTACGTTATACATGTAAAATTCAAACATTCAATGAAAGAGATTTTTCCCTCGGTTACCCAAATAGTCTGGAATGGACTGCTCAGGGACTGCTCAAACCAGCCAGTTTTTGCACTCACATCCCATATCATGCCCAGAAATATCATTTCACCTTGCAAACAGCAAATCAATCCCTTTGAAAACAAACATGTAAAATGCAACTACATCTAAAGGAATATATGGCCTTTTACATCAACTATACCTGAAGCAACATATTGACAATTAATTCAAAAGGCATTCCAGTAGCAAATTCATTGCAGGTACTACAAAAAGTTGAAACTTATGTCCAGTATGATATCAGTTGACATAACTTAAACATAGCTGCAACCTGAACCCCACTTCTTCCAACCATTGACATAACTTAAACATAGCTTAAAAAACCTCATGCCACAATGGGGGGGGGGGGGGGGGGGAGTGCTACTCGTGTCGACTTGTTATGATCTATTAATAACCTTTATTTGCCCTTTTGGTTCAGCAAAATATGGATTTATTTTTATAGCTGCAATTCTACGTTGTGCAAACAAGTGGGCATTGCTGATTTAACAAACTACTGTGCTTCCATGCATCTGAAATAAACATGTCAATGCACACTCAAGTTTTGATATATGGCATCAAAACTTTGTTCATTTCAGCTCATGTCTCTTTAGAAATGCAAGTTCCTTGCATGCTTCAGTTAAGCACTACTTTTGCCTCCACCATGCCAATGAATCATATATATTTCTAGTAAACATGAAGTCATGATGTATGATTTTTTTTCAGATATAGATTTTTTAAAGATCAACATTCACCTGTTGTATTGAAATATGCTGACTTGGAGGATGGCTGGCTTCGTTCACCCTATTTCACTTTTTGAGTATCAAGAAGGAGCTTGGATTTTATTTATTCATAAGAGATCTGCAATCATGATGGATACATCTAGATAAGAAGTCTGGTATTGCACAGGACCATTCACTAAGAACATATTCTAATGAAGCTTGTGCATAGATATGTGCAGCAACATTAGCACCCCTAGGAACAAAACATAGAGAAAAGTGCTGCAATGTGTACTATGTTTTTGTTTTTTCTGCATCTAGTTCAGAACACATGATCTCTGGATGAAGAATCTTTATAAACTTGACCAAAGAAACAAAAAATGGTGCAATAGAGTACATAAGGGAGATAAAATAGATAAGACATATGAGATTATTCCAAAATCAATCTTTTTTTAGGGTTGTTCTAAAAGTGGAATGGTTGGATCACTGGAATTAGTTGATATATAGAACTTGACATCACATTTGTCGGGCTTCAAATAGTTTCAAACCACAGCCCAACTGGCATAGCGGGCATCCTCCTAGTTGGCTGAAAATTTATCCTCTAATCTGACTTATCCATTCTTTTGGAGGTCCAATATCAACTTATCAGAAGATGTCATGGCTTGACATATCTCATTTTGATTTTCTGTTGCCATGCTAATACTTTCTAGATGAAGTGGGCTGCACAATTGGTAGAAATTTTCCATGTTGATCAATGCCATCTGAAACAGTTATGTTAAAAGGTGCAATGAAAATGTTGGCATGAGTGCTAGGACAAGAAATGGTAGTGGCTTGGTCTTTTTGTACTTACTGTTTTTTGTGAACCCCTGCACACTTTGACTGATGCATCCCCTATGCAGAATTGCAGATGTACCAATATTATTCATCCTTCAGTTTATGTAGGGCTTAAGAATTCATGTTTAGACATGTGCTTTTATGTTAGCAGTGATATTTGGTATCAGCAGTGAAGAACATAACATTCAGTGATCTGTTTTACATGAAGTAGCAGTACAATTGACACCGTTCTGATAAGGGGATACTTTTGTAACCAAGCTTTTCCTTGAGGATCACAACCTTAAATGCCATTTTGCTCATTTCCTCCATATTCCAGGAAACAAATGAAAACCTTGATGATGCTGGGAATGAACTCATCTTGTCTGATGAAGATGTGGTGCGGTTCCAAATTGGAGAAGTGTTTGCCCACATGCCAAGGGATGATGTGGAGACTAGGCTGGAGCAGATGAAGGCGGATGCTGCTAAGAAGTTGGAGCGGCTCCAAGAGGAGAAGGAATCCATTGTCGCCCAGATGGCTGAACTGAAGAAAATACTGTACGGGAAGTTCAAGGATGCCATTAACTTGGAGGAAGATTAGCATTGAATGTAAGGGCTGCTGTTTGTTCAATTATATGATGCTTATGCACAGTTCACTGCGTCGTTTCTTGTGAGTTGTGATGCTGCGGCTGGCTTGTGTGGAAGACTAGACTTCAAGTTCTAGCAGGCCATTCCCTGTAATGCATTGACAAGGTTGATGCTGGAACTGGAATGGATTAGATTAGCTTTGATTGTTTAGCAGAAACTCCGTATAAGCTGGGTGTTTTTCATTTAAAAAGATTTTTCCTTTAATACGACACCATGGAGTACTTGCGCAGTGGATTACGTCAGAAACCACAAGGGACAGCTGTGGACCTTTGCTATGTTTTCAGTTAGCAATTGGTTTGAGCTCATGAGATTGTATGAACTGAAGTGATCGAGCGCATTCTTATATATGATTTCATGTGCACAATGTACTACAAAAACATTTGATTATGTTCATTGGAACATGATGTTCTGTTGATGAAATACGTAACATGACAGACAACGAAAAAGCAAAACAATTATTTGAACATGTCAATAAATCTATTAGAACACAAATAAAGCTAACAGAACATGATAGAAAAACTGATGGAACATGTTGAAATATATTTCATCAGTATTGGAGCATGCTGAAACGACTATTGCAACATGTCATAAAAATGTTAGAACATGCCAAAAGAACTGATAAAACGTACCAAAAACCGATGAAAATACATGTTCCACAATCATCTATCCCCAATATAAGGTTGCATGCTCTAGAAGAATAAAATCGATGTTTCGACAAATAAACTCAAATGTTCCGCACGTACAAGCGTGATGTTCCAAAGACAAAAAACATGGTACTTCTCTTCACCATCTTCCTTCTCAAATTCGACGAGCTCTCATCTTGCTCGTCAGATCTGATCATCTAGCTCGTTGGATAGGAGGTGGATCAAGCGGAGAAGGAAGGAGGACATCCACACATAGAGAGAGAGGAGGAGGAGGAGGCAAAGACGACTGCTTCGACGAGCGGGTTGTGTGACTGACATCGTTGGCATCCGTGCAAGGAGCGAGCAAGCAGCGGTCAGCCAGCAGCCCACGCAAGCTGCAGCAAACAAAGCGAGTGTGTGTCACAACCCCTTGCGTCTTCACAGGGAATCCAACACCATGATCTGATACTAGGTCTACACTAGTATCTTATGATAGACAATTCAATGGTTATCATCGTTGGCATTCGTAATTATTTAAAATAACGTAGTATTTGAAGGTAACATCAGATGCTAATACAATAAGACAAGTATTACCAAATATTAAGAACGAATAAAAAGAACATCAGAGCAGCAACAGCCTTCAGTGACGATATCCAAGCAACTGACCTGAGCACCCGGAGCTAGTCCTGCTAAGCTGAGTTTGGACCCTCCTGCTCCTAATCAGACTTGCAACATGAATAACAACATTATCTGCGATAGGTATAGTGAGTACGCGGCTATTCAACAAACAATCCTTAACAAATGTATGCAAATCAACGGATGGGGGATTCGGCTATTTTAGACAAGACCTACCTACTAGCCAAGTTTTAGTAAACAAGTTTTAATTGTTGAATCTATGATCTCGAGATATTGACAACAATCATCAAAGGAAGGTGCGTCATCACACCAGGCCAGACCTAGTCTGCTCTAGTTAAGTTTAATTATTAAAAAAGTGGGACTACATGTAAAAACCTCTCGCCCCGTCCATGACCGTGGACTGGCTATCATGATAGTTTTAACTCTGCGGAGTGGATACACGTTCCCCACAAGCCCCGTCTCATCCCGAAGGATATACGGTACAAGGCTTTTCCAGCCTACTACGCCTAGCACTTCGCCTGTCCTTTCTTTTGGTTTTCCCGGCCCCGCCGGTGCCCGCTAGGGCGCCTAATACTTCTGGACACCACCCGGGGGCGTTCCCCAATTAAGCCATTCGGTCTCAGGGAAGCACCTACCCCTCAGGTAAGGTCGCGAGCCTTGCCCTAGGGCAATAGTGATGAACCGTAACCGTATAAGTCACGAGCAAGTGGTTAGTAGGTTTCTTAGGGTACTAAGCAGGGCTAAAGGCATAAGTGGTTGTATTGTATAGTTTGGTCTAGTAGTTCACAAGCATGAGTTCTTAGTAGAGGAGATCTGCATACCACAGCCTCAACTCGGGAACCACCTCTTCCGGGCCTCCTCTAACCAACCGCACATTGATTTTAGTTGATTAGAGTTTAACCAAAAACACCATCACGAAGCATACGCCTCGCAAAGGCACATTTTATATTGAATCCCAATACAATCCCACACCTCTAGTCAAGGATAGGATAGAGAAAATAATAAAGGTTTTATCAAATGAGGTCTAGTCATTCTAGTAAATGACTAACATGAATAAGGCACACACACCATTCTAATATGCATGCAAAGGTGAATTTCGAAAAGCAAAGACGATTATGCTCCTTCCGTCCAAAAACTGTTGCCCTAAATCATAGCCAAGAGAGCACATACTTTTGGATGGACGGGGATAGTAAAACATAGGACAAGAATGCAAACAACTAGTGCTTGCCTGGTAGCGATCGACCTCACAAGAAATCGTCGACGTTAATGATCAACATTGTTTGTGGCGAAATCTCGGTCCGAAGTCCACGCCTCCACGTCCTCTCGGGAGGTTGTCGGCAATCAAAACGTGTTTCGGATCTTCGTGAATCCTGATCAGAATAATTTTCCCTCCAACAGCGACGCTCAGCGTCTGCCTCATGAAGTAGCGATGATGACACGCAAAACGAGGGGCTCACGAAAAGGCGACTGCAAACAAAATTCAGAAAAATACAAAATAATTATTGTAGGTAAAATAAAATAGTAGGAGGCTAGGCAAATTGGTTCGGAGTGAATCGGATCATCGGTTTAGGAGAAACGAAATTGCGAAGGCGCATTGTTCATGGTGGAATTGTGTTGATTTGGGTTTTTGCCCAACCGTGGGATAAAAAGGGGCAAAATCCCCTTTCTCCACCCTCACTGCCACACACACACGCATGGAAGAGAGAGAGAGAGAGGGAGAGAGAGAGGGGAGGCCACGTCAGGGGAGAGGGGCACGGCGGCGGCTCCGGCGGCGGCGGGGTGGTGGCGGCAGGGCAGCAGTGACGATAAGGTGGGACGGCATAGCGGCGGTGCACGGCGGCGGTGAAAGGTCAAGGCGGAGTGGTGATCTCGTCCTAAGAGGTTGCAGAGCAGGGAAAATGTGGGCGACCGTTCCAGGGCGGCGACGGGGGCGGCGCGAAGGTGGAGAGGGGCGGCGGGGGTTCGGCAAGTGGTTTCCATGGCTTCCATCTGGGCGGCGCCGATTTGGCAGGGCAGTGGCGCGGCGGCTGCTTGGGGGAGGAGGCGGCGGCAACAGTAGGAAGGGAGGCACGGCTAGGGTTTTGCAGGTTTATATGGAGGCCGAGGTTCTGATGTGAACATGGGATTGGGCTTAGAGCCCAAATTGGTTGGATGAGGTCCTAGGAGTTGAATCGGATTAGAGTTTGTCATGAGCATGACTCGATCTCAAGATGGCCATCGGTTGAACCAGGATTAGAGGCCGGCTAAGATGGAAAGGGTTTGGAGAGAAGGGAGAAAGGGTGGTATGCTGGCCAGATAGGAAAGGCGGCAGCCAGAGAGAGAAGAGATAGGGGAAGGGCGGCGGTCAAGAGGGACGGACGTCCGACCGGCTAGGGTTTCAATGGAAGGCAGACGAAATTAGGGTTCGGGTTGTTGGACAATGGTCGGCCAACGAAGGGCATGGCTCGGCCAAACTGCAGGGAAGGGTTGATCGATTCGGGTTTAAGTCGATGAGAGGAGGGAGAGTAATCTGGCTTGAAGGATGCTAGGGTTTTAATGGGACACAAGTTTGGGCATGGCCGAGGAAGGTTAGGGTTTTGGTCGAGGTAGGGGATGGACGTCCGGCTTAATAAGGGGTTTTAGGGTTTCGGTCGGGGGTCGAGATAGGGTTTCAATCGAGAGAGAACTTTAGTGTTCCAATCGAGGAGGATTGAGAGAGAGTTCAGATTATAATTGTAAAAGCCTTGCAAATTGAATGTAAATAATAATAAAATATTTATTCTATTTATATAAAATGTAATTGATTAAAATGTAGGGCTTTTCGTTGAAGAATTATAATAAATAATATTTAAATTTGTTTTTCTTTTTAAAGAAATCTTGGGACATCTAATAATTTTATCAGGATGTCACAGTGTGAGTAGTGAGCACGGCGACCAAGGATTTTTTTTTGGTGGGAGAAAATCATTTGATCTCCAGCTGTAACACCAGAATCCGAATATTGCACTTGGAATTTTGATTAAAAAATTCAAATTGAAATATTTGTGCAAATTTTGCTGAAAATTAACTGAACAACCACATCCAACATCTAGCACCAAAATGGCCACATCCAACATCTAGCTGCATTCTGCCATGGGCAAGGTGGGAGAGTGAAGAGCACAAGACCACGGGCATAGTGGGGGCAGCACTAAAAGAGTAGGGAGAGAGATGGGAGGAGAGGGATAGTAGCCTAAGCTCCCCTTGCCAACCGCCATTAGGGCTGGAACCTGAGCTCGAGGCTCGCGAGCAACTCGTGCTCGGCTCGGTCCCGGGCTCGGCTCGTTACAAAATGAGCACGATCCGAGCTCTGTTTCGAGCTCATGACATTTTACGAGCCAAGGCGAGCCTGAGTCCAGCTCGTTCATGAGTAGCTCGCGAGCTGGACAACAATGTGCCAGCCCACATCCCTACAAGCTATAGGCTACAGCCCACAGACCACACCCACATGCCGGCCCATTTTACACCCTAGCCCATCACCCACCTCACCACCGTCGGCCCCTTTCCCTAGTCCCAATCTCCACTCCTCTCCCCAACGCCTCCTCTCCCAAATCCCGTGCCTCCTCCTCTCCCCGACGCCTCCTCGACACCTCCGCTCTGCCCGCCGCCTCCCCCTCACCCCGCTCGTCGATGCCAGTAGGAAGAGGAGGAGCACACCATGGGGCCAGCGACGCAAGTAGCGATGGCCGACGGGCCCCAACGTTGTTGTCGTCGTCGCCTCTCCGTCATGCTTCTCTCGGCCGACCTCGACAGCGCCGCCACCTCTCCATCAAGCTCCTCTTTACCTACACCGGCTGTAGCAACGCCGCCGCCTCTCCCTCTGTCCCCGTCCTAGCAGCAAGCATCACGGGCTCCCTCCGTCCCCGTCCAGCCAGCACCACCGCCTACCTCCATCTCTCTCTCGGTAAGCATCTCCGCCGCCTCCCTTTGCTCTGTCTCTCCTCCTGGCCGCCTTCTCCTGGATCTGAAACCCTAGCCAAGCTCGCAAACGCTCACGAGCTAGCTTGAGCTTTTGACAAGCCCAAGCGGAGCCTCCCGTCTAGCTCATGATTTTTTACGAGCCCGAGCCTCTCCTCTCCTCTCCTCCAGTTTGTACTTTTCGCGAGCCATGAATGAGCCGGAGCTAGCTCGCTCGAACTTGGCTCGTTTTCACTCCTAACCGCCATTGTGGTCTTCATTTCTCCCCCTTGCCCACCACCACACATATCTACAAATTGGGAAGCTAGGGCATGGAAGATGCCAGGAGGGGATTCGCTGTGTATAGGGTTGGAGATCTTTGCGAGCTATAGGCCAAATGGGCTAAAGAAAATTCAAATTGGTTCGAAATTTTTGACCGAAATGGGTTTATTTCGTTGTAGACCAGAGATAATGATTTATGCCATTTTAGCATGCACCACAACTAATTTTAACCGTTGATATAATCTGATCCAACATTGTTTATGAGATCTCAACTCCAGAAGTTGAGACCCCTCTTCCTTTTACTTTTTCATGACTTATTCCGATTCCTGTGATCTATATTCTCGATCGTATAGGGGTGTGATGGTGAAAATCGGTGTTGTAGTTGCCAGCACCCAGCGCTGCAATCGTACAATCGGGGTTGAGAGGGAGCATATTAGAATGCCCCAATTTTGTAGGGATAAAAATCCCTAGGCGCAGCGACTAGCATAGCGTAGCCAAAGGCAGGAGTAAAATGGAGTGAAGCGCATCATGGGACGTCGGATTAAAAGCAATCCCGATAGTTTTTCTGATGTCACGCGAGATGGTTCCAACGTCGGACATCCGAGCCATGGTGCGATCGTCTGAAACAATATAAGAATTTTATTGGCATCATGTGATAAGGTGGGTAAATATATAGATCGCACTCGGACAAATTGTCGTGTATGGCGACTGAAGAGCGATATATCGGCTATAACTGGCATCCAGCTCCTTCATCGAGCGACGGCGGCCGGCGGCCGCCAGCAACGAAGAAGGGCCGAGCTCGTACGTGGAACATCGCCGTGGCGCCGCCGCATGCATGTGCGCACGGCCGCCGAGCCGAGACGAGACCGCCGCCAACTCAGGCCTCTGGCGCTTTGCTCCTTCATCGATCGGCCTCCACCTAGCTCAAACGTGCGGCGCCCACTGATGACTGATATCCATACGTGTATCAATCGCACTGTACCTGCCTCTGGCTACCCTGGCTGCTACATAAACGGAATGTCTCTCTCTCTCTCACTCACTCAGCTCCTACGTACGTCACCGGATCGATCGATCTCTACTCTAGGTCCTTTTGGCTCCTGAAAGCTAGCTAGCCGTGCTGGACGTCTGGACCACGGGCACGGCGGAGCCCACGGCGCCGGCCGCCGGCGATCGCCGGACCGGAGGATGATGGCCGGGGACGACTGCCCCTCCCTGCTGGTTTGTGAAAGGTAAGCTAGAGCCTAGAGGTTACGCGCGCGGGAGTCTATATATAGGCTTCGATGAACAGCGCGCATGCAGGGCATGCATGCAGGTTTTGAGTGACGAGCGTGCGTTTTGGGTGTGTGCATGGGCAGATCCGAGTTGTTCGAGTTGCAGTGGCGGGACGGCTACCCTGTGGAGGAGCCCGTTCTTGATCACGCTGACGACGATGGCGATGGCGGCGGCGCCGGGGGCAGCACTTCTTCACCGGATGAGTGGTGGAAGCTGTGGCGGGAGGGCCAAGGTGGCGGCGCTCTGCTCGGATTCACTCAGGTTCATTCAGTGGAAACGATAGCAAGAGCAAAAGAGTACCTAAGGACGAAGTGGGCGTGTTGCACAAAACTAAAACTTGATTTATTAATTAAATATTAAGTTTTTGCTGCTGCGCGGACTCCTGTGTTCGAGCGCGAGCGCAGGCCTGCCGCGCGCAGGCGATGCCGTGCCTGCTCGCCGCCGACGCCGCTCGCTCGCCAGCGCCGCTGCTGCGCGCCGACGCCGCTGCTCGCCGCCGCCGCCGGCTGCTCACCGCCATCCGCCGACGGCCCGTCAATCTACTCTTCTCTATCTCTCAAATTTGCTCGATTTGTAGCTTACGGAGTTTTTTTTCACTTTTTTTATACTGTTTTTTCAGTACTTCTGTACGGTGAAATTTCTATACAATCGTACTGAAAAAAGAAGCGCCTGCACGAAACGCAACTAAATATTATATAGCGAAAACATAAATGTCCTCCTATACTTGGTAGTCGGCTAGATTGGCTAGGTGTTATATATATATACTTCGCTGTGACCTAGGCGGCCCTTCCTGCCCATGCAGCCCATCCTCTTCTTCCTTACCTCTAGTGCATCCTACTCCGATCCACACACCTCAGCCAGTGGCCCTGCTCTTGCAGGGTTGGAGTCCTTGCTGCTCCACCTCCCTAGCTTCCTCCTGCCAAGGGCCACCCCGCTCAACCCAACTCCGCCATGTCAAGTGATACCCTTGCCAATTCCATTTCACCAACCACCTTCACGCGTTCTTGCGGGTTAGGCAGCACCGCCGCCAACTGCCTTCTATCGCACGTTAGGTGTCGCATTCCCGACATCTCTATAAACCAAAACCCTATCCCCTGAAACCCCACCCTAAATCCTAACCCCAAACCTAACCTAGAGGGAAGTGGCTGGAGATTGATAAAAGAAGGGGAGGGCGGCATGGTGGAGGAAAAGAGGAGGAGGGGCAGCGTGTGGCGGAGCAGAGTCACATGTGACGAGGTTTTAGCAAACCTGTTTGAATAATCATCGTCATGTAGTGAATTCAGAATTTAGTAATAAATCTCAGCTAGTCCATCAAGAATTCTTTGGGTTAATGTATTTTATCTACATGCATGTACATCACCACTATTGATTAGGGTGAGAACAGAAACTGTAGCACTGATGTTGATGCATCATTGTCGGTAAATGTGGCGGCGCCACTGGGCGTTGGACTAGAGAAGTCATATGCAGCCCAAGAGAAGACAAAAGAGCAGTACTGGAGGTTGTGGAGAGAAGGTGTAGGAACCTCTACGCAAGGCTATCCTCCTTAGGTTTGCACATGCTCACTTTGCTGCTCAAATGTTTCTTGATCCGTGTGAAAAAAATATCACAACCCACAAGCTAGCATTTTGAATTATATAGCGTCTTCTAAAATGAGGTATGCATATATTCTTTTTGTTTGCTAAAAAATCTAATGAAGTTCGCATCGCGGTATCCCTCACCCCTCTCTCTCCGCTTCTTCCCCCTCCTCAAGCCCAAGCGAAGTGTGGCGTTGCCAGCTAGGTAGACCGGATGGGTGAGGACCAAGGCATCTTCTAGGTGTGGCATGATAGGTTGATGTCTTGAATGTGCATGGTGGTGACTGGATCCAACAACATGACGGGCTTTCATCGCTCGCTAAGGCTAGAATGTGCATGGTGGTGACTGGATCCAACAACATGACAGGCTTTCATCGCTCGCTAAGGCTAGAAAAGCATAGATTTAAAACTTAGATCAATCATTGAACTAATGCAGGTTTTGGTTCACGTTCACCAGTTGACCGATCAGTTCAATAAGTTGGGGAAAGTGCTCAAGTTTTGAATTTCCAATACCAATTTCAGCCTAATTGGCCCATCCCACCCACCCTTCCCATAGTCCCACTTCCCCCCATGAGCCATCGTCCACCCCCATCATCGTCGACCCAAATTCATCATAACCCTAACTCTCTATGCCTGATTCTTCGTTCCCCACCCTCCCAAAATCAGTTGCTATATTAATCTCTCCTCCCTCCAAATGGCCTAAAGGCCCAAGTCACGTTGTTGTCCTCACTTGTCTAGGCTTCACCTTTGATCCCCCCTCTATCCCTGCCCTGATGGCTTGAAGCCAAACCACGGTCCTCCATCTTCTTCGACACTACCGCCACATCCTCTCCTGGCAGCCTGACCTCGATCAATGCCGACGTTGCATCCTTCCCTATCCCCAGCACTACCACTCCTCTACCCTCTACGCTACACCATTGCCCCATCCCTTTCTTCATTGATGATGGTTATCTGACCTTCTTCTCCAACAATGCAGGAGCCATTGTTCTTCCCCAACTTGCTAGTTCTCTCACTCTAGGTTGGTTCAGCGGTTCCAGCCAAATGATTCTTTCGGTTATTTCAATTTTATTGCTTGGGTGGTCCTTAGGGTGAAATCGATCCAGCCAAGCCTTTAGTTTCAGTTTGTTGATGGAACGGTCCACATGAGACATATTTGAGGACTCCCTTCCTCTGAACCGCATGTTGGGCAAAAAAATTGCAATTTGGGTAGAGCTACAACTTCGCTAGAACTCAATGCTTTTGTTCTCCTTTTGGACATGAATGCTCTTGAGCTTTTCTTTGTATTTCCAATATCTTTTCTTTGGGGGGCTTAGTTGTTGTAGGAGGAAATCATTATAAGTGAGGGATTGGAATGCCCATTTGAATATGATTAAATGGGGTTACATTGGTCTTTTACATGACATATATTTGCTATGCTCGCTAAAACACTAAAGCAGGGACTAAAGAGTGTTTTGCAATCTTGATTCGGTGACATCCGAACTACAATGTCCTCGTCATTCTAAAAGTAAGGGTACTACGGTAAACTCTAGGCTCCAAATGGCTACAACCTATATCCTACTAGAGAGATCCAATAATGTTTATTACGTAGGTGTGGGTCTCTTACCGTTTATCCCCTAGGTTGTGGCCAAGTTGATTGCACCATCTCCTAGAGGTTGTCTTCTTTAGAGGTCCCAAGCGAAGGTGGCATGAGGCCCTTTCTTTCTTTCTTTCTTTTTTTCACCCCAAGGGTCATCTGGAGACCGCTCGAGTTTGCTTTGGTGACCCAAGTGAAGAAGACGCGAAGATGGGCCGAAGACCCTACTGTGCTTCGTCGAGCAAGTTTTCAACGCGTTATTGGTGATGCTAACGTGAAACTAATTTGAAGGCCCAAATTTGCTAAGCTTTCACCATGTTTCCGTGGGTCTTAATTCGGTTCCTTCATCAACTCTTGGCTTAGTGCCCCTAGAAATGTGTCAACGAATCCCCCTTTTCCTCGCTCGCTCGCGTTCACCATGTCAAGGGGGTGGGTATTGCTCTCGCAACACAATTTTTTTCCTGTTAAAGTGTTAAACGGGTTATTGTTATACAGTCGATGGCATTATTATAAAATCACATTGTTTTTTCCCTGGTTATTGTTTTGAGAAACAAACATATATATATGAGAGGTCTTCCTACAAGTACAAGCTCCCTGTCAAGGCACATCCTGTACTCCAGGGAAAAAGAGAGTGCACGGAGCAAATTATATTTGTGGTTTTGCAATATTTTCTGAAATAGTGTACATGCTCGGGTAGAAAGTATCTTAATTCCTACGTGATATTTCTCCTCTGAAAGAAGGTTGTGCCGCTTTGAGTGATGCAGGATTCTTCACATACGAACTCAGCACCAACAGTCGGTGAGGATTCTGTGTTACCAAGCTGGTCGGCGGCGTCGGGAGACAGCAGTGGTGCACTGATGCATTCGTCCGAACAGGTATATATGTATATTTACAATCTAATCAGCAAGGCATAGCATTGGGCACCGTCGTGCGGCTAACTAGTTAGTACACAGTGGGAGCCCTGTTTCATTACCCTTTACAGCTTAAACAGGATATCGAAATTTCTTCTTTTCAGAGAAACAATGCTATTTCTACACTTCCAAATTAATAGTCAATGCTGCAAGATAACTGAAGTTTGCTAGTACTTTTCCACTACTTCTTGCCCCCGAATTGCATAATATAATCACGGATATTAATTATTGGCACTCAATGTCAAAGCAATTAGACTCCAGACAGCTTTAACAGCATTACGACCGAAGAATAGACGATGGAAAAACAGTTTCCACATGTGAACAAAATTGCCAAGAAGGATATCCAGACCTGAACTTTCCGATGAACATCTTCAGTCAAGATCGATAGCATTGTGAAGAACAAACCACATAAAAATTTTAACCTGAAAGGCCGACACCTTAGATTTCGAGAGATTATAATTACCCAAACCACATATCTTTCACTGTCGCCAATACCTCATAAGTGGATTTCACGATACATTTGGGTCTTTGAAAGATTCCATGCATCTATCTCACCCCATCTTTCTCAACTGATAACTGAAATTGTAAATTATTAAAGAAATGCCCCTAAGAGGCTTCCACATTCTCGCGCATCCAAGTATCCAATTATATATCTTCTAAAAGTAAACCTCAAATTCATTTTTTTTAGAACATTATATTGATTCATTCAGCAAAGCGCAAACCTCTTACAAGAAGTTCGGTACATACTGACGAATCGACACAAGCATCCCCAACAAGGCTAAGAACACACACTTCCCAAACTGAAGAACTCCACCGGCTTCTCCTCCAGAGTCCACTGCCGACAGCGAAATCCCCAAATCGCAGGTAGGTTGATGCTTCCAAGCCCATCTCCTCCAGGCCATTCCACTTTGGGTGATGGAAATAACAGAAAGCAAAGCCAGGGGCAGTGCCCTTAGTCGTCAAAGGCAAAGACTCCATCGTGGCCTTCACCGAGGAAGACGAAGGCAAGGCAGCAGCAGCAGCAGCAGCAGCACCCTTCATCGAGCAAAATACCAACAGCAGCAAGCCCAACCCAAAAGCGAAACCGAGTAGACCTTCTCCTCCTACTAACAGCAGCCAACTCCAACTCTCCAGAGAATCGGACGAGGCTGCCGCCGAGGTCTTCTTGAAGGCACTACTCCGCCGAAGAACGCCGCAGAGAAGGCCACGAAGGTCGCCGTAGACGAGCTTCTAGTACTCCCGAATCGACGACCCCAACGCCAAGAGGCCCTTATTAGCTAACCCAAAACTATATCTACCAAAACTGTACAACCACCCGGCCGAATCTGGCGACCTCCCCCTCCCACAGCAGCCTAAAGGCCGCCGCCGGCGAGGCCAGACCCCAGATCCGGCCCTCCTCTCGAATCGCCTGCTTTTCCCCTAGCTAAACACTGTAGGAAGAGATAAGGCCGAATCTTTTGTAGGAAGTGGCACACGAGACACCGCTTCTCGGGGATAAAATCACGGCCCATTGCCATGACCCACTCCCAGACGGCCCAATCGAACAGCCTCCTAGGGCCTGGCTCCCTAGACGGCTCTATCAGGCCCATATGCATCCTGCCGAACAGCTTCCTGGCTGGCGCGGTGCGTAACGGCCTAAGATTTGTGTTTGAGTCCGACTCGAACAAGAGTTCTGCACGGCTACGTGAAGACCCGGACGTGGTTTCCTGGACCCTTTTCACTTTTTGTCTTCTCATACTCCTTTCTCTCTGGTAACACTTGATGGCTGCCCGGTCTTGCGAATAATTGGCTCAGCGATCTTCAGGTTTTCCCTGCCCGTATCCAGTTTCCGTAAATTCTCCAACTCAGGGTTGCGTAAAAAGGCTTTTTCACATAGCGAATAAGTCTGCTCTCGTAAGCCCTCCGCGGCAGAGGCACTTACTGTTAGGCACAATCACCTGGCAAAGCCTGCTCTCGTAAGCCCCCCGCGGTAGAGGCACTTTCCTTGTTCGATTCCCTTTGAAATTACCTAACTTACGTTGACGAGCAATTAGAAGAATGAGTCGATCAGGATGCGGGTGTCGCTCTATCTCTCTACTTACGTACTCGAACTCGCAAACTTAGGTCTTCGAGCATCGTTCGTACCGGGGGCTAGGGTGTCGCTCTTTTGCTTGTGTACCTGTTCGAGTTCGCAAACTCAGGTTCTCGAGCAGCCGCACAACGGGGGCTGGGAGTTAGGCTGGCGGTCTACCGGTTTTCTCAAACTTTCTAGCGCTGTTTCGCCTTGCTCTTAGTTTTCTGTTCGTTCTTGTCCTTTTACTACTCTTTTTTGCAGGGAAAAGGTAAGTCTTTGTTTACGCTAACAAAAGTTTTACAGGAGTACAAGGCCCGTTCGGGTACTGCCCTACTGCTATTTAGAAGCAAGCTGCTCCTATAGCTCCTCAATTACTAACTTGAGGTGCACGATTCCCCCTGGGCTTTGATTCCTTCTCGGGTTTCAGCCCGAAGAAGATCGGCCTCAGCTCGGAGAAGCTCGGTTTCCTCCTTGCTGTGCTTGGCCTGCTCCTTGGCCTCTGCCCGAAGGGCCTCGACCTCTTCGGTCTTGGCCCACAGATCCTCAGTCAGGCTTACCCTTTGACTGAGTTGCTTCTCGACGGTCTTGAGCTGCTCGGCCAGCTCTTTGACCCTTCCTTCCGCGGCTTGCGCCCTCGTGGCCTGCTCGCGAAGCTCCTCGACCTTCCTTTGAGAGAGCCGCCGAGATGGCTCCCTCTCCTCGGCCAGCTAAGCCTTGAGCTCCTTCACCTCTTCGGCGAGTTGGTTACAGCGTTTGGCTACAGCCACGAGCTCATCCTCGAGCCACCTCGTGCGACGCCGCCCCTGGAAGGCTCCCAAAATGGCGCCGCGCTCGATGGTGACGCCTTCTTCGATATCCACCATGGTGCTCTGCAAGACCTGAGCGAGAGAAGAACGAGTCTAATATACTGGGTCGCTTTTGACTTAGACGGACAAGTTTTTGGGTTTGAGACTTACCTCTCGGAGCCTGTGCTTCAAGTTGAGGCGCAGGCGCTCCCCGAGCCCATGGGTTGCGAAACCCTTGTCGCTCGGAGCGGTCGCAGCGTGGCGTTCCTTCCGTCGCATCTTCTCCTTCCGGGGACGCGTCCGCTTGGAGGCGGTGGAAACGGGCGAAGCTTCTTCGCCCTCAAGCCCCTCCTCTTCTTTTTCCTTTTCCGCCCGGTCACCCTCGGGCAAGACTGGCGTCGCCCTGCTCGGCGACGACGGTATGACCACGGGCAGGGCACCTTCTTATTCTTGCTCGTGATCAACTCCTTGAGCCCTGGCGGCGGGTCCTTCAACCCGCCCGCCATAAGTTTTTGTCGCCACAGGGAAGGGATGCCCTTGCGACGAAGTGCCTGGCAGGACCGCTTGCTTGGTCCCGACCAGGGTAGCCGACGGAGCCGACTCTTTGGCCCCGCTCTTTGTGGCGCCATGCTTCGCCTCCTCGGCTTCGAGCCGCTCGATCGCGCTCCTCAGCACCTCGATCTGGTCGTTGGAGCCAGGCGGGAGCACGGCCCAAGCTGCCAGTCTGTCCTTCAGGGCGAGCAGCCTCACTGCCCGCGACGCACCGTGTAGATGCTTGGGCAGCAGAGACCGCTCGATCGCGGCTTCCACGTCGTCCGTGGCCACCTCCTCCTGGGCAGCTGAAGAAACGGAAACGCATTAAGTCCTATGCTGTTCTGCAGAGTGTAAAGGGGAGGGTTTCTCCATTACGTACCTGTCGCAGGGGGCTTAATCTTCTTCTCCGCTCTGTGGTGGAGCTTCCGCCTCTTGCTCAGCGGATCCTCGGCTTGTTGCTCGCCTTGACCTCTGGGAGCTCACGGCGATGGGCTCAGCTCTTTTGTGAGCTGAGTACTCTTCTTATGCAGCCCAAGGATCGTCTCCTTGCGCGCGATTTCTTCCTCGAGCCTCCTCTGCTCGGCGACCTGTTGCAGCCGTTCGATATGGCCCGGGTGAGCTTGTGTGTAGCGCCTCAGCCAGAGGGTCAGGTTCCGTACCTCTTCGTCGCTCTGTTCGGAGAGGAGGATCGGGCTTGGGCGTTCCTCCCTTGGCTGGCCGCGCTCGCGCTTGACTTGCCCGATGCGCTTCTTCGCGGTAGGGACATTTCGAGGCGGTTGGCGGCCACCATGGCGCGGCGAGCTCCGCGTCGGCTCGGCCGTCACCTTGGGCTTCACGGCCACCTTGGCCTTGCCCTTCCTCGCTTCCTCTTTGTTGGATCCTGATAGCTCTTCAACGATCCCGCCGATTATGAGCTGATCCTCCTGCACATTGTGAAGCCAATGTAAGCCTGCGGCTATCGTGCTGGTCTGGCAACTTGGTGGGTGATTTGTAGGTTACCTTAGGGGAGCGGACGAGCACGTTCCTGGGGCAGGTATAGGCCACCTCGCCGGTGACCTCACTGTCCTTTCTAGCAGCCTTCAGCATGGCGTCGACCTGTTCAGTCACCCATACGTCGGTTGGCTTCACTGCCCGAGCAGATGAAACTGTCAGTTCCTGTTCGGATGAAATCACCAAATACGGTTGAGTGTTTGAGAACTTACCCGTGCTCTCTCTGGTGATGTCCTCCCAGCCTTCTATCTTGTAGAAGGGGTAGGACCTTTTCCGCAGTGGACAGATCCTGTTCGCTACGAAGTCTCGGATGATCTCTCTGCCCGTGAGCCCGAGGCCCACGAGAGAGGCGATCTTCCGGGTAAGGTACAACTCCTCGCCTCTCGGCTCCGGCCCCGGCATTGGTGTTCCCTTCGCCGGCGCCTTCCCGGTGAAGATGAGCTTGCTGTCGTCGCCCTTCTTGGTGTAGAACCACCTCATCCACCACGGCCCCATTGAGCCGAGCAGTGGCGGACGAGGATAGGGCCCGTCGTCGGCGGTAGCCCGGAGCTTGAGGTAGTAACACCCAAGCGCCGAAGCGGCGGAGCTGCTCCTCGTCACTGTATAATAGTGAAGGAACAGCCCCACTGGTGGATCGACTCCAAGGTAGCCCTCGCACAGGTGTGCGAAGACCGCCATCTGCAAGAACGAGTTGGGGTTCAAGTTTGCAACCTCCAACCCGCTGATGTTCAGGAAGGCCTCCACGAAGTCGCTTTCGGGAGACCTAAGCCCAAACATCGCGAACTGGTCGAAGTTGACGAACTCGTCCTAGAGCGGCTCCGGTGATTCCTCCTCCCTGGGCAGCCTCCAGCTGCCGGCGTCGATGTGTCCCTCTTCCTCTAAAGTCCTCAGGTCCTCCTCGGTCATGCTAGTGCCTGAGAACTTGGCCATAGCAATCTCCAGGGTTGGACGAGCAACTTTGGAGATGGGTTGTGGCTGTTGATGCTTGTGCAATTGGAAAAGGGTTCGAGAAAGAGAAGTGCGCGAGAGCGAAAATGGCGAGCCGCGAGCGGTTCGGGTGCTCTTTATAGCCCCAGATAAGCAGCTCCGCAACGGTTCTTTTCCACAAAACGGCTATTTTTATTGCAACGGCTAGGTAAAAACGGTCGTCCGTTTTGGCTGCGCAGCAGAAGTTACCGTTGAGATCTGTCAACGGTTACTTTTTCCAGTGTCTGTACTGAAGGTTGGGTACTCTGCTCGGACAGATGTGCTTCCCTGTTCGACGCAACAGAGTTGCTCGACACTGATCGGGTTTGTTCAGTCCCGGACAAGTTTTGTTCGGTTGAACCGTAACCTGTTCGGTTGCTTGTCGCACGTCTTTGTAGCAGAAAAAAATACCCTCTTCGTGACTTGGAGTCTCAAGAGGAAGACCCCACTCTAGTGAGTCCTTCCACTTGAGTCTCGGGGGCTAGCTGTCGGGGATAAAATCACGGCCCATTGCCATGGCCCACTCCCTGACGGTCCAATCGAACAGCCTCCTAGGGCCCAGCTCCCTAGAGGGTTCTATCAGGCCCATATGCATCCTGCCGAACAGCTTCCTGGCTGGCGCGGTGCGTAACGGTCTAAGATTTGTGTTTGAGTCCGACTCGAACAAGAGTTCTGCACGGCTACGTGAAGACCCGGCTGTGGTTTTTCGGATTGGAGCAGAAGTCGTGATCCCCAAGAATTGAAGTATACCTTATCTACCGTGGGACGTATTTGGCATGTATATGAGTTCGTTACGATCTCGTAGTTAGCCCGGCCCGATTATCCCTCGGTAGTTCGGTTGCTCAACACTATATAAACCGAGCCCCTATGGCGTGTAGAGGGCACGACGACTTAGACATACGCATCTGGCTTCGCCAAGTTCCTTTGTATTGTCGCATATTGCTCGCCGAGACTTGTTCGTCTCATCAAGTTCCACCTTTTAATCCTCTTTTACATAAAGAAAGGCTGGACGTAGGGCTATTATCTCCTCTAAGAGGCCCTAACCAGGATAAAACCCTGTGTCTCCCTGTTGCACGTTGATTGCTGTTCGCCTTGCTCGGCACGTCTTCTATCTTCCTTTTTTTAAGAACTTTAGTTGACTTGAGATCGATATCTCAACCGTCGACACCGCTCTTGAAGCAGCGAACCAACCAATGCTTCGGTCAGCATTTTTTTATATATTTTTTGAACTACGAGTCCCCCACTAGACATCTCACGTGAGATGTCAAACATTCCAATTGTTGCCCAACATCTCTAATATAATAAGTACAAGACTCTCCAACAACATGAGAGATAGAGTAACCTCTCAAAAAAAAAATGAGAGATATGAGTACAAGATTCTTCCAACATGACGTAGAATGAGTGATCATGGGCATACTTGGCAGCCACTATGTAATTACTCCATGGCCACACTTCCCCTCTCTCTCTCTAGCTTCCACCAGTTAATTCGTACGTACTTACACGAGGAATCTTCAGGTCGACGAACAATGCTTGACACTGGACCATGTCATCGAGTACATGAAGTCGCTCCAGCAACAGATCCAGGTATATATGTACGTACGTGGTTCAAACATATATATAAGTCATAGATGTATATATGCTGCACATTGACAAGTATACGTTCATAAATACATATATATTTCGCCAGTCCTAGCTATTGCACGCTGATACATCGATCTCGATCTGTGCATGGCTTTGGACCTTTGGTATGCAGTGAAGTACGTGATACATCGATCTCTTCGCATGAACTCATTCTTGTTGCGCCCATGCATGCAGGTGCTGTCCAGCAGCAGGTACTGCGTGCAGCCGCAGCTGTTCCCGTGCATCTGCACGCCGCTTCCTCCTCACGCAGCCGTCGTTACTGCCACGGCCGCGGCGGCGCCGCCACCACACCCTGCAGCTGCAGCTGACCTGAACACAACGGTGGCGGTGAGGGGGCCACCGCCGGCGCCGGCGCCGGCGCTGCCGCCGACGCCGGGACCAATCAGCTTCGACGCCGGCGCCGGCTCAGGCGAGATGGGGTACTGCATGTCCCAGATCCCCTTCGGTGGCTGCGCGCGTTGCAGCTATCGCCGTCGCGGTTGTGCCTCCTAGCTAGTCTCAGCATAACACGCAGCTAGCATCTGTCTTCGTGCATCTATTACTAAGGAGTAGTAATTAAACTATATATATATACTCTAAAAACAAAGCTGGCTTGCTTTGAACTTTAATCTTGGTCCCAATATGCTGTAATTTTTCTTTTCTGTATCATAGTTTGATAAGTATCGGAACCTTTTTATTGCTAGGGCCGTCACTCCGATCGGTAGACGCCGCTCTTCGCTTTCAGCCTAGTCGGCACACAGCTACTTGGTCGAGCCTACAATCTAGGCTGGAATTCCATGCAGCTCGAGCTGGTGGCTCGCCACTCAGTTATTGCTCGGCTCGTTTGTAAACCAGCATGGATCGAGCCTACTTTTAATCTCAGATTCTTGGTAGTCCAACCGAGACGATCCATAACTTGTCTTGCTCAGATCCAGGTTTGCTCAGACTTGGTTCGTTTTAGCTCATTACATGTCTTGTTCTATATAATTTAGCTTGCGTAGTCCACCTTACAAATAATGCTTGTAGCCCATGAGTCCAAAGAAAGAATATGGCCAACACTTACCTTTTCAATTTGTCTTGACTATGGATCGATTGGGGCAATAATATGCTTGGAGCGAGATATACGCTTCAGAACAACGAAGACCACCTTGGCATTCACATATCCCTCATTAATTTTCTTGAGCTCTGCGGGTTTTCAATAAGCCAAGCCTAGTTTCTAACTCGATCATCCTATCAAGCTTGGCTCAGAAACGAACGAGTCGAGCCGAGATTGCCTCGCTCGAACTCGTCTCATTTCTACACCTACTTGAGACTAAAAAAAGCTATCCAGAATGATCCGATGCCTTGAGCTAATCGATTGGCAGGGTGCATGCATGTTGGATACTTCGCTGGGTTGTGCTCTGCGTTAGCTGCATGACTCAACTAGTTTTGTTCTTTTTTTCCATGGCTAATAATCTCACTACATCAAAACAGATCATATATACTTACTGTCAATCAACGCTGGCCACACACACAATTCGAGGTACCCGACGCTCACTTAGAGCAATGGGTGAACATGCGAGTGGGAACCACACTTCGGGAGCAGGAAGTGGAGTTGAATGGAGAGAACTTGAGGTTTTTCGACCTCAGAGGGATATGAGCCAAGCTTATTTGGATCGAATCTCAATGGGCATGGGGACATACTAGGGATCCCAATATTGCTATCGCCACTAGATGTGGCGGAGCCCTCAACCGGCACACCTCGGTCTAACAAGAGAACATACTCCGAGTCCTGCTAGATTTGATATACAAGGGACTTAGGAGATGACAGGGACATACTTCGAGCTCTCGCAGAGAGTTCTTGAAAGTGGCTTGAGAACATACTCCGAGTTTTGAGGCCCACCCATCACCGATGATCGTTGCTGCGCGCAAAGTTCATCGTTCCCCCACGGATGGCGCTAGTTGTCGATGCATTAGAAATAGATGTTTCACTGAGCTTATTTGTTGACTATGGGGGAAGAACCCTTGTGTCCAGCAGATGTAGCCTTTGGATTGCGGTTATGGATGAATAAGAGATGGATTGTGGTTATAGAGGTGAGAGAATGCATGTTTACCCTAGTTCAGGCCTTCGCGGTGGAGGTAATAGCACTACGTCTAGCCTTCTTGACTATGAGGAAGAAGAAGTATAATGTAGACCGTAACACAAGATGTAGGCGAGAGCTCGGATCGAGATCGACTATGCATTTGGGATTTGTATAGGATGATTACAAGGTGTGATACAAGGGGCATTTATAGTGTCTAACATGGTAGTAAAACTATAGCTAAGTAGGTCAAATAGCAAAGTCCTTGCCGAATAAGTCCCTAACTCCTTCTCCAAGACAAATCCAAGCATTCCATATTTGTGAGCTTCTGTATTGTGCGTCAAGTTAGTCCACCAAGTGTATCAGTACCCTATATGGAAACTTCTGATTTACCAAATAACGTTGCACCATGGAACGATCACATGTAATGCCTAGTATCTGACCCGTGGAAAGCTCAGAGAGACCAAGCCCCACACAAAACAACCTGGCCCACGACAGCCTGGGCCTTGTAGGACTTTGGGCCCGAAAACGATCCAAGCCTAGAGACCAAACCCCCATTTTTTCCACGCTTTGGGTTAATCCGGGTTCCTCCTAGGCTGAGGGCCGAGGCCCAGGGGCAGATTTGGGCCCAAGGCTACCGGGGCACCGGACCCGGGCCTGGGTCGGCCTGAACCCCCCCTGCGGCCCACCACCCTCCCTATCCGCGGCCTCTCGTGACTCTCGGTCTCTCCCTCCCATCACCCGAACGGCCCGAAACGGCCGAACCCTAGCGGAAGTAGCGGCTGCCTGTCCTCTCCCCGTCCGCCGGGCGCCTGGGCCCCGCCTCTCCCCGCCGCCCGCCGTTCTGCCCGCGCCTGTGTCTCACGCCTGGCCTGGCCCCGCCTCACGCCTGCGCCTGCTCCTGCTCGGCGGCACGCCGCCTCTTGCCGCCGCAACCTCGAGTCATACACGGCCCTTGTCTCCGCATATACAGCAGGAGCGGGCGCTTCGACAGGGCGTTCTTGCTGCTTGATCGGATGAAGGCCACCCCTGGTTGCTCGCCCGATGTCCAGACTAGCCTACTCGATTCTCATCAAGTCCTGCTTGTGTGCCTATGATTTCGAGAAGGTGAAGTGTTTGCTGGTAGATATGGCGCGTGAGGGTATCCGCCCCAACACCATGATTTATAATACGCTGGTTGATGCTTATGGGAAAGCAGGAAGGCAATGGCAGTAAGAATCTATGCTTAGATAATCAAACGTAAATTACCTCCTTGTATTAATTGGTTACTAAATGAAAACGTTCTTGAAATTGTTATGAGTTTTCAACTAAAATAGTGCATTGTGTCATCTTGAACTTTCTGGTTTGTGTTATTTCCACAAAAGATTGAAGTTGTTAGGAATATGCGCCGATGCAAGATCACGAACGACACCAGGAGACACGATGTTTGTTAACGCAGTTCGGCATCGCTGCCTATATCTATGGGGCTCTGATTATGGGCGCTCCTCCCCATCCATAATACCGCAGCACACCAGCTAACCAGGTCACGACCACATGCCGGCCGCTGACCTCCTTTCTTGCCTATGCTACTATTATGAAATCGTTATCATGGTTACACCAGGACTGCCTCCCTTTATATAGTGGAGGCCTGGATAGAGTCCGACTCTAACACTAACCAACCCTGCCTATTACAACACAGAGTCCATGTAATCTACTCGTACACATATTCGACATAAAACTTAACAGAAGTTAATGCTGTTTTATTTTCAAGGTTCCTTGATATGAAATCAACTCTTCTGGAGATGTTAGAAAACTGCAAGCCTGATGTATGGACAGTGAATTCTACTTTGAGAGCTTTTGGTGGCAGTGGTCAGATTGAGACCATGGAAAGCTGTTATGAGAAGTTTCAGACCTCTGGTATCTCCCCAAACATTAAGACCGGCAACATTTTACTTGATTCCAATGGCAAAGCTAAAATGTATGAGAAGATGGGGGCTGTGATGGAGTACATGCAGAAGTATTACTATTCTTGGACAATAGTCACGTACAATGTGGTTTTATCGATGCATTCGGAAGGGCCGAGGACCTTGAACATTAGTCTCACATGTCGTATGTTACTTTTCTTTATGTTAATCTTGTTATTACAATGCGATCGTCCTACTTTGCTTCGTAAATTACACTGTGTGGTTCTATTTTTCATCGTACATTAGTCTCACATGTCGACTTAGACTTAAACTCAGCCCTAGTATTTGCTAAATCCTGGTTCTGCCACTGTCGAGGGCCTAGGGAAAACTTTGTGGACCCATGCTCGTGCGGCTCGAATAACGTCATCGGGATGTAATCCGATCCCCGACACTCATCAAGTATTAGGGTATCTTAAAGTATTGGATATCATCTAGTATTAAAGTAAAGGGTATCATGAAGGTTTGAGTATCATCAAATAAAAATATTAGAGGTATCGTCGAGAATCAATCGTCTTGAAGTGTTGAGTATCAGATTAGATATCAGGGGTATCACCGAATTAAATATGAGGGGTATTGTCGAGCATCATGAAGCTTTGCTCTTGTGAAACACCAATTTTATTTTAGTTTTTTTGCTCTAATAAAACATTGCATTTGCTTTTGTAAAATAATGCTCGGTCTTCCATGTGAAACATTGTTGGATTGGTTGCAAACATTCTTGAATAGCTTTGAAAACATTGTTGCATCACTTCGGTGCTTGTTTTGCTTTGATAGGTCGTTGCTCATGTTCCATCATGTTTGATATATATATAGTAACACCAATATCGATTATTTGGAAGAGGTCTTGTATAAGCGTAGGCTCGACAAAAGCGTCTAGGTAAAAATATTGCTTTCAAAGGTCTCTCAACACTACAACAATCGCTCGAAATCTCGAGGGCTACCGAAAATCTCGACGGCCAAACATACGCGGTCGAGATAGGCAACTTATTCTCGACGGCCAGGATAAGGTGGTTGAGACAGCCTGCCAATCTTGACGGCCAGGCTTAGGCCGTCGAGACAGCCTGCCAGTCGACTGTTTGAGCCTGTCCATCGAGATTGGTTCGCTCTAGGCCGCCTACATCACATTTTTGGCTTTTCGCTTGTGCGGGAAACCATCTATCTCGATGACCATATTTAGGTCGTCGAGAGAGAGGGACTGACCCCTCCAATGGCCAACGGGTTGAGGCATATTGGGTTGGCCCATTTTCTCTTTTTTAATCTTTAAAATTATTTTATAATATACATACACGTTTATTTCCTTTGTAAATCTTTAAATTTTTTATAATTTGTAAAAATAGGTGGAACATTTTTATTTTTTGATAAAAATCTAAATAAACTTACAAAATAAAATCATGTTATTTTTTAATTTTAGTTATGCTTTTTGTTGTCATGTGTGTGTGTGTATATGTTTAAAATTATAGATTGCGTAGGAAAAACTGTAAAATGTTATAATTTGTAACATTAGAGTGCAATGATCTTTATACATCGGTGTTCAGATAGAATGGTGAATACTTGAAAAATGATGTGCACATCTTAAGCATATTTCATACAACTCACTAGAACGTTGGCTAAACCTCTGACTGATATGACCCCCTACACATGGAGCTTTAATTCTGGACATAATTTCGCCGTAAAAAAATTTATGGTGGTGTATGTTCATGTGTTAAGTAAGACTAGTCAACATGCATCAAGAAAATATTTATTGAATTTTGAAAATAAATAGAAGAAGCTCGGTTAACCATTGCAAGGGTATGTAGTGCTAGCCGTCGAGATAGACATCTGTCTTGACATCCTATGAAAAAAGGTCGATATAGGGCAGTCTATTCCAAGGATACGCAATAGAGGCCGTCGAAACTAGATTAGTCTCGATGGCCACCTAAATTTAGTCACCGAGAACTGTCAGGCTGCTCGCGACAACCAGTTATTAAGTGAAGCTCCCTCTCGGGCCAATTCGCGCCACCACCGCCGGAAGAAAATTTGGAAGGACCTAGGTCCTTCCAAATAAAAAAAGACCTCTCACCTCTCCTTTCTCCCACCTCCCAATCTCTCCTCCAACTCCGACGAGGACGGTAGACAAAGGGCGGCTGCTCGCCCTGGAGCTCCCCCAACTCCGGCGAGGGCAGCGGCTCCCCCAACTCCAGCGAGGGCGGCAGCTCCGGCGGGCCACGGCTCCCCCAACTCCAGCGAGGGAGGCAGCTCTGTTGGCCGCGGCTCCTCCAACTCCGGCGCGGCGGCCTGGAGCTCGAGCTCGGGCGGCGGCGGGCGGTGGCTGCGCCGCAACGAACGGCGACCTCCTTCCCCTCCAGAGCTTGTGGCACACGGGCGCCGCCTCCGCCTTCTTTCCATCGTGGGCCAGCCAAGGCGGAGCTCGCTGGTGGCGGCGCCGTCGAGCTCGCCGTCGCATCTTCAAGCCACGGCCAAGCTCGCTGCCGTGCGCCGCCGCCTCCGCCTTTGAGCTTTGACGTCGCCGCCTCCGTCTTCGATCTCCGCTAGCCGCCGCCACCGAGGAGCTTCGACAGCCTGGACTCGAATAACATCGGCGGCCGGAGGGCTAGACGACGACGGCTCGCGAACATCCACAGACTGGGCGACGGCGGCGTGCCTCCACCACCGGCAGCGGCGCCGTTCCAGATGGCACGGGAGATGGGGTTGATTTGGGGACTTTTTCTGTTGCGCTTTAAGATTCGTGAGGACACGTGTGGACGAATAAGCAAGGTCTTTTTTGATCTGGGTCCTTCCAAATTTTCTTCCGCCACCGCCTCCACACGCCCGTAGCCGCCCCGCCCGCGCCACCACGACCATCTTTGCCTCCCCGCACCCCACCCCGCGTCGCGGCCTCGTACCACCCTTTTTCTCCCCCGTCCCATCCCTCTCTGTCCTTGTGACCTCTTCCTCCGGCCCGAACCTTAAACCCGTCCACCACTACCGTCGCCCCTCACCAGCGGCGCCTTCCTCTTCCATGCCGCCGATGTTGCTCCATAGGATTCTCCGCCTCTTGGGCGCCACATCATTGCCCCCTTACTCGCTGGCACCCAGATTTGTACGACCTGTCTCCGGATCCAGAGTCTGTACGCGAGGCGAGGCGAGGGCACGTTAGATCTAGCTTCCTGTGTGGGGTTCTTATCGTCGCCTGGAGCTCCTCGGCGCTATCTCCATCATCCGAGCCTATGGGTTGCGTCGCCATGGTTTACCAGAGGCACTGTGGAGCGGTTGGTGTCTAGTTTTGGCATTGTTTTTTAGGTAATTTGTACGTTGGTTCTCTGCAGGTTTGTGCAATTTGTCAGTACTCCGGAGGAGCTTGAGCAAGTGACAACAGTACAATCTGAGATCTTGCAGCTGGAGGACGCAATTGTTTTCAAAGCAATGATAATCTTGGGTTGATATCTTTAAATGCTGATACTCCTATAATTATCTTATACTTTATAGCTGAAGCCAAAATTGATACACTAGCCAGGTCTGAAATTAGAACTGAAGCTGAAACTCTTATAGATGTCTTATAGCTGAGACTAAAACTATATAACTGTCTTGTAGCTGAAGCTCTCAAACTGTTATGATCGTTCTATACCTGGAACTGTAACCTCAATTGATATTCTTACAGCTGAACATGGAATTGAGACCAACACTTATGGCTAAAATTTAAGAAGGATGTGTTTGTCCTTATGTTGTGTTTTTCTTAGGTAGTACCAATTTCTGTTACTCAGCTAGCTTTTTGCCCGGATATGTCAACCCTCATTTTTATACTTACCTGAGAGCCATTGTTCACATGCACTAGTCCCTGAATCAGTACACTAGTGCGTGTAATACATAGCCGAGTATCATACAGACATACTGTTGACGGTTGAGATATCGATCTCAAGTCAACCAAGGTTCTTCAAGAGTGAGATAGGAGACACGCCGAACAGAACGAACAACAGCGAACAGGGAGACAGGGTTTTTATCCTGGTTCAGGCCTCTCGGGAGAGATAATAGCCCTACGTCCAGCCTTTCTTATATATCAAAGATGATTACAAGAGATGGCTCGACGAGACGAACAAGTCTCGGCGAGATTGTGGTGTACAGGGAGCAAAGTGCTATGATCAGGTGTCTAACAGATGCTAAAAGCTAGATCAAGTCCCCTCTACACGCCGTAGGGGCCCTGTTTATATAGTGTAGATGAACCAACCTACCGAGGAATATCGGGCCGGGCTAACTACGAGATCGTAACGAACTCAGTACATGCCAAATATGTCCTACAGTAGATAAGGTAAACTCCAATTCTTGGGGATCACGACTCCTAATCCAATCCGGGAAACCAACGTCCGGGTCTTCACGCGGTCACGCAGAACCATGTTTGAGTCGGACTCAAACATAATTCCTTGGCCATTACGCACCGTGCCAACCAGGAAGCTGTTCGGCAGGATGCATATGGGCCAGATAGAACCTTCCAGGGA
>SPJY01023950.1:303261-319828 GCA_005191435.1 Raddia distichophylla
GCGTATTGAAGTGACGTCCTTGGTACGTATTACTACTAGGAACAAACGTGGTGTTTGGACTAGTTAGTAGCCGGCCTCTCTCTCCGCGCGCTGAAGCTAGCTCGCCGGCTGCCCCTCGCCGCCTCCTCCTCTTCCTCCTCATGTTCCTCTCTATCCCTCCCTCTATCTCTCTCTCACTCTCTCTATGCAGAAATGGAGGAACTCATGTTGGAGCCTCTCTCTCTCTCTCTCTCTCTCTCTCTCTCTCGCTGTGGAGGATTTGATGATGGAGCTCCTCCTTCTCCTCCTCATCTCTCTCTCTCTCTCTCTCTCTCTCTCTCTCTCCCCCCCCTCCTTCCCTCTCCAATCTCTATACCTCTTCTCTTCTCTCTCTCTCTCTCTCAGATCTATCATAGAAGTGATGGTTCATGGAGAAAAGTGTACAAATGGTGGCTCATGAGGAAGATGTACAGTAACAGGGGGATTGATGTGGTTCTTTTTTTGTTTATGGTAAGGATTTTTTGCATTTTGTTGTGTTTGTTTTTGAAATTGTTTCAATAGGCGTGGGTAGTTGTTGCAGCGCCCTTTTTGTTCGGTGTTCTAGTAAGATTTGGGGATTGTTTCAACAGGAAAGGGCAGTTGTTGCGGCGTTGTTCTAGTAAGATTTTGACATTGTTGCACTAGGCTACAAGATTTGGTTCATCACGCAAGGATGATTGTTTCATTAGGCATTTCTCATTGTTTTAGTTGGCATCTGTTTCATTAGGCATTTCTCAATGTTTCAGTAGGCAATTTTCATTGTTTCACTAGGTTGAGTTCATTGTTCAGTGCCAAGTTCATTGTTTCGATAGTCATTTTCCATTGTTTCGATAGTCATTTTCCATTGTTTCAGTAGGCATTTCTCATTGTTTCAATAGGTCAAGTTCATTGTTTCAGTGTGCCAAGTTCATTGTTTCGATAGTCATTTTTCATTGTTTCAGTAGGCATTTCTCATTGTTTCAATAGGTCGAGTTCATTGTTTCAGTATGCCAAGTTCATTGTTTCGATAATCATTTTACATTGTTTTGATAGTTATTTTCTATTGTTTCAGTAGGTCGAGTTCATTGTTTCAGTGTGCCAAGTTCCTTGTTTTGATAGTCATTTTCCATTGTTTCATTAGGCATTTCTCATTATTTCGGTAATTCGAGTTCATTATTTCAGTGTGCCAAGTTCGTTGTTTCGATAGTCATTTTCCATTGTTTCATTAGTTAAGGGTGATTGTTCCTCTCTCTTATGGTCTCTCCCTTCCTATTTCTCTCACTTATGCAGTTTTTCTCTCTCCTTTTGTCTCCCCCTCGTTTAGTTAAATTTTGGTTATTTCGTAATGTTTTTAGTAGTTTCAGTTCATTGTTTCAATAGCTATTTTTTCATTGTTTTAGTATGCTGAGTTCATTGTAAGATCTATATTCTCTCTTTCTCACGAATCTGGTGTCAAGTGCGTGGAAGCATTTTCGATTTTTCGTCGCACATGCGCATGCATGCAAACAGGGTGGCTTTCTCTCTTTTTTCGCTAGCGCATGCATGCAAACAAGGTGGCTTTCTCTCCTTTTTCGCGAGCGCCCGTGTGTTTGGCTGGGCCAGGGCAGCGTCCGACGCGCCTGCGCGCGTCGGACGTCCGTCCCCAAGTCCACGCCAAAAATAAAATCAAAACTCGTAACATTTTCAATGAACGCAACACAATGCCCAGGTTCAAACTAAAACGTCTTATGCCACCAATAATTGAGAAAATTAACAACGTAGTCATCACAAAAGCACCGTAATATCACCAAAATGCCCACAGGCCTTCGCACATCATAGGGCAGTTATATAACAACACCATATCTCTTGCCAGGCTAACTACCATGTGGCCACACTTGTTAGTTTTTTTGCAAAAATATATATTTATCTTCCAGAGAAAATTGCATCATTAGTTCCCAAATTTGTCTCGTCTATGCACATAAATCCGTAAGTATTGAAACCGCTTATTTAAGTAACAAAACTTATGAAACCGTTACAGTTAGATCCATAGGCTGGTTTTTTATTATGTTTTGATGATGTGGACTGCCATGTCAGTACCTACGTGGCATTTTTATTTTTCTTTCTTACTTTTAATTTGAGACTACTTGTCATCTCTCCCCCTCTCATCTCTCTGTCTCTCTCACCTCCATTAAAAGTAGGTCCCACATTGAAAGTAAAAAAATATTGTTAAGCAGACGCTGACATGGTAGTCCACATCGTCAAAACATCCTAAAAAACCAGCCTATGAACTTGATTGCAAAGGTTTTGCAAGTTTGAGTACCTAAATAAGAGGTTTCGATACTTATGGATTTATGTGTACCGATGGAACAAGTTTGGAGATTAATAGTGTAATTTTCTCTATCTTCTAATATTACAAAATTAGATGACTTTTTGAAATTTTGACTTAATAATACGCTAATGTCGCCCAACCAATGGGATAAGGTCTATTTGACGTTGCACGATTGATGCAAAAGAAAAGGAAACAAAAGAATACCTCATTTGCTTTCAACTTCAAAACACCCTCCAAAACATTCATAAACAATTCTCAACATTTTGGCTGAAACTTGAAGTGAGTATTTTGTACACCATCGAAGTTTTTTTATTTCCAGATTTTTGTGTTCAGTTCAATGGTGCTTTCGAAGGTTGAGATGAAAAGAATGAAATATTTTCCTAATTTTCCACAAATGCCGCCCAATAAAAGGGGCCATTTACTTGAACTTCAAATCCCCGTTTAGATCTAGAATCCCTCTCCCCATCGATTTTTTAAAATCCGGTTGGAAATCATCGAAATTCAGTGGTATTCAGGACAATTCGAAATTGACGGTCGTTTGAAAATAAAATATGGTATTTACATCACGGATGGTAGGCCCAGCGCACGGCCTTTTTATCTTTTTTTTTGGTGACTTGGAACGAGGCCAATGGTACAATTGGCGATGACCCATTTCGCACAGATAGATTGGTCTGCATTGGGAGTCTTCAACTTGCACACGTAGAGTAGAGGATTCAACAGAGGGTTATGTGTTTGCCCTTGTGGAAGAAAAATATAATCTTTGTTTTATCTCAGTAGTCCTTGATTGAGGGTAGAGATGTGTTAGGTTTTGTGTCAAATATGTGTTTAAGTAGATTCCATGGACTCTGTATTGTAATAGGCATAGTTGATTTAGAGTTGGATTTGTACTCTAGCCAGACCTCCACTATATAAAGGGAGGCAACCCTGATGTAACATATGATAACGAATGCATAATAGTAGCATAGACCTGAGTGGGTCAACAATTGACATGTGGCTATGACCTGGGTAGCCGGTATACTACGGTATTATGGATTAGGGAGGAGCATCCATAGTCAGAGCCCTGCAGAGGTAGGCGTGTGATAGCCCGTGGGCCTTTGTCCTGGCCCGGCCCATTTAGCGAGATTAAGAGGCAGTGGGGGGGAACCCGTAGGTTTTCCTCTAGGGCCTCTAGGGCAAACCGCCGCCGCCCCTGTTCTCTCTCTCTCTCTCAACCCCGCCGCCTCCATCCTTCGTGCCACCGCCGAGCCGCCACCATCCAGGAGCCGCGCCGCCCAGTGGCCGTGCCTCTGTGGTCGCGCGGTCCCTCCGCCGCCGTCTAGGGCCGCGTCGCCCCCTCCCAGCCCGTGCCTTCGTCGCCTCGTGGCCGTGCCGCCGTGCCTTCACTGCCTCATGGCCACGCCGCCGCACCGTCGATCGCCGCCCTCGTCGTCGCCTAGCCGGCCACTCGATCCTCAAGGTAACCTCATGTTGTTGCCTTGCCGTGAGTGAAGGGAGGGCTAGAGGAGAGCGCAGAAGATGAGTGGGGGGATGGTAGTGGAAGGAGGGGAGAGAAGAGAAGAGGGAAGATGTAGGGATGTGGAGGGAAGGAGATGAGTAAAACTAGGGTTTGCAGTTTTGGTTTCGATAGTGAGATTAGACATGTTCCCAAAGGTTTTCCCCTTGTTAGTTGATGAACTTCGTGGATTTGAGAGGAATATTCGTGGGGGTGAAGTTTCAATATATTTGTTTTCGTGCAGCAGGTTCGGGCAAGTATTTAACCTATTTAGGGCGTGATTCGGATCATGGTCCTGTTACAGAAAATGTGCGCCTGTGTCTTAGCTTCGTTTCGAGTACAAGAACGTAGAAAATGGACAAGCGGTTTTGGAGATTCGTCGATTTTAGTATTGCTGTCCAGATATTGTAATCGGTTGGCCCTAGATTTTGTTAATTGAGTATTGGGCGCGAGAGAGACGAGAGTGGGTGCAATGGAGTTTTCTTTATTGCGCTCTTGAATGAGTATTGTATTGAGACTTGATGCTTTGCTAGGTGTGGGAGTGGATCGGTGTCAATCTACACTTCGTTTCGGAATCTCGCGGTTAAAAGCAAGTATATGTTGAACTTATAGCGTATTGATGTGATTGGCTTGTGGGTGTTTCTATTAGCTATGTGATCCAAACTTGAGTGATTGTGATATTTATTACTATATGTCGGAGATTTGTGAGAGTTGTATGACAAAGGAGCCATTATATTATTGTATCATATTGTATATGAGCCAGGTCGGTGAGAAAGTCACTTTTGACTAGTCCGTTTCGATTGGTGAGAAAGTCAAAAGTAGCTAGTTCGGAATGCTCTGGAGGAAACATATGCATGTGCATTGCATTGCATGAACAGAGGAAAGTGTGGAGTGTTGGTATGATTTGATAATGGATGGATTTCTCATTGTTATTTTATTATTCTGATTGTTTATACATATACTTTGTTGAGTATTCCCCGATACTCACTCTTGCTTTATTTGGTTTTTAGGTACTGGTGATGCCAATCATGCATGGGATGGAAAATTAGACCATGGACTTGAGCACTCACTACCTTTCATGTTGAATTAGTACATTAGTTTCTTATGAGTTTTATTTAAATAGTTGTCGTGTGTTTAAGTGAGCGTTGCAGTTATTGTACGTTTTAGATTGGCTACTGGTTGATAGAAACGTTAATTAGTTCTCTTGATATAAATTGCTTGTCGTGGATGCCCATATAAACAGGGGAGATGCTGTCGAAATTTAGAGTATTTAGGAGAGATAGCAGCATTCTGGGTTCTCGAGGAACCGGGGTGTTACAAGGCGTAAGCTGAACTGCATTACCAAACATTGTGTCTCCTACAGTCATTCGTGATCTTGCATTGACGTAAATCCTAACAAGTGTTATCAGAGTAAGGTTTGCGAGGTTGGCAATGCAAAATATTAGGGACAATCACTCGCCACAAGGTTGTCCGCCTTCCACACCACTCGCCACAAAGTAACAATCACCCCCAAGGCTGCAACTTTGTTGGCTCTGCTCGAGCCGATGCATCACACCATCCACCCACACGGTGCAGTGACTAAGCCGATTGTTGTCCTCTTTGATATGCAGTTTTGTTTTGTTTTTTTAGCCAAAAGGTGAGGGTCCTCGTCTATAAAAAGTTAAATTTTGACTTAATAAAATAAAATAAAACCAAATTGTGAATCAAAGAGGGCATGTATTTCTGTAGTTGCGGCTTTGACTACTTTATTTTATAGTTTAATGATCAAGCTGAAATGCTAAATTTTGAAAGTTCTAAAAACCGGTTTCAAAAAACCACAACGTTCTGTCCACGGAAGCTCGAGATATTTTTTTTAAAACAAATTCAAGAGATCAAAAAAATATGGCTATAATACATAATCTATAACTACTGATAGTAAAAGAACAGGTTCCAAGTTGCTCGCTGACCAATAATGGCATCGATCGATACTCCTCCTCCGAGTCCGGCTCGGATTGATGACGAAAGGGGTATATTTTGAACTGTCATTAGTTGAGTTCTTCCGGACAAAAATAAAATAAAATAATCTAGGATGCCTCAAATCAACCTCAACCTCATGACCATGGTCGAAGGCGACAACGAGCGGCCGCCGGTAGGTCAATTTTGATTTGTCCTCTTCGATGAACAGATACATCCATACTTCTTTCCGTGACAAATACTTCATAGTTTTTTGTTTTTTGAAATGGAACAAAAGATTCATCCTCTATATTGCAATAAGACATGCAAAACCTTAAATATGCAACACGCCATGTCAATTTTGAAGATCAGATCTGGTGGGTGAACATAAACATATCTCTCACCACCAGGCCCTACCTAATACATTACAAACACATATGCCATGCCAAAGTTTTCATACTTAATTACAATTTACAAGCCATAAATATCCACTAATTTTTTTGTTACATAAAAAATATATACTATATGTATGGATTCATATCGCAAAATACATCTGTAAATTTATACCTACCCTTTTTTCTGAAAGACATACTACTAGCATTAAACCACTGTCATTTGAGATTTCCCAGGACCAATTTTAGAGGAGCTAATGCATAATCTTTTAGAAGATGTGCGTAATGTAAAGTATAAAAAAAAATTAGAGAATAGAGAAAATTGTTTAGAGAATCTTCTAACAGGGTTATTGTTTTTCCAAAAATATCGATTGTGCAAACATATAAAAGAGGGGGAATTTTGTTTGCCACTAGAAAGTTGTGCAATATCGCATTTATCATCTAACGTTTTTTATATTGTTTTGCCACTATTGTGCAATGTTTCATTTCGTTTTTGCCACTAATGTGTAATACCCCGGCTCGATGTGATGAAAGGCTCGTGTGGCCCATGTTTACTACTAGCATTAAACCACTGTCATTTGAGATTTCCCAGGACCAATTTTAGAGGAGCTAATGCATAATCTTTTAGAAGATGTGTGTAATGTAAAGTATAAAAAAATTTAGAGAATAGAGAAAATTGTTTAGAGAATCTTCTAACAGGGTTATTTTTTCCAAAAAAATCGATTGTGCAAACATATAAAAGAGGAGGGAATTTTGTTTGCCACTAGAAAGTTGTGCAATATCGCATTTATCATCTAACGTTTTTTATATTGTTTTGCCACTATTGTGCAATGTTTCATTTCATTTTTGCCACTAATGTGTAATACCCCGGCTCGATGTGATGAAAGGCTCGTGTGGCCCATGTTGATTTGTTTTGGTGAAATACTACCACATTGCTGATCTTGAGAGAGTTGCGCTAGCATATATTACCTGTTGGACCCAGACATAACACCTTAGGTTAACCCTTTTGGACGAAGCAAGGCTGAAAGCCCAAAAGTGGTGCTATGCATGTGTGGGGCAGTCCCATAGGTGGGCTAGGCTATGAACAAATTTGGCCCAGAGTGTTACAAATGATATCAGAGCATCAACCCTTGATGTGCAAGCGTGTGTGGGATTAGTGGCGTGGGTATATGGTACATGACACTTGTGGGCTTGGGGTGGTCACACGACATGACATATGGGCCGACACTGGATGCATGGTCGCATACTTAAGAGAGATCCTAGGCATTTGTCGCATATGCGGTGTGCTCATTGGGCGTCAGCCCGTTAGGGAGGTGAGTGTAATACCCCAGCCCGATGTGATGAGAAGCCTGTGTGGCCCATGTTGATTATGGTGAAATAGTATCATCTTTCTAGTCTTGAGAGAGCTGCACCAGCATATATTGCCTATTGGATCCAGACATAGTAACGTAGGTTAACTCTTTTAGGCAAAGCGATGTCGAAAGCCTAAAAGTGATGCTATACATGTGTGGGCTAGGCTGTAAATGAATTTGAACAGGGTGTTACAATAAGTGATTACACGATGATAAACGTGATATTGCAAAACTTTTTAATTAGTGGCATAAACAAAAAAAATTTCATAAAAGAAAGTTAAAAGCTTTTCTAAGAGTAGAATAAAAAAGCTTGCATAGCTAGCGGCTGATTTCTGAGAGTAATCTTTATTGGTCCATTTTACCAAACGGTTAATTTTTTGTTTGAATTAAAATTTACAATCTAAAAATGGGGACCAAGAAATGATTAAAATTTCTGAATTTTGGTGAAATTGGTTTTTTGGTGCCTATGTTTTTTTTTTCAAACCGAAAAACATAACCCTGCCCCTAACAATGTCATAAATGTCCACATTTTAGACAATCAGACGATATTAGAGCATTGTCAACAGGTTCCCTAAAACACTATTGTGGACAACATCAGTCTTTATAACGTTCCAGCAAAGTCTCTATCCATTACTCTCTAAAGTATCTCTATATCCTTTTTATGATAGAGACTCTGCCAAAAATGATGAAAATATAGGGAACGAATAGTGATTTAGAGAAGGGATATGGAGAACGGAATATAAAGATCCTGCTGGCGATGCTCTTGCCTGTTCACTCGCACGTAAATTCAACGATGCACTTGTACCTTGTTCTTTTCAGCGTATCGTTGCGTTGTCGTATTACTATAGCAAATTTAAGAGCAACCGAAAAAAGGTCAAAAAAATTTAAAAAATAGTTTTAGGATCTTTGCAAAGACTACTAAAAGCCACAAAAAAAATTGTTACAAATTACCACAACATTTAGGTTATATAAAAACAACAAAATTTGTTACGGTAATAGGAAACGATACGAATATACCATACGCTGAAAATAACGAGGCCTCGAGGCACGGTGCGTACGTAATAGAGATGGGAGTTGGGCCGTGCCGGGCTGGCACGGCCCGGGCCCGTCGTGCCTCGGGCCGGTGCAAAGCCGGGCCGGCACGGCCCGGCCAGCACTTCAGGCCGTGCCGGGCCGGCACGGAGTGCCAAAATCTCCAGGCCCGGCACGGCCCGAAAGCACGTCGTGCCTTCGTTGGGCCGGGCCAGCACGAGCACGGCCCATCCAAGGCTTCGACAAGGCAGCGCACACGCGGTGAAAAAGAGCGGCCGCCAACGCCTCGCGTCGCGTACTCGCGTGGGTAGCGTAGCGTGTAATTACTGGGCCGTAATTGATGTGCAGCCGAAACGCATAGCCAGTAATTGATGTAGTAGCCGAGTGGTTTCTAGCTGTAGAAAAATCATGGCCCAGCCATCGGGTAGTTGGCTGTTGGACGGTTGAGCATAAATGCAATTGGAACTTGAGCTGAGAAACTAGCTAGTCTCCTATACGGGCTGCAACTCTCCTATAAACAGGGGCTTCGGCCTTTCTCGGGCCGTGCCGGCCCAAGCACGGCCCATGCCGTCGGTCCGGGCCGGGCAGCACGACGTGCCTCAATTTGGGGCACGGCCCATTGCAATGTCATGCCGGGCCGCGCTTCGTGCCTTGTTTTTTGGGCCGTGCTCTGGCCAGCCCGACTGGCCCGGCCCATTCTCCCAGCACTATCCCTTCCATCTTCCGAATGGCCCGAAACGGCCAAACCCTAGCGGGAGTAGCGGCTGCCTCTCCGGCCTCCGGGCTCTTCCCGCCCTTGCCTGGCCCTGCCCCGGGACTGCGCGCTGCATGCCTCTCCCCGCTGCTGCCGAGCGGGCAGGCCCCACCTCTCCCCGTTGCCCGCCCTGCGCCTGCCTCTTCCCGCCCCAACCTTAAGTCATACACGGCCTTTGTCTCCGCATACAGTAGGAGCAGGCGCTTCGACAGGGGCGTTCTTGCTGCTTGATCGGATGAAGGCCACCCCTGGTTGTTGGCCTGATGTCCAGACTAGCTTACACGATTCTCATCAAGTCCTTCTTGCATGACTATGATTACGAGAAGATGAAGTGTTTGCTGGTAGATATGGCGTGCCCCAACACCATGACTTATCATACGTTTATTGATGCTTATGGGAAAGCAGGAAGGTAATGGCAGTAAGAATCTATGCTTAGATAACCAAACGTAAATTACCTCCTTCTATTAATTTTTTTGAAAAAGGGCTGGATGCTCCACCTCCATTTCCATTAAACTAGAAACGAAAGCAACAAAAGTGTAACAAGTAGTTTAGGATCAACAACAAAACAACCAACAAAGAGGAGGTGACGCAGCACTAAGCTCTACATCATTTTTAACGAACATCACGGAGTATTAACAAGCCCAGACCTCCCTCCCAGAGAGGTAACAACACAGCAAGCATGAAAGCAAAGAACCATCTAGAAACGAGAGACAAGCAGGAGGATCAAGCATCATCTCCCGACTCTCGCTTCAGACCACTCACTGCCTTGAAAATGCCCTCGATAGTCATCTCCAGAAGCGCTTTATCATCGGCTTTGATCATTCCTGTCCAATATTTCAAAAGAGAACGGATTATGTAAATTGCAGTTAGGGGGTCCTTAATTTGCCTCTTGTCAAAGCAGGATTGATTTCTTAACATCCATAAAGCCCAGCAAGTAGCCGCTAAACCCATGAATCTCAGGTTCTTCTAGCGAGGGATGATGCATTTTTCCCATTTCTTATACTGATTCAGATTCACTAGGATCCAATGAACCCCAAATCTTTTTGCTAGCATCCCCAAGTCAATTCTGCTACATGACACCTAAAAAATAAGTGTTACAGAATTCACAAATGGGGTTACCCCCCCCCCCCCCCCAACCTCTTTTCCTTAGATGATACTTGGTCAACAAGGCATTCGCCCTTAGTAACCAGACAAAGATTTTAATCTTCAAGGGAATCTTAGTTCTCTAGAAACCCTCCATTTTGTCTGTCCCTTCACTACTAAGGCAATAATGATAAACAGACTTAACATTGAACTTGCCTTTACTATTTAGCAACCATTTAGATGAATCACTTTTATCACTCAAAATTATTGACTTAGCCTCTTTCAAAATTTTTTACCACTGAACCTTTTGGTCCTTAGACATCCATCTCCTGAACTTGATGTCCCAGTTTTTTTCAACACACCCAGCCACAAAAATCAATTGGTCTAAGCTCATATTACAAATCTCAAGGAACTTTTTAGTCAAAGCCAAATCTCCCACCCATCTATCATGCCAGAAATTGGTGTTACAATCATCCCCCACCTGTCTCCATCTATTGTTTATATATATATCTCAAATTTTTAACAAATCTGACCAAATTGGAGAGTTAGTATGCTTTTTGCTGTACTGAGATATTAAAACATTCTTAATGTACTTTGTCTTCACAATCTCCTGCCAAAGCCCATCTTCTACTTCTAATTTCCACCACCACTTGCAGAGGAGACACATTCATAACCCTCAGATTGGTCACTCCAAGACCACCATTACCCTTTGGTTTGATGATGTTCTCCTATCTAATTAGGTGGTATGTTCTTCTGTCATTAAAAGAATCCCAAATGAAAGATCTCCTAATTTTGTCAATCTTTTCAATCACCATTTGGGATCGACATAGTGTAGATAGGCACCCTAGATAAGCATGCATTAATCAGGGTTAATCTTCCCCCTTTAGAAAGAATTTTTCACTTTCAGGCACCTAATTTTTTCCTCACTTTACTAATCATCTCCTCCCAATTAGCAATCATATTTCTCTCGTAACTAACCGGCACTCCAAGGTATTTGATGGGAAAACTCCCAATTTGGCAGTGAAACATATCAGCAATTTGTCTAGCTCTATTCTCATCACTATTTCACTTTTAGCAAAGTTAATTTTCAAACTAGACATCATCTCAAAAAGATGCAACAGAAACTTGGTATAAAACAAGCTGTTGTGATCATCTTTAAGAGTAACAGTGGTGTCATCTGCATATTGCAAAATAGCAATCCCATTAACTATTATGTCCCCAATTAAACTTGTGATAGCCTTTTTCTCATGGGCTATCTGAAACATTTTACTCAAACAATCAACCACTATGTTGAACAGATAGGGTGATAAGGGATCTCCTTGTCTCACACCTCTCTTGCTCTGGAACATCCCCACTGTTTCTCATTGACACAGATGCTTAAAGTTCCTTTACTCAACACCTGCCAAATCCAATCATACCATTTGCTAGAAAAACCCTCCATTTTAAACATTGCATAAAAAAGCCCCTGTCCACCATCCATGATGTTCCTCCCAAATAAGAAAGCATTTTGACTTTTGTTGATAATTCTACATATTATTGTTTCCATTCTCAAAGTCAGAGTCTTAGTCATCCATTTGTACAGACTATTTAACAAGCAAATGGGTCTATACTACTTAATGTTTTCTGCATTTTCTTGCTTGGAAAGAAGGATCATCACTCCATAGTTTTGTCTTTCAATATTCAATTCATATTTGTAAAAGCTTTCAAAACATTTCAGGGCATCATCTTTTATTATCTCCCAACAAGTTTGGTAGAATTCAATTGACATTCCATTAGGACCAAGAGCCTTGTTCTTACTCATACTAAACAAAGAGGATTTAATCTCATTCATGTTGAAAGGACGAGTTAACAACTCATTTTCTTGAGCTAAAACCCTTTCATTATCCTTCCACACCTTTTTTAAATTCTAAAGCTACTACGGTTCCCTTTTCCAAAGAGATTTTTATAAAAATTGTTAGCATGCTTCAGCAAATTTTCATCTCCTTGGATGATTTTATCGCCATCATTCAGAGACCAATACTCTTCCTTCTTCTTTTACCATTAGCTATCATATGAAAATATTTTGTGTTATATCTCCCTGCAACAGCCACTTGCTACGTGAATTTTGGTACCAGTTTCTTTCCTCCTCCTCAAAGATTTTAAGCAAATCTATATCATACCCCATTTTAAGTTTCCTGTCAGCCTCACTAAGAGTATTGGCATCTTCTTTTTCCTCCAAAATTTTCATATGATTCAAGGCTTCCTCCTTTTGTCTTTTTCTTATTCCAAACAAATTTCCACCACAACCTTTTAAAGATTTCTTAACCTTCTTAATTTTGAAGAGGATGTTACCTAGAGGATCCATCCCTCTGCTGGGTTCACTCCAAATTTTACTAATAACATCCAAGAACCCCTCTTTCTTCAACCACACAGTCTGAAATTTAAACTTTTTAGAATTCACCAGATCCTCCACCCCAGCCTTGACAACTAAAGGATTATGATCAGAGAGCAGCTAGCTGTTTTGTGAATCTTGACCATAGGAAATAAATTTTCCCAGTCCAGACTAACTAGGATTCTATCCAATTTTTCTTTAGTGGGAGATATATGATTATTAGACCAAGTATACTGACTCTCATTATTACTCAGCTCCTTCAAAGGTTAATGTCGGTGTCTGGGAATCGCGCTCCTGAAGAGCAGCGGGTCCACGGACCGGCAGACGAGTTTGTAGTTGGTATGAGGCCCAATGACCACCCTGCTCAGCAGCTCGGGGCGGCGGCCAAGCCTGCGGGGTCTAAGGCCGCGCTGTCTTCCCGGACAAGGGCCTGGTGCGATTCGGCAATCCGGGTATAGGTCCTTAGTACAGTGCAAGAGAGAAAGAAAGAAAGTACGAACCACGAAGACACGGTCGATTTACCCTGGTTCGAGCCCCCACTGCCAGGTAATAGCTCTACTCCAGCTTAGTTGATTATATGGTGGAAACAGTACAAGGGTGTCGAGACCGGGCTTGAAGGCATCGATCCCGAGCTTACAATGGTGGTGACTAAAGGCTAAGGCTACTTGCTAAGGAAGCTTCGGATGTGGATGTTGCTTGTGCTTGGGTTAGGTGGAATCGGATCGGGGGATCTCGGGTGTTGGATTGGCCGTCCGTTCGAATGTCCAGGAATCCTCCTTTTATAGGCGCGGTGGGCCGCCCGAGGCTGATGCGGCGGGCCCCACGCCGGTCTTTGCTTTAGTGGCGAGGCTCTTGTCTCGTTCTAGGGTCCTGTCGGGTCTCGAGCCTGCAGGGAGAAGCTGGTCGGGTTAGTACTGGACACGTGTTTGTCTTAACATGCCGGTTCAGGGGAGAGAACTTCTTTAGGGAGAAAGCACTTTCCCTTTATCCCCAATATAGCCTTGACTGGACCGAACCATCTCCGCACCACCCGTTGGGGGCGTCGCGTAGCGTAACAACCATCTGCTGCGTGCCAAAGAGGGCAAACGACAAGATGGGTTGCCCGCGTATCTTTCCCCGGGTTGTGGGTCCTTTGAGAGATACAGTTCGTTCCGGTCAAGGCCGGAGCAAGTGTGGTGGGACATGGTAGTTGTCGCCACTTGCCCGCGGGTAGGCGGATCACCCGAGGGACCTTCTCCCGGCCTAAGGATAGCTCGGGAGGCACGTGGTGCCGCAGGGTTTGACTTGGTCAGGCCCGGGGCACCCGCTGGCGGGTTAGGCGTTTTCGTCAGCTCGGCCGGGAACGGCCTCTTGGACCCTCTTCCCGTGTGATGGGCCGGTACGGAATCGGCCCAAGGCCCATCCCAGGATGGGCCGTTTACCGATCACCAACAGCCAGCCCTCGAGCCTCGAGTGGGTCGCGCAGTGAGCCGGTCTGAGGTTTAGAAGAGACCCCCACCGCGCGCCGCGCGGGAAGATTTGGCTCGGGAACCAAAGTTTGAGCATTGAACCCGATTTGATGTAAAGGTGGGGCAGTTACGCCTTCTTGGGCACGACTCCCATGATCTCCGCTTCGACTGTTGTCTTCTTTTATAAGGCAGCGCTCCGAGGGGAACTTCTTACTGCGGAAACATCCCCTTCGCCTTTCTCTTCGTCCCCCAACTCGCTCCCTGCACTCTTGCTTCTCGCCTCCTGCCGCCATGGTTCTCATTGGAGATAGCACCTTGACGAGGGAGAGGATCGTGGAGCTGGAGAGGGACGGCTTTGTGAAGACGGGCTCGTGGAGGCTCCCAGGCACTGAGCAGGAGCCAAGGCCAGAGCCCGACGAATTGGTATGTTTTGAGAGTTCGGCCATTTGCGGGTTTCGCGTGCCGGAATCTCAGTTCTTCACTGACTTCTTTGCCTTCACGGAGCTGAGGCCGGAGAACCTGTCTCCGCAATCCTACGTCCATCTGTCAATCTTTGCGTTCTTGTGCGAGGCGCACTGCGGAGTGCGGCCAACGGTGAGCCTTCTCCAGCACTTTTTCGAATTGAAGCCCATCGACCACCGAGTGGGCAACGGCGGGGTTTTCTACCTGACTGTGCGCCGAGTCCGGGGGGGCCAATCGTACCCTGAGTACGAGGTGAGGACGAAGGTTGACAGTTGGGCCCCGCGGTGGTTCTACCGGAGCCGCGGGAGCTCGACCCTGGAATACTCCGCGGCCGTGCTGGACGCCCCAATTTTTCAGCGCAGCGAGCCCCAACCGGAGGATCAAGTCACGGAAGACGAGATCAAGGGGCTTGTTAGGAAGGGTCTGACGGGCTATGAGGTCGTTGTGGGCTTTGTCCGGCACCGGATCAGCCCGCTGGGGCGCCGCGAGCGATGCGTCAGCGACATGGATGGTTGGGAGGATCCCGACTGGGATTTCCACGAAGGTTGGCGTGAGTTGCTTCCCTTACGCTTGATTTCGAGTTGAGGTACGTTGTTACCGTCCGCGATGCCACGCAGGTCTCCCGAACCGCGAGGTCGCGCAGATCGCAGGGATGCTGCTACCTGTGGATAAAACTCCTCGCCCCATACGATTTGTGAAGGACAGGCTGTCAGAGGTTAGTGCCCGCAAGGTGTTTGATTTAATTCTCAGCCGTGCGCGTGCCCACGAGACCCTGACGGGTCGTGCTGACCGCTTTTGCAGCGGACGTGGAGGACAGCTGAAAAGACCGTTCAGGCCTCGGGCTCAAACGAGGGGCGCTCGCCGGCGGGAACGTCGGCGGCATCTGGCGGGGCGCCGGCCCTGTCGGCGACGTCAGGCAAAGGAAAGCCAGCGCCGCGGACGACCGCGGCGGGCTCAGCACACGCGAGTGCAGAGGCGCACGCAAGAAAATGCGCGGCGCCCGCACAGGTGAGCCTCCATTCTCTGACTTGGGTCGGGCGCTAGGTACCAGTGGCCCTTAAGCTCCGTCTTGCGTGCGTTCAGGGCGCGGTGCCTACGAAGAAAAGAAGAACGTACCAGCCAGCTCCAGATAGCGATGATGAGGAGGTTGTGCTGATGTCGGGCCCGCCACCAGCAACGGTGCCGCGGCGAGGACCCACGAGGAAGGTTCCCGCAGGGCGCAAGGGAGCGGCTTTGCTCACCACGAGTCGTGTCGGCGGGCTGGAGACAGAGCTCTTTCTGCGTCCTACGCCAGGGGTGTACGAAGACACCGGGCTCGAGTCGGCGCGTAAGTTTCCCGCGTTACATGCTACTACTCTGTTTTTTGTGTATGATCGCCGCGCTCTTTGTTGTAGTGTGTAGCGCCAAAGTGGTGACAGAGGTGTTGGTTCCCTCCGCTGAGGCCGTGGCGGCTGAAGACGAGCCGGTCGAACCTAGAGGCGGGGTGCCTTTGCCGCAGCAGCTGGAGGCCACCGGGCTAGCGAAGGACGAAACGGCCGAGCCCAAAGGAGATGCGCTCCAGTTGGCGCAGCTAGAGGCCGTCGGGCTGGCTGAGTTTAAAGGAAAGAACCAGCCGGTCCGCGGAGGATCAAGACACTGCCTACCGGTGGCGGTACTGGACGCTTCCGAGGGGGTTGCGGAAACGGTGCAGGTCGTCGTGAGCGATTATCCTGTGTGGATCACGCCCCTGCGCGTTGAAGGGCGCACGGCGCACGGATGGTGGCCGATCGACCGCAGGGGGATCGCCGACCACTTCAAAACTCCAGTCGGGAAGGCACTTCCGACACCTGACCGGCGGATGCTGCTGGTCAACTGGATCTGGCCGGTTCGCGTGCTCATGCCGGACGGATGGACAAGTGTGGTGATGCCTAGCGTGGCTCCGCTAGCGTCTGCGGGCTGGATCTC
>SPJY01023950.1:331087-525359 GCA_005191435.1 Raddia distichophylla
AAAAAAAAAAACAAGCCTGTGGGGTCGCTTCTGCAACTGGATAACTAGCACCGAAAACCGTCTTTACATCGGATGGTTCGGTGTTTTGATGATCCCTACCTTATTGACCGCAACTTCTGTATTTATTATCGCCTTCATCGCTGCCCCTCCAGTAGATATTGATGGTCCCTTGATCTGGTTGTGGCGGGGACGGTTCTTCCCCCTTAGTCCCAAGACGGGCCAGCGCCTGAGTCCGGCGGCGACCGGCTCCGGTTCCGTGGAAGTTGCTGGCGGCTGATGACCTCCCCTTCGGGCCTAGGCGTGGTGCGCTCTCGGGGCCCGGAGGCGTCAGCTAGTGGCCTGGCGGCTGATGACCTCCCCTTCGGGCCTAGGCGTGGCAGCGGCTCGGCGGCTCCCCCTCTTCTCCTTTGGTCGCGACGCCCAGCTTTCCTTCTTCCTTCGCACCTTCGCGCGCAGTGGTGGAGCTTGACGCCGGCTTTCCCTCCCTCTCTCCTCTTTCCCCCCTTCTTCCATCTTCCCCTCCTCCTGGGCCTGTCTTGGCGGTGACCGTCCGGGGGGGACCGCTCTGTGTGAGGCCTGGATTCGCGAGCAGGAAGCTCGAATCTGGCAGTGTGTCGGTCGGAGCGGTCGGAGTAGGTGTACTCCAGGGTTGTGGGACCGGTGGCCTTGTAGCTTGGCGGAGCTCGGCACCGGCATCTTCTTCTCCCCCTCCTCCTTGCCCGTCTCGGTGGAGGCCACTTGGGGGGTTCGCTTCGGTAGCTAGTCAGAGCGGACGGAGCAGGTGGGCTCCAGGGGCGTGTGCTTGGCGTCTTCTCGGCTCTTCCCGTGGTGGCTTGGTGGGCCGGCACCCGTCTTTCAGCGGGCACGTCGACCCCTGTTTCTAGCCTGGTCCCGTCCTCGTCCACCTTGCCCTTCCCTCCCTTTGAGGTGCTCGGTGGCGTAGGTTGGCGTTTTTAGGGTTAGCGGCAGGGTCAGACTTGTGCTGCCTGGGTGGCGCAGTGCCCGGTCCCTTTCGCTTCCCGTGCGCTGGCCACCACGTGTGGTGGCCCCTCTCCGGCGGCATTGGCTAGCGACCTTTTCCCCTGCAACGTCCCCGTTCTCTGCCTCTTGACCCGGTCCCGCCCTCGTTGTCTTGACCCTCCCTCTCTCCGAGGTGTTTGGTGGCGTGGGCGGCGTCCTCCGTGTCAGGTGGCGGTGTTCGTCCGCGTTTTTCGGCTCTACGTCTTTGGCCGGCGACTCGGTTCTTCTTGTGTTCCGACCTTAAGCGGCCTTGTGCGCTAGTAGGGCAGGTCTTGGGCGAAAGCCTCGTCCTTTTGGGCTGGTGTTGGCGTCACCTTTGGTGTCGTTCCCTCGTTGGAGGCATCACCTGTTTGACCTCCCTGCTCTGGGTGAAAACCCTAGCGGCTTTGCGACGGTGGCGGGTTCTCCCCGTCACTACCTCGTTGGAGGCGTCGTGTTCGCCGTCTTGCGTTTTGGGTTTCCGCTTGGTCTGCTGCTTTAGGAGTCGTTTGCTGGTGTGTGAGTGTTGGTGGCGTTTCCCCTTCTCCCTCTCTTGTATCTCTCTCTTGTCTGGCCTTTGGCCTAGGTGGCAGCGGTGGGGCTGCATTCCCTTCTTTCTCCTCTGTAGGTAGTGTTCCGGCGGTGGTCGGAGGTGTCTGGCTTTGGCCAGGGTTGCAGCGAGGCGCTGTGGTTGTACCCCATGCTTGCACGGGCTTTTCATTTTGTTTTCTCCTTCTGATTAATGAAATAGGACGGCAGTTCTCCTGCCCCTTTTTCAAAAAAAAAAAGAATTATTTTGACGTGATCAGATCGATCAGCCCAATGGACAATGGCAGCACGTACTCCAGTGGTGGCCTGACGATGGCGCTCGGCGGCAATGGTGATTGGTGGTGGTCCAAAGTAGGAATGCATTGCAGGCACCTGCCCGATGGAACGCGTAGAAATAAATTTGTTTCCTTCGTAAAAAAAGAAAGTCAGTAAGCAAAGAGTCAAAGACATGTGAGTCAAGAGCAACGAAATGGACTGAGCCATTTTCTATGGGCGTCCTAATCGTTCCCTACTTCCTGACTATTCCAGTGCTTACTTCCAAAGAAGCAATCAACGCGTAATTAAGCTCTAGAGCTTCACACGCATACCCATGGTTCATCCTCTCATTCACGCGCTGCCCGGATGGAGATCTTCCTTTCTGCTGTCTGTGGTGAGCTCGCCTCTAGGTCCCTGAGTTTCATCATCGACAAGTACTCGAAGCCACCGTCGTCTCTGGCCATCGAGAAGAGCCTGCAGAGGATTCTACTCCGGTCGCAGGTGATCATCGAGGAGGCTTCAGGCCGGGACATCACAAACCAAGGGATGCTGCAGCAGCTCAGCATGCTGAGAGAAGCCATGCATCGAGGCTACTACCTGCTTGACAGCTTCAGATACCAAGCTCAAGCTCACAAGGAAGAGGGGGCTGCAACTGCAAGTGATCAGGTTGTGAGTACTCCCTCTTCATCTGCAGCTCTATCTAAATTAAACTATGCTCGTTTTCTCAATCTCTTCAGTAAGAGTAGACGGACCGTAGAAGAGCTTGAAGAGGTGCTCGATGATTTGAACGCCATGATTGTTGACATGAGCGAGCTGGTTGTGTTCTTGAAAAGCTACCCGCGTCTGTACCGCCAGCCTTATTGCATGCATCTCATATTGGACAAGTGCATGTTTGGCCGCCAAATGGAAATGGAATCGGTGATCAGATTTTTGCTGCGCACACGACCTCATGGTGACCATGAATTTGATATTTTGCCGATCGTTGGTCCCGGGAATGTTGGAAAGAGCACACTAATTGCTCATGTCTGCAAGGATGAAAGAGTTCGTGATCGTTTTTCTCAGATTCTTTTCTTGACTGAAGATGACTTTAAAGATGTAAAGCTAGCTGCTCTGAGAGAGAGATATGCAATGACGCATCAAAATGGTAGCTCAAAAGAAAATTTGAGGTCGCTAATCGTTGTTGAGGTGTTTGGGGACCTGGATCAAGATGCATGGAAAATATTGTGTTTTCCTTATAAACGGGGGGCTACAAGTTGTAGCAAAATCATCATATGATCTCGTTCTCCAACGGGCTTGCATATCTGTCTCCGGGCAGCTGCCAACTACCAGGGTCGATCTCCCCAACCCACTCCATATCCACTAGCCTTTCCACTATCAGGCTTGACTTGGGAGGGTTGGTGGTGACGGGGAAGGAGAGAGCATTGAAAGAAAGGGAACGTGAAAGGTTTCGATGAGAATTACGGCGTGAAGGAGAGAAGGCAAGAGTGTTTCCCTATGCCTCAGTACCCACTTTTATAGGCAAAATGTCATGGAGCATTGCCTTTTACACCGCCAACGGTAAAAAAGGCTAGGAGTGCGATCAGCTGCGACTAGTGTGCCTCGTCTGCACACTGTACCAACGGCTAGTTAAAATTTGACCGTTGCATAAGTCTGCCAACGGTAAGACTCTGAAGGGAATGCCCAAGATGCACCAAGCAAGTTTGTTGCCCGTTTGGGGTTTCAAAGACCTTATGTCATGAAACCCTTGCCTGATGTGAAGTTTGTTGCCCAGTCGTGTTTCTTGCCCTTAAGAATTATTTCATGCTCGGGCAAAGTGTTCCTTGTCCTAGTACTGTGGCAGGCTTAGTGAGTTGTTAGAGACTCAAGGGAAAGGCCCTGGATAGGAAATATTCCGTTTGAGCATTAGGGGCTAGCTATCGGGGATTGAGTTCTGCCTTTCCTGTACAATAAAACACTTCTTGGTGTTCCCGAGTATCCCTCTACCTGTTACTTACAGGCGTGCAGTTACCTAGGATGATAGACGACATGTTGAGCTAGGCATTGCATGGTGGAGTGTTGATCAAAGCATCATAATGCTTGGTGATTGAGTCTTCCTCATTGCAACGGCTCGGCCCATGGCGATTGAGTGTGTTAGGATTCTAAGATGGTGTTGACATGTCATGTAATTCTAGGGATTAGTTACCATGCACATATTTTTCTTTCCAGATTGCGTCCTTGCGTTTAGCATAAATACCTCCCTCCTATGCGAGGTTAGGGAGAGGGAGGATCATCTTCATCTTGTTCCAATACATCACACCTCTGTTTTTCATCTTGTAAAGAAAGGAACCCTACATAGGTCATCTCGCAAGCTCCTTTACCGTGATCTCTTGACTATAGTAAAGACACTAGATGTAGGCTATTATTTCTTACCTGGGAGGCCTGAACAAGGATAAAAATTTCTTTGGTGCCTCTCTTTTGTGTCTCATATGTGAAGGTCCCTTTGGCATCTTGGAAGCCAGGTTTACGACAGAAAAGGTGTCTATGTGGTTTCACAATTCAGAAGTGAGCTCAACTCAGAAAGTTTGTTCCTAATCATCGACATAAGGCATGCATGGAGAGTCAGACATGGCAGCTTTTGGACATCAACATCGGTAAGTATGCAGGTATGGACATGGGGCGAACGGTTGGTAGCGTAGCCAGGACGGACGCAGGGCGACGACTCTGCAGCAGGGCGGTGAGGCGGAGGCACTGCAGCAAGGCAACGGGGAGGTATGGCAAGCACCGAAGGGCGGGGTGAGCGTGGCAGTGAGCGATGGAGCTGCAATGCCTGCCTATGTGGCCAGAGCGAAGACAACGTCGACATTTAGCTGGATCCCGGCAGCTTGCGACGAGGTGGTAACACACAAGACACAAGTAATTGGCTGTTTGATTGCCTTCTCTCACGAGCCTGGCCCGTCCGACTTAGCCAGGCTGGTGAGATACGGGATGTGCAGATGCAGAGACAGTATTTGGTTGAGTGTTTAGTAGGTGAATATTTTGAAATTTAATAATTTTGAAATTTATGTAGCGTGTGTGGTCTAGTTTTGTTCGAAAAAATGTTAGAAATCCATTTTTGGAATCGATTCGGTAATCGGATATGCTAATAAAAAGATACAAACAAAAAAAGAAAAAAAAACTTATATGCCACGTTAGCATTCCATGCATGACTTGATATGGTGATTGACTATGGCCCTATGCACAGAACACGAGGCCACCATACATTGCATCTAGAGAAACGCTCATTTTCTGTGTTTCTCCAGAGCCAGACTGCATGGAGAATCTTGCATCCACAGAGTTAGGCTCAAAACTAGATGCAGGCAACCAAACACAAGAAAAAGCAAGATTTTGCATCTGTAGATGCAAATCTCTGTAAATGCAGCAAACCAAACAGCCTATATAGTACTAGACTCAGCTGCCACACGGGGGCACCGTAACTCCGCTAGGCAAAGGGTGGCGCTGCTTGGCAAGTTGCATCCGCCAGAAGAGAAGGCACGACCGGCGCCACCAAAACTTATGTCGCATGGGAAGCTAAAGATGGGTTTTAGGAAGTAAAGGCCCCTGTGCGAACAGCCCAACCAACACGGAGACTTTTGGAGTTTCAGCCATCAGCACGCGCTGCTAGTTCTTCGATACAGGAGATATATTCCTTCGCTTATTCAGGGAGACCACGGCTCCGCAGCAGTGGTGTATCCAGGATTTGAACAAGCTCCGGGCAAAATTCCACTAAATATAGTTGCTAGAGCAAAGGATAAATGATGTTCATAATAAATGTAGGATAAAAATTATTCAATTACACACCTTAATTAGATGCATTAAAAAGTGACATACTTCAAGATAAGTTTGCTACTTCTAAATAATATAGTACATTTTTTAAGACAAGGGTGATACAAACTTCACCTTTTATCAATCGGCTGTCGCGGCCCCGCAAGGAGGCGCTACGACTTATAACGCCGTCCCTCCGCCGCCCGAATACTCTCGGGTCGAAACTCCACCGATGAATCAGAATGCTGGGGCAAACGGGCTTCCTCCTGCCATTCCTCAAAAGGGTCCAGAAATAGCGCAAACCCATCCTACAGCGGATGCGGAAGCGCTTCGGGGACCCGCGGCGAACGACCCACTGTTACTGTTGGCCATGGATTGTGATTCTATTCATAAAACAGAGTTTACAAGATCCGATTCACCTGTCTGCGCTCCCCAGCCTTACTACATGCGTGAACAGTTGGATATGATTGGTTGGATTAGCCCCTTTTTCCTTTGATGACTCGTTGACAGCCTCCTCAACCCAAGCTTCCATCTCCAGCTCCAGACATCGGCGCTTGCCCGCGCCAGTCCATGAAAGGTGGATGAAGGTGAGTTTGACTACGAACTCGAGGATGCTGGGAACGATCCCTTTTCGGGGAATCACTCCGGTCGAGAGACCTTCTTCCTCCCTTTTTCAGAATCTGGGAGAGAGGCAAAAGAGAAGTCCAGAGAGACCTCGACTCTTTCAGGGAAAGGAGGGAGATCGAATGCGAGATGGAGTCCCTGCCGAATGGAATGGGCATCCTTGGAGACAGCTGTGTAAGACTGAAAAGGCGGCTAGCGGCGCAGCACAAGGGAGAGGGACGCGAGCGCCTTGCGTCTGGGCAGCTCCGCAGCTGGGCTAGGCGCCTAGGCTGGCTTGGCAGGGAATGGGTGACCTAAAGTGCCCTGGGCTTCCATAGTTTGGGCCCAATTTCTATATGGGGGTATTCCCTATTACTAGGCCAAGCCCAGGGCACCGGCCCAGGGTGCCATGGGCCTAAATCTGCCTCTGATCCACAGGCATTGAAGACAACATCCCGGAGGCGGTGACGGCCACGACGGAGGAGGAAACGGAAAGGCTCGTTGCCCGAACTCCACTAAGTGCCATCAAGAATGACCGGAAAGGGGTGGGCGATGGCGAGCGCTGGCGAGCGCTGGCGAAGAGTAATGGCGAAACAGGGTGGAGCCACGGAGTCCCGAATTCTAGGCCCGACACGGTACAAAAGCACGGCGTGCCAGCTTCGGGCTGGTCCGAGCACGGCGCGAGTGACAAAGCAGCAGTCAAACTAATTTTTTATAAATTTATACGTTGCTCAAATAAAAAAGTTGTCTATACAAAAAAGATGTGTCTCGCAATTATCTACAACTTTCGTATTCAACCAAAATTCGTCCAAGCAACATAAGACCTCGAAAATAGTGAATTACCGAGGACGGTGCCGTCGGCCCGAAAGCAGGCAGCGAAGAAAATAATTTTTATAAATTCATACGTTGCTCAAATGAAAAACTTGTCCACATAAAAACAATGCGTCTCAAAATTATCTACAACTTTTGTATTGAACAGAAATTCATTCGAGTAATAAAAAACCATAAAAAACGTAAAATACTGACTCATGTATCTTTTCGGGCCGAGCCGGCCCGAGCATGACCCGTACAGTCCGGCCAGGCCGGGCGGCACATCGTACCTGGTTTCCAGGCCCAGCCCGACACACCATTTCAGGCTGTGCTGGCCCGGCCCATCTCTTTCCCGTGCCGTGTCGTGCTTCGAGCCGCCTTTTTCGGGCCGTGTCAGCCTAGATGACTCGAGCGAACACTATCCGCGGTACGGAGCACGCGGCTAACTTCGAAGAGTTTGACAGTACTGCCGTGTTTAGCCATTCCCTAAAAGTTGATATATTAAGTAAAATATACATGGTTGATTTTTTTTTTGCATATATATATAACTAATTTTGATATACGTAATTGAATTGTGAAAAATAGTATCAAATGAAAACAGTCGCATATTTGTCTAGCAATTCCGGGTTGTTTTAGCAAACACGGTTGTAGGACTTTTCGAAGTCATCTTAAGCACTGCCACTAGCTAGGCCCAAGCCACTAGAAAACAATTTGTCCAGAAAACCGAAGATAATGCGCGTACGCTGCATCTTTTCTTCCGTGGTTTGATCTTGCTGTAGCACGTTCCTCGTCACATGGCGCACGACCACAGCCTATTCTCTGATCACCGGCCAGTAGGGGTGGAAACGAGCCGAGTTCGAGCGAGCTAACCTTTAGCTCGGCTCGGCTCGTGAGCAACCGAGCCGAGCCGAGCCGAGCTCAGCTTTTTCTCCGAGCTAGAAAAAGAGCTCGGCTCGGCTCGGAGGTGGCTCGCGAGCAGCTCGCGGTGGCTCGCGAGCTAGAGCGCGTCTGTGTTCGCAAATGGGCTTGGCCTGATGGTATTGGATGGGCCTTGGCCCTTCAGCCCCTCAGACCCTCAGTGCGGCAGCCGGCAGACCGGCAGTGCCCCGTCGCCTTGGCCTTGCGCCGTTGCGCGTGCGCCCTTGCGCAGTTGCCCACTTGCCCTTGCCCTTGGCCCCTTGCCCAGTTGCCCTAGGCGCCGCCAGTCCGCCACGATGGCCATTGATGAACCCCCTCCGCCGAATCTTGATGCATCCCTTGCTGCCGCTGTCGATCCCCCTCCACCTCAAGCTGAAGGCCCGAGCCAGCTCCCTCCGGCGCCGCCATCAGTACCGCCTTTCTCCGCCGCCGCTGCCGTAAATCCAATACTTCGTCATCCTCTAGCTCCCACCGCCGCCGCCGTAAATCCAGCCCTTGGTCATCCTCCTGCTCCTCCCACTACCGCACCCACAAGGCCTAAAACTGCAACCCCTTTCTCATCACGACTTGCTCCCGTTCCTGCCGCTGCCGGTGGTCGATCTACAACTACAACATCAAGGCCTGCTCCCACCGCCGCCGCCGTAAATCCAGCCCTTGTCATCCTCCTGCTCCTCTCACCGCCGCACCCGCAAGGCCCAAAACCGCAACCCCTTTCTCATCACGACCTGCTCCCATTCCTGCCGCTGCCGGTGGTCGATCTACAACATCAAGGCCTGCATCCCGCTCCCCACGCCCCCCACCATCTAGCGCCGCTGGTCGATCTGCACCACCATCAGTTGCTGCTGTCATCGGTGGTCGATCTGCGCCCGCCGCCGCTACCGGTAAATCTGCACCATCAAGCTCCGCCGGTGGTCGGTCTTCTACTGGTGGAGGTGGTGATGTACCTGGTGGTCTAAGAGGACGACGCAAGGTTCTAGCACAAAGGGGCAGGGCAACAAAGAGTCATGGAACTCCACCATCTAAGTTGACTTCGAACGAACCGAGCTTGGCAGCGACAGCGACGACGACCCCTACACAGTCTACACTCGGCACAGAGGAAGGTACACACTTACACTTACACTGTAACTCTGTAAGCATCAGCAATTCAGCATTCACCAATTTCTAGACCTATAGTTGTAGTTGTAGCCTTGTAGTTGTAAACTTGTAATTGTAGGCATTTGTGATATCCCGTTCTTGGGCCTTGGAACCCGGCCCATCCCTGGGCTTAAAAGGGAGACTCGAGGGCCTCCCTACCCTAGCCGCCACTTTGCCCAGCCAGGGCGTTGCCCTCGCGCAGCTGCTCCCAGTGAGGCGCCGCCGCCCTGTCCAGCCGGCATCGTTGCCGTTGTCGTCGCCAAGCCACCGTCGCCGTCCAGGAGTCACGCCGCCACCCAGTGGCCGCGCCGTCCCCGTGCCGCATCGCCGCCGCTGCCGCCCCGTGGCTGCGCCGCCGCCGTCCAGTGCCGTGTTGCCGTCGCCGCCCCGTGGCCGCGCCACCGTCGCCGGTGCCGTCCTTGGGTCCACCGACCAGTGGTCACTGCCGCCTAGAAGGTACTAGTTGTGATTTAGTAGATGAGAGGGTAGATGGGGAAAGGAGGAAGAGGAACTAGGCTTGATAATTGATTCTAATGGTGCAATTAGATGGGTCCTCCTATGTTTTCCTTGCTGTAGATGGTGAATTTCGTGGATTAGTGAAGATTAGTAAATGGAATTAAAGCTTTAGAAGAGGAATCTAGTATGCAGGAGTTCGAGTGAGGTTTTAATCTATTTAGGACCCGATTCAGGTTTTGGTCATATGAAAGAAATTGTGCGTCTATGTCTTAGCTTCGTTTCGAGTATAAGAACGCGGAAATCGCTTGAGGGATGTAGAAGTTATGCTTGTTTTAGTACTGTTGTCCAGATTATGAAATTGTCAGTTTTCTCGGTCTAGGTGTTTAGATAGCAAGAGTCAAGGGGTGTGTGCGTAGTTGAGACTTGGTTTACTCATCATGTCAATCATATGGACTTTGCATTGAAGTTGGTCCTTTTCCATAGGTGGTGGTGGGAGTTTGGCACCAATTGATCGTGCTGGTCCTCGCGGTTAAAGGCAAGTATATGTTAAACATATAGACGGTTGGTTGAATATGGCTTGTTGATTTAATGCTTTGTGCCTGATCATGACCTATGGCTGGATTATGTTGTTTGTGCTATATATGACGGAGGTTAGACAATTGCATGACGGTGAAGACATTATCGCATCATACTGCATATGAGCCAGATCGGTGAGAAAGTCACTTTTGACTAGTCCGTTTCGGTTGGTGAGAAAGTCGAAAGTGACTAGTCCGGAGTGCTCTAGAGGAGACATATGCATGTGCATTGCATTGGATGAACAGAGGAAAGTGTGGAGTGTTGGTATGGTATGATTTGATAATGGATGGATTTCTCATTGTTATTTTATTATTCTGGTTGATGGAAGTGATTTTGTTGCTCTTGAATTTTGACTTCCCTAGTTTATACATATACTTTGCTAAGTATTGTTGAATACTCATTCCCCGATACCCACTCTTACTTTATTTGGTTTTTAAGTACTGGTGATGTCAATCATGCATTGGGATGGAAAAATAGAACATGGACTTGATCACTCACTATCTTTCATGTTGAATTAGTACATTAGTTTCTTATGAGTTTTATTTAAATAGTTGTCATGTGCAAAAGTGAGCGTTGCAGTTATTGTAGGTTTTTAAATTGGCTACTGGTTGATTGAAATGTTTATTTGTTCTCAATATATAAATTGTCTGTCGTGGATGCCCATATAAACAAGGGAGATGCTGTCGGAATTTTTAGTTTTTGGAGAGTTAGTTACATTCTGGGTTCCTGAGGAACCGGAGTGTTACAGTGTTGCTTCATGCGACCGCCCCAGTGCAGATGGGTTTTTCAGAGTTTATATAAGATGGAGAGGCAGCATATAAACACGAAAATAGATAAGAATAAATTGATTAGGGATGCTTATCCTTTGGCGAGCGCCAGGCATCGGACGTCCGACGCCTGGCGCTCGGTCTGGACCTGTCTAGTCCGTTAGATCATCGGCCACGCGCAGATCCAATGCGCCTTGGTGCTCCCCGCGTGCGACTAGTTAGCCAATGCAGTAGTCCAGTGCTTGTTAGTCGTCCTTTGATTAAATTTCCAATTAAACTTCTGATTTTTGTATAAAATTCAAACAGTGCTCAAAATGCGTGGAATAAATTTCATAATTCTTCTAAAATCGAGAGCAACCCATTTTAAATACTTTTTAAATTTTTAAATTTTTTCGCTTTTTCAATTTTTTTGATGTGAAACTAGAAGAAGGCACTTATGAAACTTACACCTATACTAGAGAAACTTGGCCGTGTGCTGATGAAACTTGGATGAAACTTCGATGTAACCTGATGAAACTTAGATGAAACCTGTTGAAACTTGAATTGACCTTATGAAACTTGAAGAAACTTGGATGAAACCTGTTGAAACTTGATGAAACTTGCATTAAACCTTATGAAACTTGACAGTTCGGCGAGTTTAACGAATATGAAACCCTTGTTTCAGTAGGCGAAACCCAAGTTTTAGTAGGCGAAACCCAAGTTTCACCAGGTAAGTTTGAAGAGTTATATGGCAACATAAATATTGTTTTGTTCAAAAAAATACGAGGAACACGTTGGTGCAAACGGTTTATGGATTACAGCACCCAAACAAAAATATGGCCATTCAAAAAAATGACGTGGGCCCCGCGCCCTTGCATGCATGCCACAGTGCCCAAACCCCCCGCCCGTTCCACGCTCGCGCAGCGCGCGCACGTCCGACGCGCTGTACGTGTGGCCTGTAGCGTTTCCCTTATCCTTTTATTCATAGAGATTATTTATTTATCTTTTTTTTCTAATTTGGTGGATGGCAATTGAACGGTTATCTAATTTGCTGTATATTGATCGGATGGTGGAGGTTTTTCGAATGACGTGGCGCATTGTGGTGGCTTCGTTTTCCACTACCTTAATATTATAATAGATAGATATGCGTATTTCAATTTTCTTATGTGTGAGATTAATATCACATGGCATGGAGATATATATACATTTGTGGGTTACTATAACTTTATCTATTCAGCATTTTGCAGTTGAACATTGCAAATCATTTATTCAGCACTCTTTTATATACCTACAAGAAAGGAAGTTGTGTAAAGAGCATGTGTAATGATCTATGTCAGTTGTCTATAAGTCACATCTATACGGTTTTCATGTAGGACATATGATGACGTGGAAATTAAAGAGAGAATATACATAGAAATTTTGATCGTCTCCAATGCAAGAATCAACTCTACACGGCAAGCAAGAAATTTTGTCAGAAAAATTATCTATAAAAACATGCAGTCAGCTCTAGCATCGTATATTATGTCTTTAATATTGTCTATAGATTACATAGATTGCATTACAGCCTTACAAACAGAAGCCATCTATACTAGTTATACTAGTGTACATGCCATAAAAGCATCTTAATTTATTTAGAATTAGTGACATGCTTGGACTTCTTGAGGATGTCGAAGGATATTGTACTCTTGGTTCTACATGGGATTGTCCATTTGTACTTTACTAGGAAATAACCTCCACTCATCAAGATTGTGTTTCGATTGAATCGTGTTGAGTGAACGTTTTTTTATGAGCTGATTTTCCAATTGATGAGAATACTTTTAAGATGAATTCTGAAATTGTGGAGGATTTTTAAAGTGAAATTAGTGATTTTATATTAATATTTGAAATATTGTGATTTCTTGGACTAACATTGGGCGGATGATTTTGTAAGATTTACATAAAAAAGAATAAAAAAGGGGCGTTGCATGCATGCGTGTGTGCGCATGGCTGTGTGGGTGCGTGGCCGTGTGGGCTGGCAGGTGGTGTGGCGGCGAGCAGCAGGTGGGCCGGAAGCCGTGAGTGCAGGCAGCCCAACAATGGCAGCATGCAGCAGGTACAAGTGCGTGTGGAGTAGGCCGATGGGTAACGCGAACTCATGCATGCCGGCAGTGGGCTGTTCAGGTGACAAGCAGGCCAGGCGTGCAGGCAGCGAGCAGGCTACGCAGCAGCGGGCCAACACACGTGAGCATAGGGGTGGCAATGGGGACCCGTTCCCCGATCCTCGGCGGGGAATTCCCCTATTAGGGGACGGGTATGAGGGCCATTGCTCCCCCACGAGGATAAAAACGGGGAAAATTCATCCCCATCGGGTATCACGGGGACGGGGAAATATTTTCCCCGCGGGGACCCGGCCTAATACCCGATTATAGCTTATGTGCTTGATTTAGCCCACTTGTTCAAAGGAACAGTCAGGCCCAATAATACTCTTCACGTGGCCACATCAATCTACATTGGCCCAGCCCACAACTACCTAGGTTAACTCCTCCCTAAGCTTTCATTCCATACGCCGCCACCTTGCTGGCTTGCTCGTTTCTCCAGGTTCCCGTGCAAGGAGAGTAGGAGCAAAGCAGCACTTCAGCGATGCTTGTGAGTGTTCATCCCGTGGTGGCGGCGCGAGGCCTGGCGGCTGCTGCGATGCCATGCGACGGCAACGGCGCGAGGCCTGGCGGCGAGGCTAGGCCGGGACGGCGACGGCGCGAGGCCAGGCAACGACGGCGGCGAGGCCATGCGAGCGGCAACGGCGGCGGCTTGAGCGCGCATGCGGACAGGCTCAACACCACGCTTCCACGCCCGTCACCTGCTCGATGAAATGCCCTGAAAGGTACATCCCCATCTTGTCGGCCATTGCTATGTTCACTGTGTCAATTTGGAGCTCTAGTGTGTAATTTCGGATGCTCTCTTGTCGGGTTTGCGGCCCCGTCGGGTCCCCGTTCCCCGAACGGGGATGGGGACGAGGAGAAATTGTCCTCCGAAACCGGGGACGGGGAGCGGGGAGCGGGGAAAGTATTGTGTCTCGAGGCCGGGGACGGGGGAGCACTCCCCGCCGGGGATGTCCCCGTTGCCATCGGGTGAGCAGCAGCCTAAGAAAAGCCCAGAATAGTTTCTATATATGTATGTATGTATGTATGTATGTATGTATGTATGTATGTATGTATGTATGAGTTGAGCTATGATGCTTCGCGAAGTACACATGCGTTGGTGCTTCGCGTTCGGTTTGTAAAACATGAGACCGATGTGAATGATCCGAACCGCTCATTTTAATCTTCTAGTTAATATGAGCTTACAAACAAAATTTTACATTTTTTTGAATTTTTTTACTATTTTAAACAGATTTTTGAAAACCAGCCTTTTTGGAGGCTCCGCAATAACTTAGATCATGAATTTTCAAAAAATCGTTTAAAATAGTTAAAAAATGAAAGAAATATAAAATTTTGTTTGTGAGCTCATATCAACTAGAAGATCAAAATGGCTGGTTCGGATCATTCAGATCGGTCAAAGGTTGTGTAAACCGAACGCGAAGCACCAACGCATGTGTACTTCGCGAAGCACCGTAACCCAACTAATATAGACCCGTGGAGTCTCGGGATGGAGGTTTTTTTTAAGGGTTTTCAAGGTTAATGATGGTTACAAAATTAGCAAAAATTCCAAAGATGATTAGTGGTTATTAGGGAGAGATCAGAAGTGATTTTGAGGGTTTTAGTGCTTCAATGTAAAGGAACCATATCCTGATATGATCAACGAAGAAGATAGGTTTTGGTGTGTGATCTCTCTCGTTCTTGCCTTAATTTTCTAATTGTTTTGCTTCTAATCTTGATTAATTACTGTTTTCTTTAATTAATTCTATTGATCGAGTACATTAGATAGCAGATTAAGTGGTTAATTGATTGTTATATGATCCATCCTATTTGTATTCTTGCCCTTAGAGCCATTAGGTTTTTATATTTTAGAGGGCATTAACATCTGAATATGAATGTATGGCAATCCTATGAAAGGCAGAGTGAGAGCATCTATAATCGGTAGAGAAAATCATTCGAGGAAAAAATCGTTTTAAAGCCAACACACACATACAAAGAGAATAAAACTTCTCTTAGCATTTTTTTTAGTTAAAGGAGCAGGGGCATTGCCATTACATGAAAGACGAAAGGAGCTATACAATTTAAAAGAAGGGGAAGAAAAGAGGGTGGGGGAGGGGGAGGTTACATGGTAAGATTTCAAGAGGGGAAGGTCGTATTCCAGGCAGCAATCTCGTCTCTGATGCGACCAATAATTTGGGAGGCAGGTAGGGACTGGTGGTGGAAGATCCATCGGTTCCGCTCTTTTCAAATCTCCCAGGAGGAGAGGATAATGAGGCCGTTTAGGGAATGATTAGGCCGCTCTTTCCAAACTTCTGTTAGCATTGAGTTTCATATATTGGGCACTCCCTCGTAGGCTTGCCCATTGCTTCGCAAGGCTTTGCTCAGCTGCTAGGGAGTGTCAACAAATTGGTTTGTCTAATGATAACATACATTGCACGATGATCCCGGAGAAGTGATGATACACCTATTTCCAGTAGTTTAACATAACTCCTTCCTCTTCTTAGCGTGTTTGTTCCCTGCAATCAAAAGCTTTGATTTGCGGATTTCACAGGTAGTTATGTAAGTGTAATAGGTGGCAGGTGAGATCTCCATACGACCGCCTCAAATCTCCCTGGAGGTGTGTTAGTTCCTAAAATGATATCATCTGTGGTTATCTTAGGGATTTCCTCATGAGCAAGCCTTATTCGAACATGGCTATCGACCACACATTCTTCCGTTTGTTTGGCCACTCTCTGAAGATAAATATGTTTATTTTCCATCCTAGTATCACTTGTACCTACACTAATTTCAACTGGATTTCTCTGCCTATGTCTCCTAACACATGTGAGAATTCCTTGCCACTGTTGTATGCCAACATTTGCTCTTAGAACTCTGGCGGTGTTTCTGTAAATTGCGAAAAGTCCACTGAAACCCTTAAGTGTATGAATGTCAAAGTACTCCTCAAATATCATCATCGCTAAGGATGCTAGCTTTGGTTGATCTTCAGGAACCATACTTCCAAACGCAAGCACCTTGAAAAAGTACCAGCTCGCATCTCGAGGCAAAAAGTTTAACTTAAGAGCTTGTGTCGTTCAAAATTCTATGATTTTGTCGGATCGACTTGTGATTATAATCTTGCTTCCTTCTGGAATGCAACCTTGAGAAGCGGAAAACAGCCTTCTCCACTTGCAGAGAACAGCAACGTCCCCATCTAGCTCAACTACAAACAACATTTTTTCTTGTTTCAAAGCACGAGTTTGATGCTTGAGTATGCCTCCGTCTGTCAGGGTGGATAGCGTCTCTTTTGTAAACTTATCTGCACCAAAAAAATATATTCGAGAGAAATGGTCACGCACCCTCATGTCGCAGCAAGCATGCTCAACAAGTGTGCTCTTCCCAACTATTGCTGGGCCAACGATCGGCAGCACACCCAGATGATCTTCAGTACCAGGATGCTGATCTTTTTGCAGCAAGAAGCTGATGATCTGTTCCATCTCTACGTGGCGACCAAACATGCATGTTTCCAAGACCAGGTGCATGCTGTATAGCTGACGACAAATCGGAGGGTAGTTCTTCAGGAAAATAACAAACTCAGTCATATCGGCGATGAGGGTCTCTATGCTACCAAGCATCTGTTCAAGCTCCCTTGTCATGTCCTGCGCAGTGGGAGCGGAGAAAGGATCGAGCTTGCCTGGATTGGAAGTCGACGGTGCAAATGATCTCCTCGTCCTTGGTTGCTGATCTCTGGCTTCTCCATCTCCATGGGCTTGGTACCTGAACATGTCCAGCACGTAGCAGCCTCTGAACATCTCTCTTCTCATCACGCTCAGCTGCTTGAGCATGGCTTGTATTTTTTTTCTAGTATTTTTTTTCCCTGCGAGCTCCCATAGCCATAGCCCAATAATTTTAAAATGAACCATCATTAAATGCTTCGGAAAACGCTACAAATTTTGCTTAGCCACCATTGTTTTATTCTTCCCATTTTGATAAAAAACAAAAACAAAAAAAGGACAGACGGCGACGGTTCAGTAAACAAATGGGAACGCGCACAAGGACCTATTTATTTCTTGTTATACACGTACAAAAATTCAAAAAATACTTTCACAACAGATCAACAACAGATCAAGGGACGCTCCAGCGCGCCACTGATCTTACTAAGAGATGCCATGTACCGTGGTCACTCGCCACTTGATACTTTCACAATGAAATCTCACCCCCAAAAAATCAGGAGGCTAAAGATTGAAAAAATATTATAATTTTTTTCAAAAAAGTATTTTCTACACCTCTACACTATGGTGTTTTGTCTATTTAACATCTTAGATTATAAAACCAGCTATATTACCCCCATAAAACCAAGAAAAATGTGCAAATAACACCCACGGCGGTTTCGAAGGTGGTTTTGCCCACATGGTGGGTGAGCGGTTGCCTAATCAGCGAAGCTTGAGCCGAAGGTCTGTGAAGCTCGACGTAGGTCGGGGTTCATCGATCAACAGCACGCCCACTGTAGCGGCAGCGCCTCTACACGTTCAGGGGTGGAACGATGCATGTCGGCGTGCTAGTACCGTGCCGTGCACCTAGGGTTTCCTCAAAAGCTGCTTCCAATCCCGCGCCTCGCCGCCCAGTCGGCCACACCCCAAAGGCCAAACCCTAATCCCCAATCCCACTGGGGCACCGCCACTCCCTCGGTCTCTCTCGATCTCTCCCACTCCTTCCCTCCCTCGGCAACGGCTCTCCGCCTCGACCCTTACTCCCAGGCTCCAGTGTCGGCGCCGCCCTGCCCCACAACCCCCTCTGCCTTGACAGCACCCTGACGCTGCCACGCTGCCACGGGTGAGCTTCTCTCTTCCCCTCCCTTCTTCTGCTTGATGTTCATTCAGCTCCTTCTCGCGTTGCTCGAGTTGCTCCTCCTTGTAGTTCAAGATGGTGTCATAGTCATCGTAGTACTGACACTTTTCCTCCTCGAGTTCCTCCCTTTTCTCTTTTAGCATCCTCAGAGTGTTGTCAACCTTCTTCCTCTCCTCTTTAAGTCCTTCTCTTTCGTTCTCCAGCTCCTCCATCTTTTCCTCTATTTTTATTGCCTTGGGTTCAACCATGGCCTTCCTTCGGTTGTAGTACCATTTGTTTCGGTTAAGATCCCTCCATTCTAGCTTGAGTTCCCTCTACCTTGCTTCTTCCTCCTGATAATATCGTGCAAGCAGCTTCATCAGCGCCTCCGCATGACGAGCCTTGATTAAGTACATACGGTCCAATGTCCTGGCGAAGTGGACCTCCTCGGCAAGCGTCGGATGTGGCTCATGTCGGAAACTCTTTACTTCACTTGCTTCTTCTTCCGGGGCATTGGCATGGCGGTAGGGAATGTAGTGGTACCGCGAACCTTCCAATTCCTCCTTGTGCACATAAGCGATATGCAGGACGGCTTCCCTTGCCGCACCTTGCCGGGATATCACTTCTTCATCTTCAAAAGAGTGGAAGATAAGATCAGGGTCTTCCTCGTTGCGGTTGCGGATGGTCAGCTTGGTCTTCCATTGCGAGCAGAAGACAACTCGAACCCATTCACACTTGTAGATCAGCGCCGGTCCGGGGTAGTTTAAGAGGTCAAGCATGTCCTTGAGTATGGAGATCATGCCTCCCTCAACTTCGGCATCGATGACGATCCTTGGGGCCATCTAAACAATTGGAACACACTAGTTAGGAGGTTATGGAAGCAATCCCTGAATAATCCAAGAATAATGCAAGTATGGGAAAAGGGGATTTTTTGGAAATTATCTTTGAAAAGGCTTTGCGGCTTTATGGTCTGACTAGCTAGCTACGGTATCCTAAGGGCAACACCGCTCTGATACCAACTTTGTCGTGACCCCAGTACTTGTACAGGGAGTCCAACACCATAAGGCGATACTAGGCCCAGGCTAGTATCTCATGATGGACAATTCGGGGATGTCATCACAGTGCATAATAACTAGATTTAAATAATGGTTCAAAAGGTAGCATCATTTGCTATTACATTAAGAACAGGCATCCCTGTTTAGCAGTTCATCAAGATCCAAATAAAAGAGGAATAACATTATCAGAATAGCGATAAATAAACTGCAACGATATCCAAGGCGTTGACCCGGACACCACAGCTAGACTTGCGCACCTCCGTCGGAACCCTCCTGGTTCTGGCAGTAATCTGAATAACAAATACGTCCGCGATAGGTATAATGAGTACGTGGCTACCCAGCAAGTGATCCTTAACAATGTATGCAAAGGCAAAGGATGGAGGAAAGGTTATTTTACACAAAACCTATTACTAAACAAATTTTAGTTGTCAAGTTTTAATTAAGTGAATGCATGATCTCAATATATTACCAACAGTCATCAAAGGAAGGTGCATCCTCGCACCAGGCCAATCCTAGCCTACACTAGTCAAGTTTAATTATTAAAATGGTGGGACTACATGTGAAAACCTCTCGCCCCGTCCATGACCGTGGACACGGCTATCATGATAGTTTTAACTCTGCAGAGTGTGTTCACGTTCCCCACAAGCCCCGTCTCATCCCGAGGGAGATACGGTACAAGACCTTTCCAGCCTACTACACCCACCACTTCGCCTGCCATTTCTTTTGGTTTCCCCGGCCCCACCGGTGCCCGCCGTGGTAGGGCGCCTACTACTTCTGGGCACCACCCAGGGGCGTTCCCCATTTAAGCCATTCGGTCTCAGAGACGAACCCGCCCCACAGATAAGGTCCGGTTCCTTACCCTAGGGCAAAAGTATCGAACCGTAACCGAACAAGTCGCGAGAAAGTGGTTAGTGGGTTTCGTAGGGTACTAAGCCTAGGCCGAAGGCACAAGTGGCTGTACTGTTTAGTTTGGCCTAGCATGTCACAAGCTTGAGTCCTTAGAAGAGGAGACCTCCGTACCACAGCCACAACCCATAAATCATCTCGACCGGGTCTCCTCTAACCAACCACACATTGATTTTAGTTGATTAGGTTTTAACCAAAACATATCGAAGTCTCGGCTCCGCCATCTCATTTTTATAAGTGAATCACCAATGCAAACCTAGCATGTAGTCAAAGGATAGGCTATGGAATTGTAGAGGGGTTCATCAATCAAGGATACAACATGATAGTAGAAGACTAGCATGGTCAGGCACACACGCACTAGTCTAGAATGAATGCAAGTAGCAGTTATAACATAAAGACATAAAGTGAAATTGTAAACATCGGATAGGAATATGCAGACTAGTGCTTGCTTTCGAAGAATTCGGAGCCTTGCGGTTCTACGGCAACTTCCGGGCATCAGTCCTCGCAACAGTCGCAACAGGAATCTACACGCATGAAAGAAATAATAAAGAACAGCAAACTCAGTACATAGAAAATAGTTAATAAAAATATAGGAAAATTCTAGGGATTAAATAGGATTTTTAGGCTCTGGAATCATCCAATTCGGAGTTACGGAGCTCCCTAAACAATTCGGAGAAGATCCAGCAAAAATAGAAAATTCCCTGAAATTAATTAAAAAGGATTAAAAACCCTAAATGGGCTGAGCTCTCTCTCCCGGCCCACTCCGTCTCTCTCTCCATGCGCTCGGCCCAGACGGCCCAGAGGCCGCGAGGGGGCTGGCGCCGACAGGTGGGCCCCACCTGTCCGCGGCGCACTGCACTGACAGGCGGACCCCACCGTCCAGACGGGCGGTGGCGTGGGTCCGCGTTGAGACGCGTGGCAGGCGGCGACTGGGCGACGGCGGCTGCCAGCGGGTCCCATGGCTTTGCCGGGCCCGCTTGTCAGCGACGCGGGGTGGATTGGCGCGGGTGCGGCGACGGCGGCGCTGGTGGGGCCCGTGGGACGCGCGTCGGACCGCGACGCGGCGCGCGCCCACGCGGGGTGGCGTGGCAGAAGCGGGTTGGCTCCGCTGTTCGCGCCGGCGGCGTGGTCCTCGAGATCGCCGACGGCGATGTCGGCGGCGGCGGCGACCGTGGATGCAGCAACCTTCGACGGGCGATAACTTGGGTTAGGGACCTCGGTTTTGGGCGCTCTTGGTACCGTTGGATTCGTCTCGACGAGATCTAGGACGTCCTAGATGCTCACCGAAGCTTGGGTGTTGAAACTTGGCGAAATTTCTTCGGGATGTTTTGTGGAGGCTAGGGTCTTGCGGTTAGGGCTCCAACTTGAGGCTCCATGAGTTGTGAACAGCAAGGGGGGTCTTAGGGGATTTATATAGTGCTAGGGAAGGGTGGATTCGGCCAGGCTGGGTTGGAGAAGAATTAGAAAGTCTAAACTGACTCGGAATTCGGGACTTGCCGAATTAGGATCCTGACTTTCCAAGGGAGTTTGTGGTCGAAACGTGGTGAGCAGGTTATCTATGGCTTCTAGAACACTCCTCTATTTTTGGAGAACTTTCGGATTAGATTTCCTCTGATATCATGCGAAATACCTTCTAAATTATTGGGTCTTTTCAGGCTTAATCCGATTTTTCGGTAAGCCCAAAAATTAGGAAAAGGTGAGGAGTGCACTTGGGGCCTAGGAAACATGCTTCCACGGATTTAGCCCAAATTCTAAGCTGGTCTTGGGCATAAAATAGCCCATCGGACACATAAAATACTAGGTTTCGACGAATTTCAATAAGGATACCTAATGAAATTGAATGTACCTTAGTTTTTCTTTCTTTTAAAAACTTGGGACACCTAATAATTTTATTAGGATGTCACATAGATCAGCTTCAGTAGTTTGTTAGAGGGTAATATTGACCGCTAGATTTACATAATAATATCCATATTCAACGATGTAGTTTTTTCTTTTTTCTATGATTAACGTGAGATTTTCTAGTATTTTTTTATTAACTTGGGAATTTCTAGGATTTTTGGATTAATGTGGTGGCTCCGTTTAACTCTGATTTATATATACAGTAGATAGATAGATATCGAGGAATCGTAAATAAATGACAGTGATAGTAACAATTAATATGAGTTTATAGTATAAATCGACAGTGATAGTCTCTCTATCACCGTCGATTTAATCCATGAACCAGTACTGATATTTATCGATATTCGTTAGCCAGTCGCACTTGACGACATGGCGGTGGGATTTGGCGTTGCTCCTTCAACCTCAAGTTAGATCTATAAGCCGCCATGTCTATTTTTTGATATTGATCTTTATAATATGCTTCCGTATATGACCAAGACGGGAAGAAGCAGCAGAGTTAGTGGCAGTGCTGGATCCCCGTGAATGTTTTGTTTATTTTTAATATTTGTGAGCTCTTTGATATTGTCTTTATAATTCTATTATCAGATGGGGCCCTTTTGTAAGAGGATATATCAAGATGGAATAAATTTGTTTCATTTCTGGAAAAAAGAAAGTCAGAAGAACCACAGGTCAAGAGCAACGAAATGGACTAAGCCATTTTCTATGGGCGTCCTAATCGCCTGCAGTAGGGTGGTATGTGAGATCTCCACTCAAGCACATGGAATCTCCCCTCAAGAGTAGCGGTGCCGAGCACGATATCACGCACTGTCACCATGGGATAATGTGCTGAATTACGCATATGGCGGGCGATGCTATCAGCTTCGTCTGCACCTTTCAGATAATATTCGCCAAGAGCTACGACATGCTGACATTCTGTGTTTGGTATGGGGATATATTTTGTCCCTATCACCTGCCAAGGATCAGCTGGAATGTGATCGAGAAACACATGCCGATTTTTCTTCTTGAATCCTCTGAGGCCCTGGAGAGCCGAGCTCCAGAACCATGGTGCCAGCAGAAAGCTGAGGACATGCTCCATCTCCATCTGACGGCCGAACATGCAGTCGTCCATGAACAGGTACATGCTGTACGGTTGACGAGGAAGATGTTGGCATCCACTCAAGAACACAGCAAGCTCATTGACATGCTGGGTGATGCTCTCGAGGCACGCAGTCACTTGCTGCAGCTCTTTCGCGGCCTGGCGGGTGCCACTGCCACTGCGCAAACACAGTCGCTTAGTAGCATGGATGAATCTTGACAGGGCGAGAGATCGACTCACTTGGTGGCCGTGGCCGTGACCTTGACCTTGATCACCTCGGGCGGGCCTCCTCTACATCTTCCCCATGTTGGTGGCCACGAAGCTCTGAGAACTGTATGGTGTCAAGCGTGTAGTAGCCCTTACACATCTCCTTCCTCAGAATGCCGAGCTGCAGAAGAATGGCATGGCTTGTGATGTGCCGTCCCTCTGCCTCCTCCACGGCGACCCTCACCCGGAGCAGCAGCCGCCGCAGCCTCTCCAGCCTTTCCTCCTCGGTTTGCGCCGTCCGATCCTGGTACTTGTCGATGAGAAATGATATGGATCTACCTGCAAGCTCGCATATGATACCAGGAACGATTGCCTCCATGCTGTTACTCACTGATTAACTTGGCCTAAGCTGTGGATCGATCTTCCGGAGGAAAATTACAGTGACACTAAGTACTGTCTTAATTTCACCTGGGATGCAGTACGTCTCTCTCTGTCTTGCATGTACCAGCAAGGTAGCTAGCCTCTCAGCTGCCTGCTGCAGCTGCAGCTGGTCAAAAAGTAGTCGAGCGTGACATGCCGGCCGGCCAGGTTGCTTTTAATTTGCTGCATTACCGCATGAACTTTTAGTATGTGCCCAATTGTTTTGGAAATTTTAGTTTCTTGCCCACACATTCGTTCGCTCTGCAAGGAATAAAATCTTTTTTTTTAAAAGAGGGGCAGAAGAACAACCGTCCTATTTCATTGATCAGCAGAAGAAAATAAAATAAAAAAACTCGTGCAAGCACGGGGTGCAACCACAGCACTCCGCTGCAACCCTGGCCAGAGCCAGACACACCTCCGGCCACAGCCGGAAACACCATCTACAGAGGGGAGAGAGAGGAATGCAGCCCCACCGCTGCCACCTAGGCCAAAGGCCGAACAAAGAGATACAAGTGAGGGAAAAGGGGAAACACCACCAACAACAAACGACTCCTGGTGCAGCAGACCCAGCGGAAACCCAAAGCACAAAAACGGCAACCACGACGCCTCCAACGAGGTAACGACGGGGAGAACCCGCCGCCGTCGCAAAGCCGCTCAGGTTTTCACCCAGAGCAGGGAAAACTGAAGAGGTGATGCCTCCAGCAAGGGAACGACACCAAAGGTGACACCAACACCAGCCCAAAAGAACGAGGCTTTCGCCCAAGACCTACCCTACTATAGCAGAAGGCAAAGGCCGTCGACGGTCGCAAGCATGGAAGAACTGAGATTGACATCACCAAAAACAGTTCATATCATATATATATACGAACATGTGTCAACAATATTGTGTCTTTTCTCTTTTCCACCAACGACTTGTTAGTTTATTTATCCCTTCTCCTGCATGATGATGATGATCATCATCAAGAATCATCAATAGCCATCACATTGGGATCCATCATAAATCCATCAACTACAGCGAATCTCCACTCTTAATGAACCACAAATAAATGATACCCTACAAGATTTGCATGGCTAGTGCCACTCATCATAATCATGCATGCATCAGTACGTCCTCCCGCGTAGCTAGCTAATCTTACGATAGACCTTAATTAGTTCCTTGATTATCCCTATGTAGCCATGTGCCTATCTGCTTGGATATCTTGTCAAACACCAAATGGATAGCTAGCTAGTCGTATAACTTCGTATAATGTATGCTATACGAAGTTATTACGGTTTTTCTCAAAGATCTCAAAAATATTTTTTTAATAATTTATTTATCCTTTTCATACCACTTTCAAATGTGGTCAAATTTACCCAACAAAAACTAAACTAGAACTAAACAAGGTATCAAAGAGGGCCATAAAAAGCAATGTGAAGTTGTGCATACCAGGATGTCACTTAAGACCTGTTTTTTCGTTCTGACGAACTGCTTACTTTAAGTCATGAAATCCTTGGCATGAGTAAACAGTAAACAATATCGCAAACCATGTGGTAACAGAAAACTTGACCAGAAGGCTATGGAACACTGCAGCATGGAGAGCTATAACATGTAGCATATCTGAGGATACACTAAGCATGGGGAACCATGAAATTCGAGACTAACATAGCATCATTTCTCTTCTATCTTATATGGAAACATCTTCATCTTTGGTTCATCTGGCTGGGCCAAAAAATAAGAAAGAAGCACTGTACACTTCATTTACTTTTCTCGATCTAATCCTTCTGGAGACAGTTGGGTATGATCGATTAGCTAGCAGCAAGGTGGGGAAGCACAAAATGCTATGGAACAAACGGCAAGAACCATAGTCCCGTACTCTGCATGGGAAGCACAAGCCATTAATCAATTTTATTTATCGATATTCGTTAGCCAGTCGTACTTGACGACATGGCGGTGGGATTTGGCGTTGCTCCTTCAACCTCAAGTTAGATCTATAAGCCGCCATGTCTATTTTTTGATATTGATCTTTATAATATGCTTCCATATATGACCAAGACGGGAAGAAGCAGCAGAGTTGGTGGCTGTGCTGGATCCCCGTGAATGTTTTGTTTTACTTTTAATATTTGAGTTCTTTGATATTGTCTTTATAATTCTATTATCAGATGGTGCCCTTTTGTAAGAGGATATATCTAGATGGAATAAATTTGTTTCCTTTCTTAAAAAAAGAAAGGCAGTAAGCAAAGAGTCAAAGACCCACAGGTCAAGAGCAACGAAATGGACTGAGCCATTTTCTATGGGCGTCCTAGCTAATCGCTCTCTACTTCCTGACTATTCTTGTGCTTATATATGTAGCTTTCCAAAGCAGCGAGCAACGCGTAATTAAGCTCACGGTTCATCCTCCCGTTCACGCGCTGCCCGGATGGAGATCTTCCTTTCTGCTGTCTGTGGTGAGCTCGCGTCTAGGTCCCTGAGTTTCATCATCGACAAGTACTCGAAGCCACCGTCGGCTCTGGCCATCGAGAAGAGCCTGCAGAGGATTCTACTCCGGTCGCAGGTGATCATCGAGGAGGCTTCAGGCCGAGACATCACAAATCAAGGGATGCTGCAGCAGCTCAGCATGCTGAGAGACGCCATGCATCGAGGCTACTACCTGCTTGACAGCTTCAGATATCAAGCTCAAGCTCACAAGGAAGAGGGGGCTGCAACTGCAAGTGATCAGGTTGTGAGTACCCCCTCTTCATCAGCTCTGTCTAAATTAAACTATGCTCGTTTTCTCAATCTCTCCAGTGAGAGTAGACGGACCGTAGAAGAGCTTGAAGAGGTGCTCCATGGTGTGACCGAAAAGATTATTGACATGAGCGAGCTGGTTGTGTTCTTGAAAAGCTACCCGCGTCTGTACCGCCAGCCTTATTGCATGCATCTCATATTGGACAAGTGCATGTTTGGCCGCCAAATGGAAATGGAATCGGTGATCAGATTTTTGCTGTGCACACGACCTCATGGTGACCATGAATTTGATATTTTGCCGATAGTTGGTCCCGGGAGAGTTGGAAAGAGCACACTAATTGCTCATGTCTGCAAGGATGAAAGAGTTCGTGATCGTTTTTCTCAGATTCTTTTCTTGACTGAAGATGACTTTAAAGATGTAAAGCTAGCTGCTCTGAGAGAGAGATATGCAATGACGCATCAAAATGGTAGCTCAAAAGAAAATTTGAGGTCGCTAATCGTTGTTGAGGTGTTTGGGGACCTGGATCAAGATGCATGGAAAATATTGTGTTTTGCTTATAAACGGTGGGCTACAAGTGGTAGCAAAATCATCATCACAAGCCGATCTGACAAGATCATGAAGTTTGGAACAACACAGGGTCTGACACTGAAGCCTCTTTCTGATGAGGCATATTGGTATTTCTTCAAGGTGACTACGTTTGGAAGCACAGACCCTGAGTTGCACCCAAAGCTTGCATATTTGGTCATGGAGATAGCCAAGACCCAGAACAGATCGTTCACCGCTCCAATATGCATCTCTCCCTTACTGAGAACCAATTTTAACATCCATTTTTGGTGCAAGGCTCTAGCACTTATGAGAGCGTACGTGCAGAAATCTCACTCCAAGTTTGGTAGGCATCCATACGACCTCCTGCGCATAGACAAACCTAATATGTATGTTCAAAGAATGGGCGTAGCTACTGAAGATCTCTTTGTCTCTGATCAGTATCAGACATGCTCCCAAGAGGAACTCCCAAAGATAACATTTCAAGACGTTCTGGCCGGAAACACCAAGCCCCATGGGGCATTCAAGGTTTTAGCATGGAGGTCTCAGATACCGCCGTACAATTCCTGCATCTATACTTGCGAGATTCGGGAGCTTCAAGCCAAAGTAGGCAAGAGGAAACGCTAACTAGATAATAGTCTCAAATGTTGTTAATTTTCTTATTATCGAGCGTGTGCGATATAGTACTGCAAGTATGTGCTGCAATCTTCTTGTATACTAAAAATATGTGTATTGCAATTTTCTTTTGTGTGAGAATAATATCACATGGCATGGAAAGATATATACTTTTGTGGGTTGCTATTACTTTATCTATTCAACATTTTGTAGTTGAACATTGCAAATCATTTATTCAGCACTCTGTTATATACCTACAAGAAAGGAAGTCATGTAAAGAGCTTGCGTAATGATCTATGTCAGTGTCTAGGTTTCCATGTACGACGTATGATGACGTGGAAAAGAGAGAACATACATAGCAAATTTTGATCGCCTCCAGTGCAAGAATCAACTCTACACGACATGCAAGAAATTTTGTAAAAAATTATCTATAAAAGCATGCAGCCAGCTTTGCCATCATATATTATGTCTTTAATGTTATCTATAGATTACATAGATTGCATTACAGTCTTTTTTTTTTAGGGAAGGGCAAAAGGATTGCCTTTACTTGATTAAAGAAGGGGAGCCAGCGGCCAAGAGTACAGAGCCGAAGAAAGGAAAAAAGGGGTGGAAAAAGGTAGACGCCCCACCCCAGGCGTTAGAGGATTAACTAATGACAAGGCTGGCCCGTGCCGCCTCCCAGAGCCGTAGGTCATCAAGAAGGGAGCTCAAGAAGAGCGACATCGGCCGCTCGCTGCAACGGAAGATACGATTGTTCCGTTCTAATCAAAGGTGCCATAACGTTGCGAGGGTGGCAGAGGCGGCCCCGCTGATAATTTGCCCTTGAATGTCCAACCTCCACCATGAAGCGAGGCAATCCGGGTGAGACCAAGTGGAGGGGCAAAGCCTTGGCGAACGCAGCTTGGCAGAGATGTGAGTCCACACGCTGGCTGGAGAAACTGCAGGTGAGGAAGAGGCGAACCAGGGTCTCCAAGTTTCTTAGACAAAGCGGGCAGAAGTAGTTGTTGGGGATCCCCTTCCTCAAAAGAGAGTCAGCTATGAAGATCTTCCGCTGTAGGAGCAGCCACCCGAAGAATTTGCATTTGGAGGGGCCGGCCACTGCTTCCACAAACGATGATTATCCGACGAAGTTCGCCCAATAAACTGCAGGTGGTAAGCGGAGGCCACGGAATAGTCCCTCGAGGGGGAGAAACGCCAGATGGCATGGTTCGGTGCGTGCTGTAGGGGCGCAATCTGCTGAAGGCGCTGGAGGAGGGCAAGCAGCTCCACCGCCATGGATGGTAGGAAATTCCGCCGTAGGTCAGACAGCCAGTTGACATTGAGAAGAGTCTGTTTTTCCTGGTAGAGGCAGCGAAGAGGTGCGGGGCTAAATCCCGCGGCTGTTGCCCATCGAGCCAGGCATCCCTCCAGAAGGAAATGGACTTGCCATTCCCAAGCACCAACATGGTGGCCGCCCGAAAGAGTTCGTTGTCTGAGGACCCACTTGGTGTGTGGGGGGGGGGTGTCGACCCAGGTGCGGGAAGAGCTGGACCTATAGAACTAGAGCCAGCGGAGGCGAAGGGCCCGGGCAAAGGAGTGGAGATCCAGGACTCCCAGCCCACCGTACTGCCTCGGAGAGCACATAATCTTCCAATTAACTCGGTAGTGGCCCCCACGAACTGAGTCTGAGCCCCGCCAAAGCCAAGCACGATGAATCTTGTCAATCTTCGTGATGACCGAACGAGGAGGTACGGTCACCGACAGCAGGTAAGACGACATGGTCGAGAGGACCGATTTAGGGAGAGTGAGCCTTCCCCCTTGGACATCATGGGTTCCCGCCACCCGCTTAGCCTCCCGACGACCTTGTCGATGAGTGGTTGGAAGTGGATCTGCTTGAGTTTCCTGAGGGCGAGGGGTAGCCCCAGGTAGGTTAGGGGAAAACCGACCCGCCTGGCCGGAAGGGCGGCGAGTATGTCGTCCAAATCTATGCCCTTTGCAGCGGATGGGCACCACCTGGCTCTTGGAGAAATTGGTGCGGAGGCCGGTGATGTCACCAAAGCGTTGGAGAATGGAAGCCAGAGCAGCAACCTCCTCCTTGACGGGGCGATGAAAATTGTAGCGTCGTTAGCATAGAGGGAAACTCTAAAATTAGCTGGCACACCTTTGAGAGCGGTGAGGACGCCCTGGCTGGTAGCAAGAGCTAAAATTTTGTGGAGAGGTTCGATGGCGAGGTTGAATAGGAAGGGAGACAAGGAATCACCCTGACGAAGCCCTCGGCGGTGGAGGATGTGTTTTCCAGGGAAGCCATTGAGGAGTATTTGGGAGGACGAGGAGGCTAGAACGGAGGCCACCCAGCTCCTCCAACGATTACCAAAACCGCGGGCACGAAGGTTGTCCAGAAGATATGCCCAGGAGACCGAGTCGAAGGCCTTCACAATATCTAGCTTGAACAGGATGGCAGGGGTGCGGGAGCGGTGTAGAAGATTAGCCCGGCCCTGAAAAAAAAGGAAGTTGTCCTGGATGTGCCTTTTTTTATGAAGGCACTCTGGCAAGGCGAGACCAGGTCGCTAATGAACCCGGCCAGCCTGTTTGCGATGATCTTGGAGAAGAGCTTGCCAAAGTTGTGGATGAGACTGATGGGTCGATAGTCGTAGGGGGAGGAGGGGCTTTTGTTTTTTGCTAGAAGGACGACGCTGGCCGAGTTCATGCCTGCCGGCAGGCGGTGGCCGTTGGAAAACAGGCATTGCAAGACCGCGAGGAGGTCGGGATGAATTATATCCCAGCCTAACTTGTAAAAGGCCCAAGTGAAGCCGTCCGGGCCCGGGGCTTTGTCGGATGGCATGCTCATTATGGAGTTGCGGAGCTCCTTGAGAGAGAGCGGCTCCTCGAGCGAGGCAAGGTCGTGGGATGGGAGACCGATGGAGGCCCAATTGAAATTGTGTGGGGCTGAAGTAGGAGTTGAGCCGTCTTCGAAAATGTTAGTGAAGTGTTGGTGAAGCGCTGAGGCCGTATCATCATGGCTAGTGATGACGCCCGAGGCGGAGTGAAGGGAGTGAAGAAAATTTCTTCGTCTGCGCGAGTTGGCCTGAAGATGGAAGTACTTTGTGTTTGCATCGCCAAGTTTGAGCGAAGTTAGCCTTGAACGCTGCTTCCACTTGATCTTGTCTGTGGCTACCAAGCCCAGGATTCGACACTTGATGGAGCGACGAAGGAAAATTTCTGCCGGTGTTAAAGTGCGAAGCTCCATAGCCGCGTCAAAAAGGCGAATAACCTCGCTGGGAACGGCGAGCTGCAGCTTGAGTTTACCCAGCGGTGATCTGCTCCAGTGCTTTAGAGCCGCGGCGGTGGAGCGAAGCTTGTGTTGAAAGCGTCGGATGGGATTGAGATGGCTCGTGGACTCGCTAGGAGGGGCCCAAGCCAGCTGGATCACCTCGAGGAAGCCCGACAGGGTGGTCCAGAAATTCTCAAAGCGGAAACGCCTAGGAGGGCATCCGAAGGACTCTGCCATGAGAAGCAAGGGGCAGTGATCCGAGACGGAAGATGAAAGCGGCAACAGCGAGCAGTTTGGAAAGGCGAGCTCCCAGGATGTCGTGCAGAAGAAATGATCTAGCTTGACCAGGGTGGGGAGGGCATGCTCATTGGTCCAGGTGAATCTTTTGCCGGATAAGTGGATTTCGCGCAGGTGCCAGCCGTCAATGGTGGCACGGAAAAGGTTCAGTAGTCGCCGGTTGATGTTGATGTTGTTTTTGTCGGATGCTTTGTAGATCAGATTGAAATCGCCCATGAGCAAAAGGGGGCCAGAGAAATGGTTGGAAATCGATTGCAGCTCCTGCAGAAAGGATTCTTTGGCGGCATCGCCCTGCGAGGGGCCATAGACATTGAAAATACTCCAGCAATGCAAGGAGCGGGAGCAGGTGACCTTCGCAGAGATGGAGTTCGGCAGCACGAGGAAGTCGGAGAGGGAGACAGCCTCATCATTCCAGAGCAACAGGAGGCCCCCATGGGTACCGTCAGACAGGAGGCAGTGGGAGCCTTCTAGGCGGAAAGCCCCAAGCTCCAGGAGGGAATGAGGGTCTAGAGCCGAGAGCTTGGTTTCTTGCAGTCCTAGGATGGAAGGCCGATGAGTCCGGACGAGATCAGTAACGACGTGACATTTAACGGGGGAATTGAGCCCCTGGACGTTCCAGCAGATAATCTTCATCGGGGAACCCCGGAGAGCCACCAACCTAGCATGCCTTGGGGGAGCCGTGCAGGGGACCCGGGGCAGACAGGTCGAAAAAGGTAGACCACGCGCAGGTGGTTGGACAGGATACAACAGCCGAACACCACACGCAGGTGGTTGAACAACTCAACACTACTGAAAACCACACGTAGGTGGTTGAACAACTCGACACTAAAAGAACCTAACATGAAGAACTAAAAGGCGACGAGGGGCGGGGGAGACCGCCTAGGCAGCACTCACAGTGACCTCCTCCATTGAGTCAGAACCCACAGTGGACAGGTCAAGCGGCGGCTGGAGATCGCCGTAGAGGTCGGAGATCGCCGCATGCATTACAGTCTTACAAACAAAAGCCATCTATACAAGTGTACATGCCATAAAAGCATCTTAATTTATTTAGAATTAGGGACGTGCTTCGACTTATTGAGGACGTCGAAGGATATTGTACTTTTGGTTCTACATGGGATTGTCCATTTGTACTTTACTAGGAAATAACATCCACTCATCAAGATTGTGTTTTGATTAAATTGTGTTGAGTGAAGATTTTTTTATGAGGTGATTTTCCAATTGATGAGAATATTTTTAAGATGAATTCTGAAATTGTGGAGGAGTTTTAAAGTGAAATTAGTGATTTTTGGATAAATATTTGAAATATTGTGATTTCTGGATTAATATTTGAAATATTGTGATTTCTTGGACTAACATTGGACGGATGATTTTGTAAGATTTGCATAAAAAAAGAATAAAAAAGGGGCGGTGCATTCATGTGTGTGCGCGCATGGCTGTGTGGGTGCGTGGCGGTGTGGGCTGGCAGGCGGTGCGGCAGCGAGCAGCAGGTGGGCTGGAAGCCGTGAGTGCAGGCAGCCCAGCAATGGCAGCATGCAGCAGGTACAAGTGCGTGTGGAGCAGGCCGATGGGCTACGCGAACGCAGGCAGGCCGGCAGTGGGCTGTGCGGGTGGCAAGCAGGCCAGGCGTGCAGGCAGCGAGCAGGCTACACAGAAGTGGCCCAACATGCGTGAGGGGTCTTGGGATGGAGGTTTTTTTAAGGGTTTTCAAGGTTAATGTCGGCTACAAATTTAGCGAAAATTCCAGAAATGATTAGTGGTTATTAGAGAGAGATTAGAAGTGATTTTAAGTGTTTTAGTGCTTCAATGTAAAGGAACCATGTATTGATATGATCAATGAAGGACATAGGATTTGCAATGAAGGACATTGGATTCGGTGTGCGATCTTTCTTGTTCTTGCCTTAATTTTCAGATTGGTTTTCTTGTGATCTTGATTAATTACTATTTTTATTTAATTACTTACATTGATCTAGTATATTAGATATAAGATCAAGGGAAAATTAGCCTACGATCCTACAAATCGGCCCTTTAATTGATTGTTATATGGACCATCCTATTTGTATTCTTGCCCTCAGAGCCATTAGGTTTTTTTCTTTTCGAGGGCATTAACGTTTGAACAAGAATGTCTGAACAAGAATGTATGACAATCTCCTATGAAAGGCAGAGTGAGAGCATCGATAATTGGTAGAGAAAATCATTCGAGGCAAAATCGTTCCAAAGCCAACACACATATACAAAGAGAATAAAACATCTCTTAGCATTGAGTTTCATATATTGGGCACTCCCTCATAGGCTTGCCCATTGCTTCACAAGGCTTTGGTCAGCTGCTAGGGAGTGTCAACAAATTGGTTTGTCTGACTTGGTTCAACGATAACATACATTGCACGACGATTCCGAAGAAGTGACTATACAACTATTTCTAGTAGTTTAACATAACTCCTTCCTCTTCTTAGCATGTTTGTTCCCTGCAATCAAAAGCTTTGACTTGCGGATTTCACAGGTAGTTATGTAACTGTAATAGGGTGGTAGGTGAGACCTCCATACAACCACCTCTAATCTCCCTAGAGGTGTGTTAGTTCCTAAAATGATATCATTTGTGGTTATCTTTGGAATTTCCTCATGAGCAAGCCTTATTCTAACATGGCTGTCAACCACACATTCTTCCGTTTGTTTGGCCACTCTCTGAAGATAAATATGTTTATTTACCGTCCTTGTATCACTTGTACCTACACTAATTTCGAGTGGATTTCTCTGCCTATGTCTCCTAACACATGTGAGAATTCCTTGCCACTGTTGTACGCCAACATTTGCTCTTAGAACTCTGGCGGTGTTTCTATAAACTGTGAAAAGTCCACTAAAACCCTTGAGTGTATGAATGTCAAAGTACTCCTCAAATATCATCATCGCTAAGGATGCTAGATTTGGTTGATCTTCAGGAACCATACTTCCAAACGCAAGCACCTTGAAGAAGTACCAGCTCGCATCTCGAGGCAAAAAGTTTAACCTAAGAGGTTGTGTCGTTCCAAATTCTATGATCTTGTCGGATCGACTTGTGATTATAATCTTGCTTCCTGCCGGAATGCAACCCTGAGAAGCAGAGAACAGCCTCCTCCATGTGCAGAGAACACCAATGTCCCCATCTAGTATCATGGTAAAAACCACCATGAGGCATGTGCATGTGTTGGGGATGACCCAAAAGACCTTGGGGGAGGGAGACCTTGACCTACTGCTTTGATTGGACCTACAAGTATAGTGTAGCCCAACGACCTTGGATCCTAACACACTAAGTATAGCAGCCTGGTTGACATGAATAAAGCATTTTTTTTAATTATACAATTCAGAGACCCATGTGTCCATGTTTAGAAGCAAGGTTTTCCATTACACTTCGCATATATACGGTCACATCTCATATATGTTTTTGTCCTTTTTTGGAAAAAATCATATTTTTATTCATTTTGTGACAGGGACGAAAAATGAAGGATATACATTTCTGTTCGGTCGGGAAGTTAGGAATATTTCAGCACATCTCATGTTCAATGGCACCCAAATTTAGCACGAACTTAAAACTATTCATCAAAATTTTCTCTTTTCTACTTTGTTGCTAGGCGCGGACTTGGGGTCGGACGTTCGACGCTGCGCTCGCGCGTCGGACGCCGCCCCGGCCCAGCCCAGCACGCGCGCCCTCGCGGGAATGAGAAAGCCACCCTGTTTGCATGCATGCGCATGTGCGACGAAAAATCGAAAATGCTTGATGCTTTCGTGAAAATCGAAAATCGGGAGTTCATTGTAACACCAGATTCATGAAAAAAGTGAATATAGATCTTACAAATGAACTCAGCATACTAAAACAATGAAAAACACCTATTGAAACAATGAACTGAGACTACTAAAAACAGTACGAAACAACCCAAAATCAACTATACGAGGGGGAGACAAAAGGAGAGAGGGAAACTACATAAGTGAGAGAAAGAGGAAGGGAGAGACCATAAGAGAGAGAAACAATCACCCTTAACTAATGAAACAATGGAAATGACTATCGAAACAACGAACTTGGCACACTGAAACAATGAACTTGACCTATTGAAACAATGAGAAATGCCTATTGAAACAATGGACAATGACTATCGAAACAATGGAAAATGACTATCGAAACAATAAACTCGACCTAGTGAAACAATGAAAATTGCCTACTGAAACAATGAGAAATGTCTAATGAAACAAATGCCAACTGAAACAATTATAAATGCCTAATGAAACAATCTTCCTTGCGTGATGGAACAATTCTTGCAGCTTAGTGCAACAATGTCAAAATCTTGCTAGAACAACGCTGCAACAACTGACCTTTCCTATTGAAACAATCCCCAAACCTTACTAGAACACCGAACAAAAGGGTGCTGCAACAACTACACACACCTATTGAAACAATTTCAGAAACAAAACACCAACAAAATGTAAAAAAATCTTACCAGGAACAAAAAGGGAACCTCTTCAATTCCCTGCTACTGTACATCTTCCTCATGAGCCACCATTTGTACACTTTTCTCCATGAACCATCATTTCCAAGATAGATCTGAGAGAGGGAAGAGAAGAGGTACAGAGATTGGAGAGGGAGGGAGGGGTAGAGAGAGAGGGGGGAGAGAGAGAGATGAGGAGAAGGAGGAGCTCCATCATCAAATCCTCCACGCACAGAGAGAGAGATAGGAGCTCCAACATAAGCTTCTCCATTTCTGCGTACAGAGAGATTGAGAGAGAGATAGAGGGAGGGATAGATAGAGAGAGAGAGAGAGAGAGAGAGAGAGAGAGAGGAACATGAGGAGGAAGAGGAGGAGGAGGCGGCGAGGGGCAGCCGGCGAACTAGCTTGAGGAGGAGGCGGCGAGGGGCAGCCGGCGAGCTAGCTTCAGCGCGCAGAGAGAGAGAGAGAGAGAGAGAGAGAGAGAGAGAGAGGATAAGAAGTTGTATGTGTGGCTGAGAATTGTTGTGAGCGAGTGATTGAGAGAATGAGAGAGAGGGAAGAAAAAGCCCCGCTGTGTTGGGCCGTCGGGCCGTGCGGGCGTCCGACGCGGGTCGGACGTCCGCACATAAGCATTTCCGTTATTGCTATAGTGCTAAGTTTATCCTAAATTGGAGTACTATTGGACTTGCCCTTGGGCTCGTGACACGCTACCTGCATTTCACAGGTCTACCACATACATACATGCTTAGTGGCACTGTAAGGTCTTAAGGGCACTGCACCTACCCACTCCCTCGTCCTGATGTTCACACCTATCTTCAGAAAAGAAAGCAAACGTATCTTCAGTAATAATAAAGAAAAGTAAACTAAATAAAAAAGGGCACGCCGTCTTTTCACCCCCTTCCCTCTTTCTTCCAACACGATTGTTTTTCTGAGACTTTTCAAACTTTTATGTTCGTTAACCAACTGTTTTTCTGAGACTTTTAAAACTTTTTTTTTGAGAGGACTACCTTTCAAAGCTTCACTACACCTAGGCCTTGTTTGTGTTCCGTCTTAAATTAGATTAAATTAAATAAAAATTTGTTATTTTTTAATAAGCCAAATGATGTAATACTTTGTAATCATTTTTGTGGGGTTTTAAAAAATTCTTTTTAGAGTTCGTGAAATATTTTTTTAAACCCTTTAAGATATCTTTTGAGGGGTCACAACTTTTTCAAATCAAAGTTTTCACCAACTTTTAGCTGAAACAAACAAAGCCCTAATCTACACTGATTGATACCCAAAATCCGCTGATTGATACCCAAAACCGGTGCAAACAACCCCATGGAAATTTTTGAGGTGGTATTGTTCATGTGGTGAGTGATAAGTGGCTTATAGGTGGATCTCTTGGTTGTCAGCAATAGTTTGAGATGTAGGAGACCGACATGTCATTGCCATGTTATAAGACACGGTGGCAAAACCACCTCCCAAACCACTCCAAAATAGTTTTAGTTTAATCTAATGGTGCAATGATTTCTCACACTCTTGGGGACAAGGTTGATGGATACAACGCAGAACCTACTCAGTATCGTATATCTATATAGTTCACTATCATGATTGTTGATTGACATATTTTTGTGATGAGGTGATTTGCCAAAATTTAATGTGTTGAGATATAATATTTATGATTTATTTTGTACCAACAATTGGACTAAAATTTATGTGAGTTTTTTTTCATTTGTGGAAGTAATTGAAGTGTGAAAGAAAGAAAAAAAAATGAAACTGTGCAAAATGTGCGTGTATGCGCATGGCCGTGTGTGAACATGCAAGGCTGTACGTGGTAAAGGGGCTGTGCATGTGCACTGTGTAACCGTGAAGTGCAGGCCGGCATGCGCAACGGAGCAGGCCAGCAGGTGGGCCAGAAGGCCAGCGAGCAAGCAGCCCAGAAGGTGCTCGTGGGTTGGAGCGTGGGCTGAGAGCTGGAATCGGTGATCAGATTTTTGCTGTGCACACGACCTCATGGCGACCATGAATTTGATATTTTGCCGATCGTTGGTCCCGGGAGAGTTGGAAAGAGCACACTAATTGCTCATGTCTGCAAGGATGAAAGAGTTCGTGATCGTTTTACTCAGATTCTTTTCTTGACCGAAGATGACTTTAAAGATCTAAAGCTAGCTGCTCTGAGAGAGATATGCAATGACGCATCAAAATGGTAGCTCAAAAGAAAATTTGGGGTCGTAATCCTTGTTGAGGTGTTTGGGGACCTGGATCAAGATGCATGGAAAATATTGTGTTTTGCTTATAAACGGTGGGCTACAAGTGGTAGCAAAATCATTATCACAAGCCGATCTGACAAGATCATGAAGTTTGGAACGACACAGGGTCTGACACTGAAGCCGCTTTCTGAGGCGGCATATTGGTATTTCTTCAAGGTGACTACGTTTGGAAGCACAGACCCTGAGTTGCACCCAAAGCTTGCATACGTGGCCATGGAGATAGCCAAGACCCAGAACAGATCGTTCACCGCTGCAATATGCATCTCTCTTACTGAGAACCAATTTTAACATCCATTTCTGGTGCAAGTTTCTAGCACTTTTGAGAGGGTACGTGCAGAAATCTCTCTCCAAGTTTGGTGGCCATCCATGTGACCTCCTGCGCACAGACAAACCTAATATGTACGTTCGAAGAATGGGCGCAGCTACTGAAGATCTCTTTGTCACCGATCAGTATCAGACATGCTCCCTAGAGGATCTTCCGAAGATAACAGTTCAAGACGTTGTGGCCGGAAACACCAAGCCCCATGGGGCATTCAAGGTTTTAACATTGAGGTCTCAGATACCGCCGTACAATTCCTGCATCTATGCTTGCGAGATTCGGGAGCTTCAAGCCAAAGTAGTCAAGAGGAAACGCTATCTAGATAATAGTTTCAAACGTGGTTAATTTTCTTATTATCGAACGTGTGCGATATAGTACTGCTAGCTAGTATGTACTGCAATCTTCTCGTATATTAAAAATATGTGTATTGCAATTCTTATGTGTGAGAATAATATCACATGGCAATTTGGCATGGAGAGATATATACTTTTGTGGGTTGCTATTACTTTATCTATTCAACATTTTGCAGTTGAACATTGCAAATCATTTATTCAGCACTCTGTTATATACCTACAAGAAAGGAAGTCATGTAAAGAGCTTGTGTATAATGATCTATGCCAGTTGTCTATAAATCATATCTATATGGTTTCCATGTACGACGTATGATGTCGTGAAAAAGAGAGAACATACATAGAAAATTTGATCGCCTCCAATGCAAAAATCAACTCTACACGACAAGCAAGAAATTTTGTAAAAATTATCTATAAAAGCATGCAGCCAGCTCTACCATCGTATATTATGTCTTTAATGTTGTCTATAGATTACATAGATTGCACTACAGTCTTACAAACAGAAGCCATCTATACTTAGTGTCCATGCCATAAAAGCATCTTAATTTATTTAGAATTAGGGACATGCTTGGACTTCTTGAGGATATCGAAGGATATTGTACTTTTGGTTCTACATGGGATTGTCCATTTGTACTTTACTAGGAAATAACCTCCGCTTGTCAAGATTGTGTTTTGATCAAATCGTGTTGAGTGAAGAATTTTTGATGAGGTGATTTTCCAATTGATGAGAATAATTTTAAGATGAATTTTGAAATTGTGGAGGATTTTTAATTTGGGCCATGCCGACCCAGCTTGAATGGCATGCTGGGTTGGGCCTGAGAAGCCGGCACGACGGGCCGCCCGACCCAGCACAAAACATTTGGGCCGTGCTTGGTCGTTTGTTGCTCAGATGAATTTTGCTTCTACATGAAAGTTGTAGAAAATTTTAAGACGCATCTTTGTCATGTAGACATCCTTTTCATTTGAGCAACGCATGAATTTATACAAATTATTTAGTGCGCTGGCTGTTTTAAAACCCACATCACCCTTTTCGGTAATTCACATTTTTCGAGATATTCCGCTGCTCAGATGAATTTATATTCTGCATAAAAGTTATAGAGAATTGCGAGACACATCCTTTTTGTATATACAACTTTTTTATTTGAGCAATGTACAAATTTATAAAAAATCATTTATCTCTCAGTTTTGTCGGGCGTGCCGTGCTCGGGCCGGCTCGGTCGGATCGCGGCTCGTCGGGCTTTTGGGCCGCGCCGTGCCTGGCCTTTGGCAGTCCGTGCTGGCCCGACACGGCCCAAAGTGTTGACCAGGCCTGGCCGTACCGGCCTGTTACACGGCGGTGCGAGGCATGATGGGCCCGGGCCGTGCTGGTCCGGCACAGCCCAATTCCCTGTACTACGTGAGTACGTGTGCGTGTAGGCGCATGGCCGTGTGTGAACATGCAAGGCTGTACGTGGTAACTGGTAAGTGGCTGTGCATGTGCACTGTGTAGCCGTGAGGTGCAGGCCGGCATGCGCAAGGGAGTAGGCCAGAAGGTGGGCCAGAAGCCCAGCGAAGCGAGCAAGCAGCCCAGAAGGTGCTCGTGGGTTGGAGCGTGGGCTTCGAGCCGGAGCTGGAGCTAGAGTCCTTTATATAAACAGTGCTGTTTTTTTTTTTAGAGTTTACCCACGTTCTTTTGACGACTCGAAAGTCTCTGATGAAGATGCTCTAAATGAACTTAGGAAAATGCTTAGAATTGAACGTCCGAACATACGGACGCTGCGGCCCAGGCCCGCACGCTAGCTTCGCACAAAAAATAATGGCCACGTGCAGTGTGCTTGGAGCGAACGACAGTCGACATGGCAGTTGAACAAGCCAGCAGCTTGCAAAAATCGAACAGCAACGCTGAAAAATGTATGTGTATTTTGCATCTGAAGTTTGCTTCAGTTGACTGACACGTCCAGAGTTTTTACCTTTTTCTAGATAACGGAGAAATTCCCCGGCCTATCGTTTAAGCCAATACATAAAATTCATATCAGACGAAATGAATTTACGTTTCATTTTTTGTTCTTATTCGATTTCTCATTTTTGTATCTTTTTCATTTGGAGTCCAAATCGCGTAGTACAAATTTTATAATTCATCTAAATTCCGTTTGAACTCATTTTAAATACTTTTCTATTTTTTCTATTATTTTGATACAATTGTTCCATCAGGCAAGATAGATTGTTTCGAAAGGTTAGAATTATTGTTCTAGCAAGCAAGATAGATTCCTTCAGTAGATATACAAGTTGTGGTTCATGAAACTAGACATATTGTTTCAATTCGGTTAGCCTATTGTTCCAACAGACCAAATACATTGTTTCAACAGGTATAAAAGTTGTTCCAGCAGGCAAGATTGATTGTTTGGAGAGGTTAGACTCATTGTTCCAGCAGGCAAAATAGATTGTTCCGAGAGGCTAGACTCATTGTTCCAACAGACAAACTTTATTATTCCAGTAGGCAAATTTTATTGTTTCAGTAGGTAAACTTTATTGTTCCAGTAGGCAAAACCTTATTTGTTTTAGAAGACAAAAGTTATTGTTCCAGAAGGCAAAAGTTATTGTTCCAGTAGGCAAAGCTCAACTATTACAGTAGGACAAACAATATTGTTCCAGTAGGCAAACTTTATTGTTCCGGTAGTCAAAACATTTATTTGTTGCAGAAGGCAAATTTATTGTTTCATAAGACAAAAGTTATTGTTCCAGTAGGCAAAGTTCAACTGTTTTGTAGCACAAACCTTATTGTTCCAGTAGTCAATTTTTATTTGTTCCAGTAGGCAAACCTTGTTGTTCCAGCAGGCATTTCTTTTTACTATTCCAGTAGACCAAATACATTTTTTCAATAGATATGCAAGTTGTTCCATCTGATCAAATGCATTGTTCCAATTGAGCTTAGCCTATTGTTCCAACAGGTCAAATACCAAGTTATTCCATCATATTAGACGTATTGTTCCAATAGTCCAAATTAATTGTTCCATTAGTATAGACAAATTGTTCCAGTAAAAATTTATATAGTAACATGTGTCTTGTTTTGTTTGAAAAATTACGAGGAACACGTTGGTGAAAACGATTTATCGATTGAAGCTTCCAGTAAAAAAATTATGACAGTTTACAGAGAAACGGAAAAAGGAATCTTTGCACATGCCAGCGATCACGTCAGCACTGGAGCAACATGCAACGACTGTTTTTTTGCTTTTCGAGTTGCGCTTGGCTGGTTTTTTTCTTTGTAGCTAGAACAACATGCGTCGCTGGCTTTTGCACTGGTTTTGTTCGTGGACGGGGCTGACACGCGCGCGGTGCATCCGACGGAATTAATTTCCGTCAGACGTCTGTTTCGTAGTCATGCCCATGAACTTATTCCCATAAAAATAGTAATGGACGATGTACGCTCTAAAGGATATATCTAGTTGCTGTCATGGATGAGTTCGAAACTGTTGGGGATAAAATCATGGCCCATTGCCATGGCCCACTCCCTGACGGCCCAATCGAACAGCCTACTAGGGCCCAGCTCCCTGGAAGGTTCTATCAAGCCCATATGCATCCTGCCGAACAGCTTCCTAGCTGGCACGGTGCGTAGCGGCCTAGGATTAGTGTTTGAGTCCGACTCGAACAGAGATCTGCACGGCTACGTGAAGACCCGGACGTTGGTTTTCCGGATTGGAATAGATGTCGTGATCCCCAAGACTTGGAGATTTCCTTATCTACCTCGAGATGTATTTGGCATGTACTGAGTTCGTTACGTACTCGTAGTTAGCTCGACCCGATTATCCCTCGGTAGGTCGGTTATTCAACACTACATAAACCAAGCCCCTACGGCGTGTAGAGGGCAATCTGATATCGCACGAGATCTTTGCATACTACATCTTGTACACCCAGCTCGTCTCGTCAAGATCCTCCTTGTAATCCTCTTTGATATAAAGAAAGGCTGGACGTAGGGCTATTATCTCCCTGAGAGGCCTGAACCAGGATAAAAACCCTTGTCTCCCTGTTCGTCGTTGATTGCTGTTCGCTCTGTTCGGCGTGTCTCCTATCTCCCCTTTTCAAGAACCTTAGTTGACTTGAGATCGATATCTCAACGGTCGACAGAAACCGTCATTATAACTTTGTTTCCGCGATGGATGATTTAGGTTGGTTAAGGAATTGCCTTGGTATGAGCAAAGATGCAGGATATATATGAACGTGTCGACGAGGGCACATGGATTAGATTGTTAAGCAGTGTATTCAAACTCGGAGTCAAACCATAAACACTACTGTCATAAGCGTTGTTTCTGTCCAAATCATAATTAAGGCTCAAGGTTTTGTACTTTAGTGGATTTTACTACTGGGAAGGCGGTTTTATTTGGAAGATAAGCATCTACGTAATACCAGCTTGGAACCAATTAATGAAGCTGCTTCCTGCTTCTGCAAAGTGCTAAATCAAGAATCATAAAGCCAAACCAAATGCTTTGTACCTCGAAAATGATTTTGACGGGAGATCGATCAGCCCAGTGGGCAAATGGCAGCACGTACTCCAGTGGTGGCCTGACGATGGCGCTCGGCGGCAATGGTGATTGGTGCTGGTCCGACGACGACGACGACGGGATCCCAAAGTCTCTCGGACTCTCGGTCCAGTAGGAATGCATTGCAGGCACCTGCCCGATGGAACGCGTAGAAGAACGTATCTGACCCCATCACGAGTCATGATCGTACGAGCCAGTCAGCCGGAGAATAACAGCAGCGTAGCACTGCTAGCTACGTGACGCCCCCATCACTCACGATTCCAAACTGAATATAATATCGAGGAACGTAAATAAATGATAGTGATAATAACAATTAATATCAGTTTATAGTATAAATGGAGAGTGATAGTCTCTTTATCACTGTCGATTTAATCCATGAACCAGCAATGATATTTATCGATAGCCGTTAGCCAGTCGTACTTGATGAGATGGCAGTGGGATTTGGTGTTGCTCCTTCAACCTTGAGTTAGATCTATAAACCGTCTTGTCTATTTTTGATATTGATATTATAATATGCTTTCTAGGGCCATCTCTCGCCCCCTAAACGGCCTCATCATCCTCTCCTCTTGGGAGATTTGAAAAGAGTGGAACCGAAGGATCTTCCACTAGCAGACCATGTCTGCCTCTCAAGTCATTGGTCGTATTAGAGATGAGATTGCCGCCTGGAATGCGGCCTTCCCCTCCTGTAATCTTACCCTATAATCCTCCCTTGTAACCCCCCCTCCCCCCCTCTCTCTCTCTTCCCCCTTCTTGTAAATTGTATAGTTCCTTTCGTCTTTATGGAATGGCAGTGATCCTGCCCTTTTACTCAAAAAAAAAATTTATAATTTGCTTTCATACATGGTCGATACATGAAGAAGCAGAGTTGGTTGCAGTGCTGGATCCCCGTGATGTTTTTGCGACTTTTATTGGATTATAAACAACTGTGATTTTTTTTTTTACATTTGAGCTCTTAGATATTGTCTTTGTAATTCTATTATCAGATAGGACCCCTTTTGTAAGAGGATATATCTAGATGGAATAAATTTGTTTACTTCCTTAAAAAAAAAAAGAAAGTCAGTAAGCAAAGACCCACAAGTCAAGAGCAACGAAATGGACCGAGCCATTTTCTATGGGCGTCCTAATCGCTCTCTACTCCCTGACTATTCTTGTGACGCGTAATGGAATACATTTTCTATGAGTTATATATATAGCTTTCCAATGCAGCAAGCAATGCGTAATTAAGCTCTAGAGCTTCACACGAATACAAAATTTTGCAAGGCCCACGGTTCGTCCTCTCATTCACGGACTGCCCGGATGGAGATCTTCCTTTCTGCTGTCTGTGGTGAGCTCGCCTCTAGGTCCCTGAGTTTCATCATCGACAAGTACTCGAAGCCACCGCCGACGGCTCTGGCCATCGAGAAGAACCTGCAGAGGATTTTACTACGGTCGCAGGTGATCATCGAGGAGGCTTCAGGCCGGGACATCACAAATCAAGGGATGCTGCAGCAGCTCAGCATGCTGAGAGACGCCATGCATCGAGGTTACTACCTGTTTGACAGCTTCAGATACCAAGCTCAAGCTCACAAGGAAGAGGGGGCTGCAACTGCAAGTGATCAGGTTGTGAGTACCCCCTCTTCATCAGCTCTGTCTAAATTAAACTATGCTCGTTTTCTCACTCTCTCCAGTAAGAGTAGACGGACCGTAGAAGAGCTTGAAGAGGTGCTCGATGATTTGAACGCCATGATTGTTGACATGAGCGAGCTGGTTGTGTTCTTGAAAAGCTACCCGCGTCTGTACCGCCAGCCTTATTGCATGCATCTCATATTGGACAAGTGCATGTTTGGCCGCCAAATGGAAATGGAATCGGTGATCAGATTTTTGCTGTGCACACGACCTCATGGTGACCATGAATTTGATATTTTGCCGATAGTTGGTCCCGGGAGAGTTTATAACAGGGGTAAACTCTTCATCCTCAGATTCATTATCATCCCCGTAATAACTTCGTATAGCAACACTTTTTCAGAATCATCCCACACATCAGGATTCATTTCTAAGATACTTTTATGATTTCCTCCAAAAAGCTCAATGTAATAATCAGTAATGTGTTTACAAAGAGCAGCATCCCCCTCAATGATCTCATCTCCATTCTTTAGATATTCTATCACCTTTTTTCTTCTTTTAGCATTAGCCATAATATGAAAATATTTGGTGTTATTATCCCCACACAGCAACCATTTGCTCTGAGACTTTTGGTGCCACTCAACTTCTTCTTTCGAATATATCTCTTTAAGTTGATTGCTGTAATAGATTCTTTTCACTTCCTCATCATGAGTCAAGGGCCTCAACCCCTCAATATCATCATATTCTTTTAGGTTTTCAAATAACCTTAATTTTTTCTTCTTATATTCTCCCCAGGTATTACCACCCCACCCTTTTTAAAAAAATTTCAATCTTTTTATTTTGATCAGGAAGACACCCAGGGCATCCTGCCCCCTAATATCTCTGCTCCAAACATTGCTCACAATACTCATAAATTCATCTTTTTCCAACCAGGAGCTATGAAATCTAAAACCTGTCCTACGACATTTAATTGTCCCCACACTGACAATAAGAGGATTGTGATCAGATAAAATTCTTGGTTTTTTTATGACCATCAATGAGGGGAAGAGGACCTCCCAATCAATAGAAACAAAAACTCTGTCCAACTTCTCCAGAGTGGGGTTTTGATGATTATTCGACCAGGTGAATGCACTACCAGTATTTGAGATTTCTTTAAGCTGGGCTAGCTCTATAAAGTCATTGAAAGCATGGGAATGGCTGGTCATCCTGAATGGTTTATTTTTATCGCCAACAGCCCTCAAAATATTAAAATCACCTCCCATCAAAATTGGACCATCAATATTATGTAAACTGTCCATCAACTCAGTGATAAACTCACTTTTGAACTCATTTTGGGCAGGGCCATAAACACAATACAAAAACCAACGTTTCTTGATTTTTTTTATCCCAAAGATTCATCACTAGCATATAGGGAGATTTTTTGACACTACAGATATCAAATCTTTCTATTCGAGTAGCCATTAAGATACCTCCCGATTTGCCTCTGGAAGGCACCCAATGCCAGGCAAAACATCCTTTCTTATCCAAATTTCTAAGGATTTTTTCATCAATCACTCTCTTTTGGGTCTCTATTAAACCAACAAAATCAAGGTTATTATTCACACACAACTCATTTATATAAGTATTCACTCCTTTTTTTATCACTCCTCTACAGTTCCAGAAAACCCCATTTAGATGGTTGTCTTCCATCAAACACATCTAAAAAATTATTTAATGCACCTCCCCACACATTTTCTGGAAACTTTGGTAGCACTCCTACCATTGGATCCAGTACAGCCAACCAGCACTCCTGGTTTCCCAATAACAGCCATGTCATTTATGCGCCTCTTATGTATTCTTTTTTTGATAACAGGGGTAAACTCTTCATCCTCAGATTCATTATCATCCCTCCAATCCAGAATTATAGTATGTTCTCTCTCTGGATCCTCATTTTTTTCTATAATTTCTCCATTGTCCACTTCATCACTCACAGCAGTAATCTTGCTGTTAATTTTTTGTCTAGCCACTTCTAAATCTTTAATAATATCAATACATTCCATGTCTCCTTCATTAATTTTCAATCCCATGCTTTTTGCTTTTTCCACAAAAACTTCATTGTTAAGAGTAGAAAAGGAGTTGTTTAGAGAAATTGTACCTTCCAAGTTTTTTTTCTTTTTAGCCTGGATAGCTTTTTCCAGCGTTGGGACACCGTCGTGCCTCATCCTTGTGCTCCTTCTCACAGGTTGCAACTCTTTGTTAGCTTTTTGCTTCCCCACCTTGGAGACCAAAGGCACTTCTTCTGGTCCTATCTTGCTGAAACTGTCCTCTTCATGCTTCTTTTCCATTTCCTTTTGATCGTCAACCTCTTCTATGATCACACTGGATTCCTTGGGTAAAAAGGATCCATACTTATTTAGAGCATGAGTGGCGCTTAACTTTTCAATCACAGGATGAGAGCATTGAATCAGCCAAGCTTGCTGAGAGCCAAGGTTACAGTTTTTGTCACCAGCATTATCCTTATCACTGCTGTCCAGATTCTTCATGATCTGATCCATTAAGCCCTCACTACCCTCACTTAAGCTTTCTTGAGAGTCATCAAACTGAATGTCAAAGCCTCCTTCCTCTTCAACAGTCTTCTTTCCATTATCCATATTAGTTTTGGGAGGAGCAGACAAGGCACCTTGTTTCTGAGGTCCATCCATTTTAGCTGTTTTTGGCGATAACCCCCTGGTTGTTTTGCAGAATTTACATCTGACGATCCACCAATCGCCCCTGAAGCAGATACAGTACTCCCTTTCGAGTGGATTGAGGGCTAGGGACGAGAGAGTCCCGACTTCTCTGTGTGAGAAGTTTCCTCAACGGAGACGTAGGTGCTCATGTGTTGAGCACCGAACTTCGGTAAACAAATTCGGTTTGTGTCTCTTCATCTCACTCGTTTAATTACGCATATTGTCTTGATTGCCTGCATGTGAGTGCCGTCGAGCCTCCTAATATTCGCTTGAGTTCTATTGTGATTCCTTCCTCACCTAGTCATTAGGGCTTAATCGATAGCTTGGGTAATCACCGGACTAAGCCATCACTCAAACAAGTTTAAAATTTGAATTAGGAGTCCGATTCACCCCCCCTCTCGGCCTAGGATCCTTACAAACGCACTACTGACCAAAGTACTTACATCTCTCTCCACCTCCTTGGCAGTAGCACTACCCCTGGTGACTGTGATAACAGCAGTGCACATTTGTTCTTTAGAGTGGCCCTCTGAACCAATGTTTTCTATCGAGAAGAACCCCTGTTTGGATCCACCAAATGCACACAGCCGGGGGACATGATCAACCATCTTTTTAGTCAAGCACCTCTTAGCAAAGTGCCCCTCCAAACCACATCTCATACAGCCCACTAATTCTTCACAATCAGCGACGAGATGTCCAAGCTTTTTGCATCTAAAACAGATCACAGCTCCCCAATTTTGATCACCAACATCCCCAACTCTGTCTACCTGATGTCCCCCTCCCATCTCATTCTTGTTCAGCCAAGGATCCATATTCTTGCGATCCCACGAAGTATCCTTCTCAGTCACCATCTCAGTTCTGTGAGTCCATCGCCCCTCCTCCTTTGTGAAATTAGCATCCCCAATGGACGTATGAATCCCAGAACCAGATGCACCCGAATCGAAGCCAAGAATCAGATTCTGCCGATCTCGCTCAGAATCATCCCCATAGGCACCCCCATCCTTTGAGGTTTCAGAGATTACCTTCAATCTTTTCGCAACAGGAACCCTCTCCGAATCTTGATTGGGAAGATGCTCCTCTGGATCCGCCACTCCGAATCCCTGAGCCAGGTTGTCTTCCATCCGCCGTTCCCAAGTCCATCGACCACGATTTCTAGCAGATCCTCTCCATCCGCCGTAATCGCGCCCTCGAACTCCTCTCCCCCACTGGCCCCGACCCCTCCATCCTTGGCGCCATCCATCGCCGGTACCTTGAGGGTTTGCCCCTCCCGCCATCCTTCTTGGCACTCCTCGCACCACCTCTGCGAAAGTCCTCGCACAATCGCTCACTAGGGTTTCAGATCGCCCCCAATGTCGAGGACGAATCTTCTCGAGGAAGTTATCGAGCCCTAGTAACTGCCTCCTCGGTTTACCTATGGCTGAGGGCACCGTGGTAATATCGCCATGTCGGGGTCCAGGATCCCATCCCGAGATTGACGTGTCCGCGCCAACTCCATGGCTCGAATCATCCACCACCGTCGATGTGTAAGCACCATGACACGACTCCATAGTGCAGCCACATCCATCTCTCGTCGGAGATCGTATGCTCTGGGTCGTCGACGAGCCCCCGGCGGTGACGTCCGCCGTCGCCGCCACGAGAAAGAGGAGAGGAGACATCCGATCCCAAATCCAGGAATTGAGAGTATCAAGCGGAATATCCACCGTGATCCGAATATCCACGATCAAACGGGAGGCCGGAGCAATACCTCTCACCTTATATTTTTGCGAATATGCACGCTTGACGCCAACGATATTATTACATAAGAACTTTCTATTTTACGAGAAACATTTTGACTACACATTTTTCAAAGACGTTGAATTGTTGGGCTTTCGAAAACACTGTGGGCTTGTATAGGGGAAAGAACCCTTCAGACCCGGACACACCCAGAATATCACATGATCATGAATACGGCCCATAGCCTGGTATTAGGCCCAATCTGCTTCCATAGACACCGAAACAAGGGGGAGAATGTAGTGGAGCCCACGCACGCGCGCTACAACGGCAACCGCCCAAATTCATATCCTCTCGCCGGCGGCCACCACCGGCCAGAAGGGCACCGAGATGGCGGCGGGGCCCACGCCATCCACCGCCGCTTCCTTCCGTCCGCCGCCGTGCTTCGACTACAGGGCGGCCATGCTCGCCGACACGCGCGCCGCCGCGGACCCGGCGCTGGCCGGCCTGGTCGACTCCGGCGCGCTGGTGCGCGTCCCGAGGCGGCGGTTCGGGCCCGTGCCGGCATGGCGGCCGCTGGACTTCGCGGAGCCCGAGGACGTCTGGATCCTCGGGACCTCGCACCTGTCGCCGGAGTCCGCCGCCGACGTCGAGCGCGTGCTCCGCGCCGTCCGCCCGGACAACGTCGTCGTCGAGCTCTGCCGGAGCAGGCAAGATCACGGCCTCCCTTACTCCATCAAACTTCACCTCGCCCGACCAATACACGGCCATCTCCTTCAGACCTAAGTGACGTTCTTGCAGAGCCCTCACTGCAGAGCTGGAATCATGTACGCCTCCGGCGAGCCGCTCCTCAAGTCCAGCATGTTCTCCCTCGGCGGCGCCAAGTTCTTCGGCGCCGTGAGCCGGAGCATCAACCTGGGTACCTCCTCTCGCAATCCCATTGCCAATCCATCAGACAAGTGTAGAGACTAGATCTGGTGATTGATTTCACTGGATTCTTTCGAACGATCGACGCAGGTGGGCAGAGTGCTCTTGCGCTGCGTTTGCTCCTGGCTGCTTTCTCCTCCAAGATTTCCTCCGGCGCGAACCGGCCCTTTGGAGAAGAGGTACTTGATCCTTGATTCGTAAAAACTGTTTTTTTTTTCTTCTGTCAGATGTTATTGGACAATGCAGCAGCTGAATTTTCAGATGTATCGTTCTGGTAGTTCCGAGCAGCTAGGAGGGTATCTGAAGACATCGGTGCTCAACTTGTTCTTGGGGATCGCCCAATTGAGATAACTGTAAGAGGAAACTAAGTGTGCAGATTGATGCTGGATTTTTATTGGCTCAATACATTGTCTGTGGAATCTCTAAAACTCAAGCCAGAATGTTTGTGCAGCTCGAACGAGCTTGGAAGTCCCTCAGCTGGGATGAGAAAACCGGACTGATAGTCTCATTGTTCCGTGGAATCACTTCGACCACTGACACGCCAACGCCGGTTAGTGCAGCTACTCTACTATTTGTACAAGATGGTAACAATCATCTCTTCAGATAATGAAATCAAAGTTCCGGCCTCTACATCGTAATGTATATGGCCCGAGTAATTATACGGGACATACATAGTGAGACATAATGCAGTGTAAATCAACTGTGAAGATATCATCTTTTGCGGTTTTTGACATCTTGTTTGACTGTAAATGCAGCAGCACGATGATCAGAAAGCCACGGTTAGCCCATACGAGCTGTACGAGAAACTGAGCGTTTCATATCCTTCGCTGCTGCAGCCTCTCATACACGAGCGCGACATGGTGCGATTCTCACTAACTCAATCCTATTTCTAGCCCCAATCTTACACCAAGATACAACATGCAACGCCATGGACTTGCTGTGCTGCAGCATGCTATGCCTGTTGCTTCACTGGTGCAGTGGTGACTGCCTCGCGTACTCTGAACTAAGCTCTGTGGCTCGCTTCTTCTGATCAGTTCCTGGCGTGGTCTCTGAAGAGGAGCAAAGCTGTGAACAAGAGCAAGGCTGTGGTCGGGGTGGTCGGGAAGGGGCACATGAACGGCGTCGTGTACGCGCTCATCTCCGACCAAGGCGACCTCAGGTTCCGCGACCTCGTCGGAGGAGCGTCGTCTGAGACCTGGGTGAGCTCTGCCGCCAAGGGCCTGGTCAGGGACACCGTGATTGGGTTTGCGCTGTGGGCGTTGTACCAGCAGCTGCAGGATGGGCTATAGGGACCTAGCCCAAACTTCACAACTCCACCACTCGCGCAGCAGGCCACTTTTGCATTCCGGCCTTGTTTTGTGGGAAAACGGTATGGGCATCTGTCTTCTTGTGGGCCAGATAATGAATATCCCGTGTCTTCGTATTGTCTCAATTCATTCCGATGCTCTCCTTTTCTTCCCTCAATTTCTTTTGTTTGCTGTCCCTTTTAATTTTCTTTTGGAGAATATTAGCCGGATGCATTTAAAAAGTATTACTCCCTTGTCACAAATGTATGATGTTTTTCCAAATCCACAAAGTATAGCCTTGGTTTTTAGGGCTGCAACTTTACTTCGTGGAGTGGCTCGCTCGTAAATTGCTCTATATTTGACTTGGCTTGGCTTGGGCTCATTTGAAGACGAGCACGAGCCAATTTTGTAGCTCATGCATTCCTAAGAGCACGAGCCGAGCTAGAAATTAGCTCGCTCATGGCTCGGCTCATAGAGGTTCGCTACGATTTGTGGTCTCTCTTTTTTTTCCTATAAGGCCCAAGTGCCAAGGGTCAACTAAACCTAGGGCATCGACTCTTGTATTGTCTATTCCCCTCTTCTTCCGATGGAATTACCAAGCCTTGCGAGCCCATTCTGTCGAGGATAAAATCACGGCCCATTGCCATGGCCCACTCCCTGACGGCCCAACCGAACAGCCTTCTAGGGCCCAGCTCCCTAAAAGGTTCTATCAGGCCCATATGCATCCTGCCAAACAGCTTCCTTGCTGGCACGGTGCGTAACGGCCTAGGATTCTTGTTTGAGTCCGACTCGAGCAAGAGTTCTGCACGGCTACGTGAAGACCTGGACGTGGTTTCCCGGATTGGAGCAGACGTCGTGATCCCCAAGAATTGGAGTATACCTTATCTACCTCGGGATGTATTGGGCATGTACGAGTTCGTTACGTACTCGTGGTTAGCATGGTCCGATTATCCCCCGGTAGGTCGGTTGTTCAACACTATATAAACCGAGCCCCTACGGCGTGTAGAGGGCACGTCCAAGATCATCGGACGACACGAGATCATCGCATACTAATCTCTGTACACACATTACTCGCCGAGACTTGTTTATCTCGCCGGGTTCCACCTTGTAATCCTCTTTGATATAAAGAAAGGCTGGACGTAGGGCTATTATCTCTTCGAGAGGCCTGAACCAGGGTAAAAACCTTTGTCTCCCTGTTCGTCGCTGATTGCTGTTCGTGTTGTTTGGCGTGTCTCCTATCTCCCTTTCTCAAGAACCTTTAATCGACTTGAAATCGATATCTCAACCGTCGACACATTCACCTCCCACTCTCCTGCCTCACCTCTTTCTCTCTCTAGTGAGCTCGAAAAGAGCCTTCTTTCTTGTTCGTGTGTTTTACCGAGTCGAGCCGAGCCAGTTCGTTAGTGCAAACAAGCATGAGCCAAGAAAGGCCAGTTCAGCCTCGGTTAAGTTCTACCCCTAATTGTTAATTACTCCCACCATCCTAAAATAGTTGTCGTTTTAGACATGTCCTAAGTCAATGTTTTAAAATTTTATCTATAAAATACTTCTAAACCATATAGATTTGAAGCATAAAATTCATATAGATAAATTCGTTTTGAATAGAACTTTCATAAAAGTATAATTTTAATGCATGTTAAAAATAAATTACAATAGTTTTTAGTGGTCAAAGTTGCATTTTGGAAACCGTGTCAATGTCCAAAACGACAACTATTTCATAACGGAGGGAGTATTGTTTAAAATTATAATATTTGTAAAATTAAACTATCAGCGCAAGACCTGAATTGCTGGCTGCGGTGCAGAATCCTCGTACTGGTCATTAGCTTGTGCTCCGATGTCTCACGCAGACACACAGTGCGAAAAACGCGGGAAGGCATGCATGCAGCACGTATACGTACGTACTCACATACATTGGTAGACAGGCCTGTGTCCCAGGGATGTGCAGCCTGTTCGACTGAACAGGGCCCCCAATTTAGAGGGGCCCCGAAATTCCAGCAAAAGCCCACCTAGCACTAGGCCCAGTATTGCTTAACCCCAGCCCTCCAGGCTCCAAGCCTCCAACGCAGGCCACAATCTTGCACGGCGCACATGGGGGTCCTCTCTGACTGATGACTCTGATCGCATTGCTATTTTTTTTTTTATATATCCCATTGCTATATAAGACATTACAACCTTTGCATTATTATAGTTCTATTTTTTTTAGAGAGATAGGCAACATTTTTTAGTTTGGTACAGGGGCCTGGATTTTGCCGGCACGGCCCTGTAGGTAGAGTAGGCGTGCTGTTATGTTGAAAGCAAATGAGGTCGATCTCTATCATTAGTGCATGCAGATCAGTAGTTGGCACGGCTCCCGGTGGTGCATGATCACCCGATCCCAGGTACGTACATAATGCGTGTCCTTCGTCCCTAGCTCTTACCTAGCTGGCTTTTAATCGGGGCATCAACAACAAACCATCTTCCATCTTTACATCCTCGAACGTGTTGTCATTGCAGCAGTGACATCGATCGAATTAATCTACCCCACCCCATATATGCATCTCCTCTTAGCTTCTGCCAGGTCACAACATGCCTCGATCATAGCACATGCAAGTACTGAGCTCCTCCCTCCGTTCCAAATTGTACCCGTTGACTTTTGGATATTATGTTTTACCATTAGTCTTATTAAAAAAATATATGTAAATACTCCTTCCGGTCATAAAAACAAGTCGCAGTTTACTTTTGGCCATGTCTTTGTATTCAAAAAACTACGTAAGTTATCATTAATTTTGTTATGATTTGTTTTATCATTAAAGATACTTTAAGTATGATTTATATTTACGGATGTTTGAACTAAATTCTTGAATAAAATAAATGGTCAAAGGCGTGTACAAAAAAGTCAACGGCGACTTGTTTTTATGACCGGATGTGGTATTATTTTTTGTTGTATTTGTTTTATCATTAAACATACTTTAAGCATGACTTATATTTTTGCATGTTTGCATTAATTTTTTTAATAAGACGAATGGCGAAAAGACGTGTTCAAAAATCAACGGTGAACTACAATTTGGAACGGATCGAGGGGGATAGCTATGGATTATGGAGCTCTCGGGCTCAGCTGGAATGGATACGTGCGTGCGTGCAGGCATGTGTTAGATGATGCGTCACTCTCCTAGCTAGCTGAGCAGTGAGCTGCCTGCCCCCGAGTACGTACGTGTGGCGACTGGCGAGCGAATGACTGCGCGCGTGCGACGTCAGTGCGTGTGCTCTTGCTTGCTTTCTTTTAGCCTTTAGCCTTTAGCTACTACACGTGTACATGCTGCTGTGCCGGCCGGTGCATATGTGCATACGTTGCCTCTCTACCTAGTACGTACTACGTACGTACACGATCGAGCGCGCATGTACGTACGTACGTGCATGTGCATGTGCATTGTGCAAGCTTATAAATTGGATTGGGTTGCCCTCATCCCATGACCATGGTGGCATAGTGGTATTCCTCCCCCCGGTCGTACTCGTACGTACGTACTAAGTCCTTTTTTTTTGTTTGACGTTTTTGACTTTTTGACACGCCTTTGACCATTCGTCCTATTCGAATTATTTTTATAAATATCATTTATTTTGCTGTGATTTGTTTTATCAATAGAGCTACTTTAAATATGTCTTATTTTTTTATATCTTTGCACAAAATTTTTGAATAAGACGAATGGTCAAAGACGTACCAAAAAGTCAAAGGCGTCAAATAAAAAAAAACGGAGGGAGCACGTCTTTTCTATATATGTTCAGTTTAATGAACAAACACGATGTGATGTTGCGCAGAAAAGGATGGTCACCATGCACGCGATTGACATGGATCGAGAAAACTGTCCTGAATTTTGGAAAAGGACGTCACGTACTGATCTGACTTGGGGATTCTACATGCTCGATCGGCCGGACGAGCTTCTTGGTGAGGGCTCGCAAGTCGCAAAGGGCTCGTGCGTGCGTGCCCTGGTCCAGAGATTACGCACGCGCGCGGCGGCACGTACTGTGTCTGTGCGGCCCGTGCCGTGCCGTGCGGGACAGGGACGTGCTAGCTAACCATCCAACAGGAGGATCTGAGATTGGCGGCGAGTGATATATATGTATGTATGTATGTACATATATACGCATCACGCATGATCGAGCATGCATGACCACTCTATATATATACGCCTTGCTGGTACATCCCTAGGCCCAGGCTATATACGCACGCATGCATGCGACGTCGATCGATCCCCAATTAATTAATGGATCACGCTGCGATCTCTCCCAAATCGATCCCCATTGTCATGGCCGTATACGTCCTACATGCATTCGTACCTACGAGCTCCATCGGTTGATCGATGAACAAAGACCGTATACGTCCTACATGCTTCTGATCACAAGTACTGGCTCTCCATTGCTCACATATATATAGTCGATCGCACACATGCGCAATATATACGACTGCAAGCTAGATAGCTAGCTCCATGTGTGTGTGTGTGTGTGTCTGGACCATAGATCCGTCTGGAACATACACATGGCTGCATGCAGAAACTGCAGGCAGCTAGCGATGGAGTGAGCTAGCTAGCGAGTGGATGATCGCCATCAGCGTCGCTCCAACACTGTTTTTTTTTAAGAGATCGGCAGGAGCACTGCCTAAGCTTTATTAAGGAAGGAGAAACAAAACTGAAACAACAGAACTACAAGACGAAGAAACAAAACAAGAAGAAAAACTGAAACAACAGAACTACAAAGAACAGCAAGGAAGCAGGGGGAGAATAGACTAGCGGAAAACGCAACCCAACGACGGATTGAAAGCGGAGCTAGCCAGGGTTGTCATAGCTGAAAGCCTGCATCCAGTTGACAACGTCCTGTTTTATGGAGTTGAAGACCAGCTCCACCGGATTGTAAACAAGATTGAAAATTCTCCCATTCCGCTCTTTCCACACATTCCACGCTACATAAGTGACGATACCATCGAATTGCCTTCTCTGAGACCTAGGAACTGCAGATCTCATTTGGAGCCACCACGCTCCAACACTGTGACACACACGTTGCTGCAAATTGAGCCACATGGGACGCTCACATGCATGCGAGGCAGGCCAGCTCGATCGATCGATCTCTAGCTTCGTGCGAGCTACCATGCTAGCTAGCTGATGATCCATCGATCGATCCATCACTGCTGATCAGCATCATTGCATGCAGAGAAATTCAGGGGGGCGCTTTTGGAAAAGCACACCTCTGCCGATTGCTCTGCATGCATCGTGCATGGCTACCTAATTAATTAGCTGCAGTTAGGACTACTTATTGGTCGATTAATTATTCACAAAGCTAGCCGTGCATGCAGCTGGTAGGGGTTAAGTACGCCAAAAGATATGGACCAGTGACCAGTGCCAGCACTGCTCCAGTGTACGTGCCAATGGTGAATTCAGTATTTGAAAATCGAAGGTTAATTTCGCTAATCGCTACAACAACGGCTGTTTGCCTCTTGTTGCTCCTCTTTTGTGATAGTAATTGCATGATTATCATGTTCGTTTTGTGGCTAATTAAGTTTGAATCCTTCAAATGTAACAATAACTCTTTTTTTTTAAAAAAAAAAAGGTTACAAAAACTAACAACCAAACTAAAAAGATAGTTTTACGGCTATAGTTTTAGTATTGGTTTCATGGCTAGAGTTTAGGGATTGCTTAAAGTGCAAAAATTAGTTTTTTTTTTTAAAAAAAAGGTGCAATAGCTAAGAAGCAAACTAAAACGGTGGTTTCCCGGCAAGTGTTTCAATGCTAGTTTCGTGGCTATAGTTTCAGGGCGTGTTTGGATGGGAACAGGGCGCGCCATCACCCGCGCGGGTGAGAGATGGCACCCAAAATTGGCGCCCTCGTCATTGCACCCTCGCACGTTGGCTATAGCTCGACGAGCCCTAGCTCGCGCGCCATCGCCTTTGCTCGGCAGCCAACCAAACGGCGGCCATAATTCCATGGCGCGCCGTGGAATAGAAAGGCGCGTGCGGGTCGCAATCCAAGCACGCCATTAGAGATTGAGTCCTTGGGTCCAACAACCATTTTTTCCTAAAAATATAAGAACTGAGAAGAAGCTAAAAAATTGGTTTTGCAGCAAAAGTTTTAGAGAGTTCTTAAAAAGTAGCAGCTATATTTTTTTAAAAAAAATACAAGAACTAATAAGCAAACTCAAAAAGTGGCTTCACGGCTAGAGTTGTAGAGTGCAACATCAGTATTTTTTTTAAAAAGAATTAAGAAACAAACTAAAAAGGAAAGAAAGTAAGTGTGCAAGCAAAAAATGAAAAAAGTGGGAAAATAATATGAATGAAAGAGACAGGTCAATTATGCAAACTATTAAAAGTAAAAAAGTAGAAAGAAAAATAATGAGGTGAGTGAAATTTGAACTCATGACCTTGTGCTAGATAGGAAATACCACTCAATTTTACAAAATACTATATGGGAGACTAATATGCGGCATGACCAAAAAATAGGCACCCCCCTAGCTAGATCGGCCCCTAGGTACGTGCGTGACAATACTAGGAAGTGAGCTTCTATCTGGTACATCTCTACCGCTTATCCGCAAACAGGCAGTGACAAGGCATCACACTGTGTTTAAGCCACGGACCGATAGTGATGTCTCGTGAAAAGCCAAAATAAAAAACAATGCATATCCTAACTACATTACTAGACGATAATGGGTGGGTTAGCTATAAGGATAAAGCTGGATAACTAGATTCACGGCGTCCCAAATGAGTCTTGGTTCTCCCATATAATTAGAGAGTGGTCCAGCCTAGTCTAACATATTTTAAATTAGGGAGTGGCTCCAGCCCAGTCGCCTAGGCCGCGCGCGCCTTGCTCGGGCTTAGCCGTCGGCGAGCACGGGGCACGACCCAGACGACTGGGTTTGAGCAAAACCATTTAAATTATTTTAAATTTTATCACTACCGGATTGTGGAGCTAATAGTGATACCCTGAAGTATCATCTACAGTTGACTACTGCTGGTTCGAAAACCAGCAGTGATTCCCATTTCTTTTTGTATTGCGATCATTCTCATCCAGGGCCTTCGGTTCATATATATGAAAACAAAGGGATCTGCTGGGTTGGGCCTTTCAGTTTCCTTTACAGCTAAAAACATCGGTCCAATTCCTAAATTCCCCTACACAAAAGGACACGCATGCAGGCCAAATCCGAAAAATTTCCGGGCACCTTTTTTTTATGCGAAGTTGAGCGGTTTTTGGATATGTACCATCTGACCATCTCTGGATATATGCATGCTGCTGGTTTCTTCATTTCAGCAAAGGCGGCTGAGGCTAACTAGATATGCAGGTCCAGAAGCTCCTGCAATCCTGCATTGTTATCTATATATCTCTGCTCTAAGCAATTATGCCTGATGCAGCTGCTGCCAATCTAGCTAGTTGTGAGCACTGTTTCATGATATCTGACAAAAGGCAATGAATTATATGCCTTGTGCCCTGGCCAGGTTAAAAGCATCTAGATGTTTTCTCAAAAAACAAAAGCATCTGGCTAGATGCAATGCCGGTGCCCCATCTCCATGGAGCCTTTGTTGGAACTTGGGGGAATCTCGATCACCTTTGTGTGCTCCTTTGGATGAAACAGGCTAGCTAGCTGTCTCTGCGCGTACACGAGCTAAACTAATCAAACCTGAGCGAGCTACGTAGTACAGGCACAGCTAGGCAGATCAGTGAAGCAGATCCAATGCTAATTTCTATCCCAAAAGGCAAAGCAGTACATGTAATAGTACTATATCACTGCCAGTTGCATGCATGCACCCAGTACTGCTAACTACATCTCAATGATCAGTATCATTCCTTCAGGACAGAAGCTAGCGAAGCACAGTAGAAAGCAAATATTGCAAATTAATTGCAAGGGCCGGCTTGCTTGCCCATATATGCATGCGCTGTTTGATTAACCTGCATGCCGCCAAGCTGTCCCCTGAGAAGGAATCCGGCGCCATGGCCCATGGCTAGCTAGCCAAGCTAGCTGCTGGGCGTGCATGCGTGCAACTACTCCGTCGATCTGATCCCCCATGGCCTGTGCCTGAGCGGGATGGCTCATTGTTGGCTCTGCCCAGTTATTAGTAGTACAATTACTTTTCATCTTAATTTGGCACAAGCTGTAGAGAGAGAGGGGGGACAGAGAGGGAGAGAGAGAGAGCATTGTACTTTGATGAGGATCATATTCATGCGTGCAATGCAGATGGTAGCTGAAGCTGGAAGAGGAGAGGACAGTGGTTTCTGCGATGGAGCACACCGACAAATGCGCGCACTGTGCACTGAGAGGATCGTTTTGTCGGATTATATTTGCTGCCCTTGCTTATTGGCTAGTTACGCTACGCACCTTTGAAAAGTGTTTGTGGTGAGTACCGTGATGCGACGTTATAGATAAATATATAGCTTTGAAAAGTATTGTTAGAACAAATTCATGATCGATGCACAAAGGTTAGTGGTGGTGTAATTGTAAACAACTTCAGATCCAACCGTTCATGACTGTTATCCACGTGATTATATATGCTACACTCTTATGGTGTAAAAGAAGGTCCAACACAGCCTTCACTTTGAAACCATTAAGAATCCATATATACATATATACTTTGACAATCTTCTCTATGCTCCAACGAGCAACAACCACGGTCGAGGAGCAGCTGATCAAAACACCAAACACATATAGATCAAACAACCAAGAGTGTATGAGATCACACAAAGCATATATATAGATCAAACAACCATGCCTGTGGCAATTTGATTATGCACACAAAGCAAATTTGGACATATTCAATTTACGATTTGAGTTGTATAAGAGCTTATGATCGCCTATTCAACAACAAGCTTTATATATGCGTTATGCAAAGGTATCTTAAAATTTGCAACAAATCAAGTTGCGCAACTACGCCTAGCTCGCTTTCCTCAAGTATAAACTTGGTTTTTGCAATTCTACATGACCACACATGATATATATATAGATGCCAAAAGGTGCACTTTTAAAGTCGTGACAAATCAGCACTGTGCGATTAGCCAGAAACATTGTGCGTGCACATGAAAAAAATGATGATGCATGCATGGCGCCTAGCTAGCTATGATCAAATCATTCACTCGTAACAATGAAACCCTATATATGCAAAATGGCCACTATATAAAAGGCTAACACAATTAGGCCCCACAGCCACCATATTAGGCCAAATTAAAAAACTGAGAGACGCCACGTGTGCTGTGAAAAATGCATAATTAATCACGTCGCCATGCCGCTATTTGCAACTCGTAATTTTATCGGCAGCATCGATCGATCCTTGATTCTTGACAAGGAAACTTGTCATCTCTTCACATTATATGATCGGAAGAGGGGAAAAAATGAGGAAGGATTGATGATTCATGCTTGATTCCAATATCCACCGTTCCAAATTCGAAAAAATTCCAGTGGATGTCAAAAAATTTGGGAATTTGAAACGAGTAAAAAATATTTGTGGAGTCAAGAATACGCCGCGCGCGATCGATCGGCTAGCTAAGCACGGTGATCACGAGCAAGCCGTTGTCCGCCTTCGCTTTGGCTGCGTCTGCATGGCCGCTTTTGACGTCGCCATCGACAGCGCCGGCGGCGGCGCCGGTGAGCTCGCGGGCGCGGCCGGCCTGCTCCGCCCAGTCGGTGCCTCGCACGGCGTGCAGCATGAGCGCGGCGCACACGAGCTGCGCGGCGAGCATGCCGGCCCACATGCCCCGGAAGTCCAGCCCCGCCGGCCAGAACGCCAGCGCGAGCGCCGCCGGCATGCCGGCGGCGTAGAAGGCGGAGGCGTTGATCCTCGCCGCCTTCCCCGGCCGCGCGCTGCCGCGAAGCACGCCTGCGCCGGCCGTCTGCGGGCAGTTCCCCAGCTCCGCCGCGCCGAGGTTGGCCAGCGCCGCCGCCACCAGCCGCAGGATGGCGTCGTCGGCGGTGAACATCCGCGCCCACACCCCTCTGACGGACACCGCGAAGGCGCAGGCCACGACGCCGAGAGCGGCGCCGCAGGCTAGCCCGGCGCCGGCGGCGAGGCGGGCGCGCTCCGGCCGCCCGGCGCCGAGCTCGTGGCCGACGCGCGTGGACACGGCGCAGCTGAGGGAGTGCGGGAAGATGTACACCAGCGAGGTGGTCTGGATCAGTATCCCCATCGCCGCCACCGCCGCCTTGGGGTCGGCGAGCACGCCGCAGAGCAGCACCATGATCTCGTACCACCACCACTCCAAGCACACCGACATGCAGCTGTGCACGGACAGCCTCACCAAGCGCCCCCACCCCATGGCGGCGGTGTCGTCCTCGTCTCCGGCGGCCTTTCCATCGTCGGCGGCACCGCCGTGGCCGTGCATTAGCCCGGAGAAGTAGACGTAGGCCACAAGGAAGAGCAGCAAGCTTAGGTTGGTGCAGACGGCGGCGAGTGCGACGCCGCGGATCCCGAGGCGGAGGCCGTGCACGAGGGCACAGTTGATGGGGACGTGAAGAAGGAGGCCGCCGGCGGCGGCGTAGGTGAGCGGGAGAGTGATGGACTGCGCGCGGAGGTATACGCGGAGCGGGTGGAGGAAGGACTGCACGGCGAGGTCCGGGAGCGAGCAGAGGATGAACTCGTACGCGGCGGCGGCAATGTCGGGGTCCTGGCCGGCGGCGACGAGGACGCGGTGCATGGCGGCCCAGAGCGCGCCGATGGGGACGGACGCGGCCAGGAGGAGCAGGACGGAACGGCGGAGCGCGGCGGCGAGGACGGAAGTGCGGCCGGCGCCGAACGCCTGACCGCAGACCGGGTCCATGCCGGCGGCGAGGCCGGAGAGCACGGAGTAGCCGGTGATGTTGGCGAAGCCGAGCGCGAGGGAGCCGCCGGCGAGCGGCAGCCGGCCGAGCCGCCCGAGGAAGAGCATGGACACGAGGGAGCGCATGTACATGAGCAGCCCCGCGCCGACCATCGGCATGGCGAGCCGCATGATGGAGACCACCTCAGCAATCGCGCCGCCGCGCGCTGTCGCCGGCCGGTCACTCAGCTCGGGGTAGGCGGCGGCCTTGGGCGGCGGGAGGAGTGCCTCGCGGACGCCGACGTGGTGGCATTGTGCTGCCTCGGCGGCGCACTGGCACATTGCAAATGGCTGCCTGCTCCTCCGGGCTTACCTATGAGTGATATTTTGTTGGTGTGATGGAGGAGGAGGTTGCGGGCTTGGACGTATATATAACCGTTGTGCTCGATCATCCCTAGCTATTAAAATTTCAGGAGCGGGGGGTCTGCATGAATATGTTTTGCTCCAGAAAATATATTCTATTTTCCGCCCGCATTTTTGGATTTAAAATTTATTAAAAATATATCATGAGGCTGCTAGTATTCTTCTAAACGTATGTCAACCTAAATCCGTGTCATAAAGTCAACATTGTTTAGGTTGATATAGTGAGCATGGCATGAGGTGGAAGATTCATGTTGGCTCATCAATTTTTTTTAAAAAAAAAACTTTCTAAAATTTTCACTTCCTCCTCCTCACCCAGGCTTTGTTTGTTTCATCTAAAAGTTGCTGAAAACTTTAGTCTGAAAAAGTTGTGATCGCTCGAAAGACGTTTTAAAAAGTTAAAAAAAATTATGAAAACATATTTTACGACCTGTAAAAGTAACTATTTAAAACCCCACCAAAGTGGCTACAATGTATTACATCATTTGGATTGTATAAAAATAATAAATTTTTATTTAATTTATTACACAATGTATTACATCCAGTTGGTGTTGGGGGCATGTCAACGCCCATAGTCGAGCTAGAAAACAGGAAAAAAAAATGACTTGTTCATGTCGTATCCAGAATATAGATAGATGCAGTTGCTCCATTGATCGAGTTGAGAGTTGAGACAGCGCAAGACGGCCGGTGGTATGCATGGCCGTACCGCGCGCCGTACGTACGTACGTACGTGCATGGTGCATGGTGCATGCATAGTATATAAACGAAGAATATGCATATATGCGGTCCGATCGATCGAGTAACCATGCATCAGACCTGGCGTACGTGCCCTCGAAGATCTGATGCATTGTCCTCTTGCACGGCGCAAACCAGCATGCATGCGGTTACACGTACACACACATTGACACACACACACTACACAGAGGGGGAGAGGGGGAGAGGGGGAGAGAGAGAGAGCTTCTCCATCTCCATCGCCTTTGCAAAAACAAACACAGACATGCACACATCATCTGCTACTGCTAGCCAATGGAGCTATTAGCTAGCCAGCCCTGGTTATCCCGGCCGGTTCATTGCACCAGCTGCGTGCGTCTGCAACCTCCTCCATGTGATGGATCTTTCCGAGGTAGTTAGCTCCTTGTCTGCACACTTTTGTTTTGGTTACGGGGGCACTGCACAGTTGGGGCATGTGCATGCAGAGTTTGCGGGTGCGTGCGTGGAACCTGGCAATGATCGAGTGCATGGCCATGGGCGGCCGGGAGGCGAAAGCGATCGAGACGCCTCCGGCTCCAGGCTCCAGGCCGATGAAATGTCATTTCATCTTGCTAACTTTATCGATCTCTCTGCATGCTGATCGATCGATTGATTAATTGGAGGTAGAAATTAAAGCCGGGAAGAAGAAGCGCGCAGGACGCGGGGGAATTGATGATTAGCTGCTGCAAGCCGATAGCCAAGCGAGGTGACGGAGCAGCGACCTCCGCTGTGCCTTTGCGCAAAGCTAGGGAGCGAACAGTCGCCGCATTGGCGCCTTGCGCGCGTGGATGGGTGCGTCTTTAATTGGCGCTTGCAAAATCAAGTATATTTGCTTTGCTATCTACATCGTTAATCGTGCTATTGAGATTCGTGCACCTTATTAGAGCATCCGTAGCAGGGACTATATAATACTGTAGCTCTGGATAGAGTGTCTGATGTCAGAAAGGAATCTTTTAGAGTGCAGTGTAAAGTCTGAAGAAAATTTAGAGGGAAGGATAGAGGGAGTAGCTAATAGTGAAATAGAGGGTGGGGATAGAGACCCAGGTGTGGATGCTCTTAGAGATCCAGTTTGTTCAACTATATGAAATATTTGCTTTGCTATCTACATCGTTAATCGTGCTATTGAGATTCGTGCACCTTATTAGAGATCCAGTTTGTTCAACTATATGAACGATCTCCGTGGCAACGACATCATGGGCGCTCCCCTTAAACCACCCACCCAAGACTTGCCCACTCTCAAAACAATCCTTTTTTGCTTTGGAAAGGCTTCGGGGTTGGAGATCAATGTTTCAAAATGTGAAATCTTTCCTATTAGATGTGGCAACATTAATTTGCAGGATCTAACCACTCATCTGCAAATGAGGGTGCAGGATTTCCCATGCACTTACCTCGGGTTGCCGCTAAAACCCACCTTGCCCAAGAAGAATGACTATATATATATATATATATATATATATATATATCAACCTTTATTCGAGAAGATTGGTAAAAGACTAGTAGGATAGAAGGGGGGCTTACTACCTAAGGCAGCCAGAGTGGTACTTATAAATTTCGTCATCACTTCCATTGTTGTTTATCATCTCACAGACTCACAGTGTTCCCCTTAAGCAGATGGGCGGTAAAAAAGATTGGCAGGTGGCGTCACGACTTCCTTTGGAAAGGTGGCCCCCATCCAAATCGCGGGCCGGTCCTGGTGAATTGGAGGAGAGTATGTCGACCAAAGAAATTTGGCGGCTTGGTAGTTAAAGATCTTATATGCTTTGGTAGAGGTACTACGGCAGAGGTGGTTCTGGTCATAGTGGGAGCACCCTAATAGGCCTTGGGTCGGTTTCTCCATCCCTCATGACTCCGTGGATGCCGACCTCTTCAAGGCTAGCGTGTCCTTTTTAGGCGATGGGCGGCTTCTCAACTTTTGGAAGGACGCTGCTGCAGGGATCCTCCCCTATGGTGTTAGCTCCTGCTTGTTTTGCCCTCTCAACAAGGCACTCGCTTTCTGTCCATCAAGCCATCTCTGATGGTGCTTGGGCGGCTGACCTCGAGGGATTATCAAGTGAGGCTGAGATTCGGAAGTTCTTGATCCTATGGACAAATTGCCAAAGGATCGTCCTTCACTCGGGGATTGACGACAAAGCAGCTTGGAGATGGACTACACATGGCAAGTATAGTGCGCAATCTGCTTATCATGCTCAACCAAGATCTTCACCATAATGCTATATGGAAGGCACAAGAAGAGCCTAAATGCAAGTTCTTTATTTGGACTGCCATACAGAGAAATATCCTCACTTCGGATATCCTGGCTAGAAGGGGTGGCCGAACTGTCATATATGCCCTCTGTGTGGTATCCATGAAGAAACGATGGAGCATTTGTTTATTTTCTGCGGCTTCACTAGATCTATTTGGCGTTGCATCCTCCATGAGCTTCCTAAAGCTCATCTTCATATTCCGGCATTCGGACAAACCTTCATTGAATGGTGGATGTACTTGAGAAATAATTTTCAAGCGAGGACGAGACGATACTTTGATGGCATCGTCATATATACTTGTTGGAACATATGGAAAGAAAGGAATATAAGAATCTTTCAAGATGCATACTCGACTTATCAGGAGGTTGTTCTTCTCATTAGAACTGACTGACTCAATAGATTGTTAGCATGCGGGGCCGAGGATCATGACTGAGGGTCTGTAGTTATGTGCTGCTGCACCCTTTTTTTGGATGCTTTTGACTTTTCTTCTGTGTACAGGATGTTGTTGTCTTTTTTGTCCAAGTTTATTCCATCTATAAAGCTTTAGGCAGTGCTCCTACCAATTTGTTAAAAAAAAACATACCGACCATTGGAGTCTCGACCATAAGCCGGCAGTCGAGATCCCTTGCAAGTTTATGTTATAATTGTCTTGGTCATTCATGTTACATTAGGGTTGCCCCTCCTTTTATATAGGTGATAGGATATGAGTCAGACTCCTACTATAACCTACCTAACCTATTACAAACTTAGACGTACTCCTACCTATACAAATATTCGACACAAATTACAACAAACCTCACCTTGGTGAACATGTCCTTCGTCAGTCGTCACAACGCCTTGTGCGAACCCTTGTACATAAACTTTGGTTGCTTCCTTTTGTGGCTCACCAAGAGCCTCACCAAGAGCCACCCAATGAATCTGACTTGGCTTTAGACTCGTCGTCTTTGGAACAAGCACTGCTAACCGTGCAATATTCATATCTTTATTCAGATTACGGTCACGACCAGGAAGGCCCTGACGAGGGAGCGCAAGGTTAGCTAAGGTGTTTGGGTCGACACCTCGGAATTCTTCATAGTTATTTAATTTGGAATACTCTGATGTTTTTCTGCTTATTGTTTAATTCCGCATGGATTATCAACTGGTATGTCAGTTTGCTTTTGTAATAAAATACTATGGTTTACTCATATTTCACTTTAATTAAATATAATGTGATGATTCCACTGTGTTGTCCACCACGAGATACTAAACTGGGATTAGTATTGACTCGTGATGCTGGATTCCCATTACAAGTACTGGGGCCACGACATCTGACTTGGCCTTAGACTCGCCATCTTTGGAACAAGCACTGCTAAGTGTGCAATATTTGGCTCTATGACTTGAGTTGCAACAGTGCCCCCCTTATAGTCGCTTGTCAAGTACCTTTAACCATTGCCATTGAAATGATCGAGTAGGCCTAGAGAGGGGTGAATAAACACTTTCAAACTTTTTCTTTTGCTGATGTTGTTGATTAATCAAATTAAGAGTGACCCAAGCTAGCCTAGACAAGACAATAATCAACAACTATAAACACGTAATAAGGGGAAGCTAAAATGTGGGGAAAAAGACGATTTTTTCCCAAGGTTTGGAGCCAAGCTCCTACTTCTTGTTGAGGCTAGCCCTTGCGCACAAGGGCTGACTCCCTCTCGAGTTGTACTCCTCGTCTTCACTCGTGTAGTCGTTCGCCGCTCTGGCAAGATGGACTCCAACACCATGTACACTGGCTTGAGGGCTCCCACAAACCCCAAAGCGAGCTCTTCAAGCCCCCTCCACCAACCGTTCTGAAGGCAAGGCCAATAAACTCCAAATGATCTTGATCACGTCGGATCAAGAACCTCGTATGATGCACACGGTCGGAGAGGAGAGAAGCACTTAGATGGATGGATCCTAAATCTTTAGTGCGCTCACTTGCTATAGGGTAAATGCTCTAACTCAAGGGAAGTCCAAAACCTCTCCTAGCCAGCGACTAAAGCCCCATTTATAACCTCCCTGAGCAAAATTACTCGTTGGAGAAGATGATCCTCCTAAAATAGCCGTTACGGCTCCTCCAAACACTATCCGAAGGCCATCAAATAGAGTCCAGTGGAGTAACAACACATAGGTCCAGAGCCAACGAACGACATCCGATGGCACCAACCTTGGAAAACTCACCTCCATTGAACATTGTCCCGCGTCCACTGGACATGGTCCAAAGAGGGCCAAACCCTAGGGCTGAGCCACTCGGACATGGTCCGGTGGTGTCCTGTACACCAGACTCCACACGGACACAAGTCCACCAGACAGTCCGGAGACTGCTTGTAGACATGAATTCGTATCCATATTTATTTTTTTTAATCGAATATGGATAGTGTCTATAGACACGGATACAAACACAGGATGTTGTCTGATGTGGATATGAATAGTGCCAAATACAGATACGGATTATATAAGATCAATATTGTTGGATATAGTTTCAAATGGATATCACTCGGATAATATGTGAAAATAGAATAGTCACTCATATAATACGTGCAGCTGAGTGTTGTGTACAATAATGTTGTCTGAGTCAAATACTATCCATATTTTCTTTAAATATTATCCACGAATATTATACATCATTATCCATATGCATATCCAGACCCATGAAAACAGTCATATATCAATAAAACTATCCAAATCGCGATTCGGACGATCGAAAAATATCCCATTTTGCACCCGTGTACATGGCATCGCAATCATGGCCGGGTCATCCCATCAGGAGCACCAAACTGCAGAATATGGGCAGACAGTGGGTAGAGGGCAAGGAAAGAGGGCAGTAGAAGCCCCATATGTATACCAGGCAGGCAGGCGGGCAAGCAACAGGGTCTCTCACGCCTGAACAAGCCCAGATAGCTAGAGGCCGGAGCTGCTTTCCCCAGGCCACATGCACAGAGCTGCTGGTGATCACTGATCACTGAACGGAATGTGCCATATGCAGTCATCAGTCATCACCATCAGCAGCAGCAGCAGCAGCAGCAGCAGCTCGAAGCGAAGGCTTCCATGGATGCCGCGCACACACATGTTCAGGCTCCCAGCTCCAGCTCAGGTCCCAGCAGCGACATGTTCGCGGAACAGCGACGGGCGAGGCCCTGTGCAAGTGTGGAGTGTATCGACCAGATCTGAGCACGATGCCCCGTGCCAAATGCTCGGCTTGTTGGGTGTGTCGCCTCTGCCGCGGCACGATCGGTTGCAGGATCATGCGCCTGCATGAACCATGATCACGATCCATGCAGATCGATGCATGCTCAGCTCAAGGAAAATGTGGGGGAGGAAGAGAAGAAGCTCCGAAGCTGCATGCCTGCAGGTGACGGTGGCGTCATGGCCCACATGTCACATGCACAGCAGCACTCGTGCCACTAATGTATGCCTAGCTCGTCTCGGTGTGCAGGAACTTGGAGTGGTGCTATTTTTATTTTGCCAAGATTGTTGCAGGGGACAATGAGTGCACACATGTGCAATTCTCAAGTAGGCAAGTAGTACAAATTCTGCAAATGAATGGGGCTGGAACGGCCCATCCAAATGGTCCATTATATGGGCCAATCGTGAGAGTAGAGAATTTTTTGTTTTGTTTTTTGCTGGTGTGCTTATATGGGCTATGTAGACCAAAGCCTATTTCCTCATCATGAGCTTATTTTTGCATCTTAACATTTTAGTCGATGCATTCACACACACTTAACTGCAACACATTTAATCAAAGATAAGATGTTCACATAAAATATTGTGATAAGTTGAAGAGAAGGGGCCTTTAGGCCATGTTTAATGGGTGAACCCATTTGTTGACTCTTTTATGACCCAACACCATTGATCCGCCACATGAGTACTACCATTAAACATGTCCTAATGAGACCATTACCGTGATGGCATATACAGATGTATCTAACTCTCTTAGACCCTCTTTAATTCTTGGTTTGGTTTGGTTTTGTTCGGTTGAGCTAAAATTTATAATTTTGTGTAGATCATGTAGTATAACATTTTATAATATATTTGGGGGTTTCTTAAAGATCATACAAATATTTTTAAAATAACATTTTAGTTTCTTGTGTCTTTTCTAAAAGCGCTAAACTTTTGACTCAACCAAATCGATCAAACTGAACCGTGAATTAAAGAGGACCTTAGTATGTTTGGATCGGACTAATTACTTCAAAGGCCATGGTTACGGCCCATGTAAGTTAAATTTTGTGTCCATGCCTGTCCTTTCTGCGGAGGTGACTCTCCACACCAATATTACGGCCCAGGCGCCACCCTCCTCCTGATGGCACAACTAGACGATAAGACGAGTAGCTCCGCATGCGTGTTCACTACACTCGCATTTGCCTTTGTGTTGGGCCGCACGTAAGATGGGCCCAACACTTTCGTGTGTGATGTGGTTGTTTTTCATGATACTATAACAATACATGATGATATCCGAGACCGAGAATGGTACTCGTTGATACTCCACGATACTTGTCTCCATTGTGTTTTTGTGAGGGTTACAAGAAAGAGACACAAACTCACTTCACTTCACCCACACACACCACACTCATGCAAATGTATGTGCATACCCACTAATAACTTCAGGAAAATCTTGAAAAAAAGCGATAGCTGGGGTTTGAACCCTCGACCTATATCTCTGACAACCGAGATGCTATCAACTGACCTATGCTTAGTTCTCTCTCTGTGTTGTGTTCCTAGGTCATATCACATTAAATTCTATCAGTACTTCTTGGCACTTCTAGCTTAGGTACTATGAGTTCCAACCAATACCATTCATAGAGTTTAATTCAATGGCTCACAAGAGGTACCAAAGCATATCATCTTATCTGCTTATCTAGTTATTTTTCTATGTTCATTCTTAAACACAAATGTTTTTACTCTATTTTTTGATCTTGAAGACATGTGTCAAAGACGTAAGAAAATAAGTCAAACTAACTATACTTAACTCTCGAGGCCACTTCAATAAATAAGCAAAGATGACATAGTAGTGGTCTTGCCGCTTGCCCTCATGCACTTTGCCACCGCAAGCGTAGAGAGACCCACTATCGCTAGCCTTGGCACACCATTGCCATGTACTTGTGTGTCGCCGCTTCTACCTTGCACGACCCAACAAAATTCCACCTCATACATAACCCATCCGTCCTCATGCACACATGACACCACATGTTGCTATAACTGTCAGCATAAACGCTCCGCGCCGGTCCACTCGCCATTGATTCTCATGTCATAGGTTAAGGGAGAGATGTTAAAAAGGAGAGATGGGGAAGAGAAAGGCTTTCTCATCATATTCTTACATATCAACAATTGGGTATGATTAGATTTGATTGGTATCTTTCGGTACCAGGCCTTCGAATTGTACTGAGTTCCATTTTTGGAAGTGTTTTGGCAATATGCATTTTTGGCCGGTGCAAGGTTGGAAGTTATTATTTCATCATCTAAAAAATCTCCTAGCGCTTAAGAAATAATAGAATAAAATCCTAACCTTTTGCATTTAGGGATGTACACAACCAATGATACCTACAAATTTTAAAGTTTAAATACATGCGAGAATGACCGTGAACAAATATCAGGCATGCTAGAGTGAAAGCGACTGAAATCATTTCAGACAAAATCTTTCATTCGTTCATTCATCATCTAATCTAAAGTCATTGAAGAGCTCAATGACTACCACCTTGAAAATATAGCACACGTACCTCTAGTAAAATTAATTGTCCTAACATCCTCCTTTCGATCGCAATTTTTGTTTTTTTACACATTACGTCATCGTAACGATAAAGCCTACGTACCTAGCAGATTAATCTTTAGAAAAGATAAAAACTGTACTATGAACCGGAGGCTTCTCAAGGGGGCAAAAATAATAATAAAAAAAGATAGCTCGTAATCGAAGACGGTGAGATCGGACACATGAATCCCGCCTAGCTGCAGCCTGCAGGATGGGGAAGACGTCCGGGGAGGTGAAGTCAACCCTGAGGAGCCGGCAATCTCATATCTCTGGCACTGATATATGCATGGCGTAGATATGATATCCCAGCTTAGATCATCTCCGATCATTTTCTCTTCGTTCAATTCTATTTCCAATTTCCTTCGTTATACTTTTTTTTTTCTGCCATCTCCAATAACACTCCTTTGAAGAAATTTGTAAAAGAACGAAGAGAGAATTTATTTATAAAAAAATGTACAAAGAATTTTTTTTTTCTGAAAAGAACCACGAAGAGAATCTGTTGGAACATCTTAAGGGACAAAAATCTCTTTGAAGGGAAAATGGCCACCAAAAAGATAACGTTAGACCATCTTCAATTGTATTTCTTCGGTAATCATTTTTTCTTCTAGAATGGATTCTGATTTTTGAGATGCATCAACGGATTCTCTTCGCGGTATAATTAGAAGAAAATTATTTATGTATCTATCTATTATATAATTAAAGGAGGGGAAAACGGAGCCACCACGTTCGTCCACATCACCCAAATTATCTCAGTCGTCGGATCAACGGTGGGACCAGATTATAACGGCTCAGATTAAATCTACCTAATATAGGATAGTCTAACTACTATTAGGGCCTATGTCCACATCACCCAAATTATCTCAGCCGTCGGATCAACGGTGGGACCATATTATAACAATCTAGATTGAATCTATCTATTTGTTTACTATATACTATATACACGTTCGTCCACATCACCCAAATTAACTCAGTCGTCGGATCAACAGTGGGACCAGATTATAACGGCTCAGATTAAATCTACCTAATATAGGATAGTCTATCTACTATTAGGGCCTATGTCCACATCACCCAAATTATCTCAGTCGTCGGATCAACGGTGGGACCATATTATAACGATCTAGATTGAATCTATCTATTTGTCTACTATATACTATATATGATTTAGAATAAAAAAAAGATCAAACGTGAATGATCGATGGCCCGAGCTAGCTAGGGTTTTCATCGGAAGCTGCGAGATGAGCTCGGCGATCCATGGTTTCCATGGTGATCAGACCAACGACTAGACGTGAGGGTTTATTTGGAAGAAAAAGGCAACCATGCTACCTTCTTGCCATATATATGCCCCACGTTATCATTGCAGACCCCAAAATCTACAAGTTCAAACCATGGGGCTTCCAAGGTACGTGAATATGCTCTCAATCATGAATTAATGATGGAACTCACGTCTAATATATGCATGCATATCATAGATCATATCTTGATTACCCTTAGATACGTTGCTTTTACTTCCAAATCAGTTAAGGTAATTAGTTCAACTAATAATGACATAGATTTTCTCAACGATAGAAAAGTTGAAATTTCATAGCACTATATGTTTAACTGGATTTTACGCATATATCTACATGCTTCTAATTAAATTGGTCCAAATTCTCTTATTATAAATTACAAGTTGAAAGCAATCAAATGTAAATCGAGCGCACTTGACAATGCATAGCTCCCAACCCTTGTAGATATTAGAATTTAGAGGTGCCACCGCATGCTCACTACTAGAGAGCTGGATTTTACGACCGGTTCCAAACCCCTTTACTACTGGGTTTTTGGACCGATTGTAACCAACCAACTGGGAGTGATACTCACGGGTATCACTATTCACTACCAACAAACTAGGAGTGATACTCATGGGTATCACTACCGGGTACCGGGTTCACGAATCGGTTGTTGTCGGGTCCACGAACAGGTTGTAGTGTTGCCAAAAGTTGGTCCCAGCTTAGATCATCTCCGATCATTTTCTCTTCATTCCATTCTATTTCCAATTTCCTTCGTTATACTTTTTTCTTTATTTTTCTGCCATCTCCAATAACACTACTTCAAAGAAATTTGTAAAAGAACGAGGAGAGAATTTATTTATAAAAAATGTACAAAGAAATTTTTTTCTGAAAAGAACCACGGAGAGAATCTGTTGGAACATCTTAAGGGACAAAAATCTCTTCGAAGGGAAAATGGCCACCGGAAAGATTACGTTAGAACATCTTCAATTGTATTTCTTCGGTAATCAATTTTTTCTTCTCGAATGGACTCTGATTTTTTAGATGCATCAACATAATCTCTTCGTGGTATAATCAGAAGAAATTTATTTATGTATTCCCTTTAAAAGGAAGTTCTCTCTCCGTTCTTATTGTAAACTTCTTCGAAAAGATATTGTTGGAGATGGTTGAAAATAAAGGATAAGAATATGAAAAAGAGAATGAGAAAGAAAATAAAGTGAACAAAAAATTATTAGAGATGGCGTTCTATAGTTTACAGAATCACTGCTCGTCCGTCGTCCATGGCTCCGCTCGCGATGCGATGTAAAACACCATTTAAAGCATCCCCAATAGCCCTCCTCCCTAATAGCCCTCCTATCCCATTCTTTAAAATACTATACATCCCACCCCTTCAAACACTATTCATGTTCATGTATGAATAGTGTTTTAAGTGCTAGCATAGAGGGTTGCCGGGATGCTATGAGGCTTGAGCTAGCTAGCTTTAATTACTTGCATACTGCATTGCATGCAAATGGGTCGACCCAAGGTGATTTAGGGAGGTCCAAAGGTGGTCCACCCATTTGCAACCCTAATTGCATTCGTTCCCTACGTCGACGCACGGTCATGCACGGGGCCCTCGGCTTGTTCTTGCCCATGGATCTGTGCCTCGAATTGCGATCGATCCAACACGGCTGGCCAGGGAGAGAGCACGTACGCACGCACAGTCATGCATGTACAGCAGATCGAGCCCCATGCATGTCAGTGGAAACTGTTTCGGTTCTTGTTGCACTGCGAGTACGCGATGCAGTGCAGCTCGCACGTCAAACACGCAGTGGAGGAGGAAGGAGATGGCCGATCCCAAACGTGGGCACGCGGCACATGCCGGCCAAATGCACATGCTAACGACTTTCTAACTATCAGCAGGTGAGCCCCTTGCTTCTGATGAATAAAAATCCAATTTTTTTTCTTTCCTTTTCCTACGAGCGTCTTCAGAGCAGAGAGCACAATCACTGATCGACAGGGAAGCCGCAGCTATAATACACAGTGCACTTGACTAGTATGCATAATGCATGGCACTCGCAGAGCTGAGTGAATCGTGAGCTCAAGTGAACGCGAATGATTTGTAGATATTGTTTGGTTTTTTTAAGATAAAGAAAAAAAAAATTGGTCTCTACGTCGTGAGCCACATCATAGTCTCTTTGAGTCAGCAAAGGCTTAGAAAAATCTAAGCCAGTGTAAGGTTTAAGAATGATTAACTAGCATAGATTCTGGTATTAAATCTCTACCCATGGTTGGCAAAGAAAAAAATGGATGTAATCTCAAGGTTTGGCACATTTTGAGTATGTCTTTTCATCCTTCTTTTCAAGCAATGTCCCAACTAGTATATATGCTTCTGAAAATAGTCCGTAAAAAAGTAATATCTTTGCGATTAAATAGCATGAAGATATTCTTTGGATCTGCTTATCAAAGTCGATTATTTTGTGGGAGATTTTTATCGGGAGGCACTGTTAGGCAGGCGCCTGCAATTTTAGCACTTGTGCAGGCGCATGCCGCGTATATGCATGCAGACCTCCAGTAAAAAGTTTCAATATCGCAAAACTTTTTCCAATAAATGGAAATGTGGAAAAACAGTACAAGTTTAGTGGATTTTTTTTGCGTCCGCATGATTTTGCAAATTATATGAGCAAAAAAATCTCTTGACGCGAAAAAGAAAACAAAATAAAATGTATAATAAACAGAAAACAAAGAAATCTATAATAAACAGAAAACAAAATAAATCTATAATAGATCAGACCTCGCGCAAAAAAATCCACTATCGCAAAACATTTTTTCCATTAAATGAAAATATGAAAAAACAGTAGAAATTTAGTGAAATTTTCACTAATTGAGTGCTAACTATTGGATTAATATCTTTACGATTAAATAGCATGAAGATATTCTTTGGATCTGCTTACCAAAGTCGGTTATTTTGTGGGAGATTTTTATCATGCATCTCAAGTCCTGAACTATTATGAGCCATTGGTTTATATTCATCGAAGATTATTAGCATGCACTTGGTCGCTTCATGATAGTAAAAAACCGACTAAAATCAATATTGGCATGTTTAAAGTGACTTATGATTATTTGCTAAAAACTATTTTTTTTTCTATAATAAAAACCACCTGAGGTCTTATAATGAATTAGATGATCGAAATGGACCCCTTGCTTCAAAAACCTTTTGAAGTCCGGTTTTAAATACAGTTCACTCCAACTTAGCTCAGCCCACTTCGACCCTCTCTTTTTTTCGATTTAAAGTTCAAACCACTCCGTGCGCTGCGCATCGCGTGGCGAGTCAACGCGAAGCTTCCCAACCAAAACCACCACGCGCACGCTTCGTCTCGCACCTAACGAGCTGTTGAGGCTGGCTGTACCCACTGCAGCTGCAGCTGCAGGTGTGTCCACGAAGAAACAAAGGCTCAAACCTGCGACCCCTTCTCCTCCGGCCCTGGTCCGGTCGATCTCTGCAAGATGTGCAAGCAAAGGATAGTACACATCCACCACACCCTGGAGGCTTGCAGCTTGTAGCCAGCTGATGGCAATCGATCGAGCTGGCTCGTCGCCGTCGGCGCCAACGGTGGCAAGCTACGTACGGCCGGACTCGACCGCGGGGACAGCGACGGGGCACCTGTGCCGAATTGACGCCCAAAGTACAGCCACAAGGCCAATAGATTACAGGTAGCAAGCAGTACTCCTCCCAAGGCCCAACGCATGATGCTCTCCTCGAAGCTTCAAAACCCCATCCACATTAGCAGCATCAACATCGCTGAGGTTCCATTCTTTTAGGCTAATCTGAACGGCTGAACGAGTTGCTGTTAGCGGAAGCGTCAGTAAGATTCTACCCCTGAAGCCTGACCAGACCAGGGTGTAGGTTTACTAGTACAAGTTCATTGTTTATCTGTAGAATGCAATGATCAGGGCATTGATGCCATGAAAAGGCCCACAGGATTATTGCGGGGTGTACCAGTATTGTCTTTGCTGTACCACTCAATCAGAAATGATTTGATAGCTAGGCTGATCTGGCCACTGCATGGATGAAAGAATCGAACTTATAGAAACCTCACGAATGGAGTATACTGTATACTCCCCTACATAACAACCCCATTCTAAATTGCTATTGCCAATACCTGCCATGCCGACAGAGCAAAGCTTATTAACACTTGAGAAACACCTCGTGAAGGAAAAGTACAAGAAAGCAGGGGAAAAGAGAAGCTGCCCACGGCATAAGCAAACAAAGCTACTAGTACTATTAAGATGGAAGCTTTCGAGTGATGTGATGATCATTGCAATGCACACTGAGCACATAGTTTTGTGCAGGCGGCGAATGCATCCAAACGCTAACTACCTGCCATGGCAGATCACAGATGCCTCCCAATTAGTACTCAATCAGTGTAGACCCATCTGCAAGTTGCAATTGAAATTCTGCCACTTATTTCTCACTCGGCTCTCCGTCTTGAATATACCAGCAAGCAGCATCGAAATTTTGTACAAGGATGACACGTACATACGTACAGTAGGAATGAGACAGGCACAAATGCTGATCATTGATGTACACTATACAGCACTATACATATTGACATACTGTCATGGAAAATTCCTTCATCATAATGCCACCACTTATTTGCAGACCATGGGCATGAAGCATGGTCTCATGGATGGATGTGTGTGTTCATGGAGGATGGAGGGGTCACTGAGCACACTCATGTCTCACTGGAGTTTGCTGCCTTTTGGTAGGGATCAATATACACTCGAAAGAAGGATGGAAAGAACGAATTGGGAGGGGAGAAAGGGGAGGAGTACAATGACAATTGACATGCACCATGGCCAAGATGAACAAGAAAGGTACCGGCCGGCTGAGCCGATGAGCCTCTAGAAGAGCTCCCACTCGAACCTCGGCGACGGAGAGGTGGTGGTCGCCGGAGCCATGGTGGTGACGGGCGCCGAGGATGTAGACGGCACCGAGGACAGCAGGTCGAACGTCTCCCAGCTCGCCGTCGCGGTCTGTGGCGCCGGCGCTGTCGCCGTGGTCAGCGAGGGCGGCTGGAACTGCCGGCGCTGCTGCTGCTGCTGCGCCGGCGGCGGCCGCGGCGGCAGGTGTGGCGGCCGGGCCTTGGCGCCGCCGCTGGCTTTCGGCGCCGGCGCCGGCGCCGGCGAGGCGTTCTTGGCCTTGGCTCGGATGGCGTCCAGCGTCTCCACGCACTTCTGCACACGCTTCTCCTGCGCCCGCCGCTGCGCCTTGGCGTCGCCCTCGGCGGCGACGGCGTCGAGCTTGACCAGCTCGTTCATCAGCGCCTCGGTGACCGCGACCACGTCGGCCTCCACCACCTTCCCGCCCTTGCTCGCGATCGTCTCCAGCGCCGACACCTGCCACGCCGGCGAAGTCAGAGCAAGCGCAGAGACGGCCGCTGCCGCCGCGGCCTCCGGCGGGAGCTAAACCGGGATGTAAAAAGGCGGCACCTTGGAGGCAAGCTTGTCGACGTCGAGGGTGATGCGGGCGACGGACTTGGCGGCGCGCTGGGCCTTGGAATTCCGGCGCTCCTCGATGAGGCGCTTGGCCTGCGCCGTGGGGTCCTCGAGGAGCTGCATCTTGGAGCGGTCCTTGACGCCGGCGACGTCGAGGAAGGCCTTGGAGTCCCTCTCCTTGTCCCTGTACACCACCTTCTGGTCGTCGGGGTGCAGCCCCGTCTTCTCCGACAGCAGCTTCTTGAGCTCGCCGAAGGAGGCCTGCGAGTTGATGTAGATCTCGTGGTAGACACCGGCGAACTTCACCTTGACGCGGATGGTCGGCACGGGGGCGCCGCCGGGCGGCGGGTCGGCGTCCGGGCTCCGCTTCTGCACCAGCATGCCGCCGGGCCGCACCTCCCACACCTCCTCCCTCACCGCCGCCACGGGCTCACCCATCGGGGAGAATGCAACTGCTCTCTGCTCCCTCCCGCGCATCATCTCCACCAAATAAAACTCAAAAATCTCTCTTTGCTCACACACAACACAACCACGGGGCTAATATAATCTACCTACCTAGCTTCTTAATCTGATCTGCTCGTCCTCAAAAAGAAATAAATCTGATCTGCTCTAGACGAACTGAACCGAAAAACGTGGGTCGCCGACGAGCTGCCTCAATTGGAGAAACGAATCAGACTCAAAGAGGAGGAGGAGGAGGAAATGGTGGTGTGGTGGGAGGGAGAAAGAGACAGGGTACAACTAAGGGACAGGGCAGAGCAGGCAGGCGAATATTTATACTGGTAAAACGAAGCAAGCAACGCCGGCCACCTTGCAATCAGACAAATGTTGGGGGCCTCTCTTCCTTTGCTATGCGGCCACAACGCCGAGGAACGAAACAACTCCAAACAAGCCTCCAATGGCGTGGCGTGGGACCCCAGCGCCCGCCATGATCGATGAAAAAGAACGCATTTTTTTCCACCGGGATCGGGATTCGGGACGAAAAGACGGTGAATTTTAAGGTGACCGGTTCGTCGACGGCGACGGGGGGCGGGGACGGTTGGGGTGGCGCGTCGGGGCACGCCGGAGCCGGAGACGGACGCGGGTTGGTGAGGTTGGTGGTTGGTCGCCGGGGGGTGCTTGCTCGGGACGGCTCGGTCGCATCGCCTCCAAGCAAAGGCAGGGCCGATTGTTCGATCCGGACGAGCTCCCTGCTCTCTGCTCTCGCCACTTCACCCTCTCTTCTTCTCCTACCTACCCTGCTCTACCATTCCTTGCGTCTTCCTTGCTCTTCCAGTCTCTCTCTCTCTCTCTCTTTTTCGTCATTGTTTTTTGCTGGGAATGATGTGCTTCGCTTACACACTAGCTAGGCACACGTGAAGTTTCTTCGGCTGGCTCTACCTTGTTGTGTACGTATGTAGTGCCATGCCACGGCAGCGCGAGCGTCGGTGACCCGTGTTCGGGAGAGCCCTGCAGGTGAGCAACTGCTCGCTCGTCAATTGTAGGAAGGGAAATGCACCCTCACGTATACAGTACGAGCAAGGTGATCTGCACGTTTACACAGCTAGATTTGTGTTAAGATATAAATAATATATCAGATTAAATTTAGAGTTTATCTCTAATATATAGATCAGCTTCAATGGTTTGTTATAGAGGTTAATATTGACCGTTAGATTTACATAATAATATACGTATTCAACGACGTAGATTTTTTATTTTTATATGATTAACTTGAGAATTTCTACTATTTTTCGATTAACGTGGAATTTCTATGATTTTAGGATTAATGTGGTGGCTTTGTTTAACTTTGCTTTATATAGATAGTAGATCTTCCATGCATATGTAAGAACCATTAGATTTAGATATTCGTGTCCTCTCTCTCATTTCCCCTCTATACTTGTGCATATCTCCTCAGCGAGAGTTGATGTATGTTGATGCGCATGGAAATACTTGTACACGTGGGAAAACCATGCTCTAAGAAAGAATATTAATTCTCGCATGTACATACATGGAGCAGCACATCTCCATGTCCCACCAAACCCGATCGATAGCTCCACCCCTAACATTAACAGAACCTCCCGGGCCTAACGTTTTCAACCGATGGATAAGCAGTACTCACTCCCTATATTTTGATATGTTCGAAATGGCTGGGCTAAACAAACCAACCTCTTGAGCTAAAGTTAGTTGTGCATGAGGCTGAATGAACAATATAACTAAATAAACAAGGTTAAGCCAATTTCAACATATCATTTATCCTATTTATCCCCTAACCGGTTGGGTCCTATATATACTACGATGAAGAGGCAGTGGGCCCGAGCCTCTCTAATGCAGCAGGGGCGTATGTGCATATGGCTGGCGGCCGGAGGCGGCTTCTCCGTCGGACAATGCTCGTCGGAGATGAACACATCGCGGCAGCGGCCGGCGATCTGCACGCTCGTCGGAGATGCCCACGCGCGGGGAGTATGCATGTGCTGGCGAGCAATTAGCAAAGAGATGCGCACGACCACACATCCACCTCACCACTGTCGTAACATATACACAAACACACACACGTACTCTCTCTCCGGGTGCTTTTCACTGTTGTTGAACGCCAGCTATGCCTGCGAAGCCAGTGAAGTGTCTAGATGGATGCTGTTCTTTTTACAGTGAATTCAGAGAAGCAGTAATAAAAGACATGCATCTTTTCAGGCGAATAATGGTCACATACTCACATGGTGGAGAGAGAGAGAGAGGGAGGAGGCGAGTCTTTTTACAGCGAGGGCGTGGGGGGGCATCCGTACCGTCCGATCTGGCGCCGTCCTCTCCTCGCCGCGCGATCCGATGCCAAAGCGCACGGGCCGGCCGACACGTGGGGCAGGATCCCCGGGAGGGGCCCACATGTCACTCAGCACAGTCTCCTCCTCCCTCCCTGCACCGACAGCGGGCGCACGTGGAGCGCTGGGAGGCGGCCACGTCGGCGTCAGGATCCTTCGCTTGGCGGCTTCCCCTACCCGCGTCGCGGACGTGAGCCGGAAAAGGACAGTGTAACCTGCGGCCTCTGACCCAGGGGAGCGGAGAGGGTGCGGGTGGGGCCCACACCTCGCCGGCGACGGCGATGCGCCACCCGCCGGCCACCGGCCACCGGCTGCATGTCATACCGCGGCGGCGGCGGCGGCGGCGGCAGGTTCAGGTGCTGCACCATGCATGCATGCTTAATGCGGTTTTGTTCCGAACCTAGATTAATGAGATTAGTAGCTTGCTCAGTAGGTATAGTTTTATCTAGATCTCCGATTATTGCATTGCTAGTAGGAGAAAACTCAGCAAAGTACGAAGCTACAATATGGCATCAATGTGTAGCGGTGTGCGTCGTTTTGCAGTTCCCATGGCATTGCGCACTTCATTGCAGGGCTCCTCGGGAGAAATGCATTTTTGCCACTCTCAACATTGCTCCTTACATTTTTGCCACTCTAACCCACTGTCTTAGACACAGATGGACCCACATGTCATACACACGGAGTGGCAAATATGCAAGGAGCAATCCTAGAGAGTGGCAAATATGCAAAAATCTCCCTACAATATGGCATCAGAATAAAGCTGTGGACGGATGTTGTTTGCGCGTTTCTAATAATACATCACACTGGTCTATTTATGCTGATCATATATGGTCTAGAAAGTGGGAGCAAATATGTGCGGTGTGCCATCTCGATCCAAATTAAAAGCTCTACTGCTCACTCACTCAGTGATCGCTGATCTGCATGAGGAGGTGGCATGCAGCCTGCTTTGTACTCCGTATTTCATAATTACCCTTGCTTTGCTCTTTCCTTTTGAGATATGTATACCCTCATAGTCTATTCGAAATCACACCTAAATTCGCCTTTGAGAATACTAGCCCGATCAAGGCATCAATTTATTTTGTTTTTCCTTTATCGTGCCGGCCAGAATCCTCGTGAGATTTTTTGCTCATAGATGGCTGCCTGATCATGATAATCACCAAATTGCCACCCTGCATAATCAAGTTGCTGTCCTACTGAAAGCTGTGTGATTTTATGGGTTAGATAGTTCCTCGTATTGCGTGACACGGATTGTTGCGTGAGGCGGATCGAGTGGCCAGCAGGGCAGCGAACAAGAGAATTTCTTTGAAGGAAGAAGAAGATCGATGGCCCAGATCATCGGAAAGCAAAGTGTGGGATCCAAGTGTAAAGAGCATGCCAAGCTAAGAGGTTCTTGTGCAAGGAAGCGATTCAGTTTTGCTTTAATTGTTAAATGTTACTACTCCGTACCTCCGGTCACAAAAAGAAGTCGTCGTTGATTTTTGGACACGCTTTTGACCATTCGTCTTATTCAAAAATTTAGTTCAAATATGTAAATATATAAGTCATACTTAAAATACATTTTATAATAAACCAAATAATAACAAAATAAATAATATTTATATAACTTTTTTGAATAAGGCGAATGGTCAAAGGCGTGTTAAAATGTCAATGACGACGTCTTTTTGTGACCCGAGAGAGTATATTTTACTCTGGTGAAACATGGTGTTTGCTGTTGCGAAACATTTGGTTTGTTTTTATAAAATGTCGCGCTTGTCCTGTGAAACATTATATTTTCCTCTTGCAAAACACCCAAAAGATCATAAAATATTTTGTTTGCGTACCAAACATTGCTCCTTTTTCTCCATAAGGAGGAGAGTCCCCCGATTTCCATTAACGAAACGATAACGGAAACAAAGATGGTATATCGTTACAATGTCCAAAATCACACTACAGCCGGTAGAACGATCTCAAAGAAGCCATTTAAGTCAGACATTAGAAACTCAATAGACTTTTCTAACAGAAGACAAATTATTGAATTGAAGACCCACGAAACCATCCTCCCAGTCTTGATTAGTGCTACTCCTCCAGAATCAGTGACTCCCTCCAATCCTCCTATCTTGATTAAGATTTGTTAGTAGTACTTCTCAGCCCCTGCAAGTTGCCAGCATCATCACCTTCTGTTATACGTTTACCATTCCAATCTTTTCCTTGCTCGGCCCATGTCAATCCTGAAACAAAAACACTCAGTTGATGGGAACAAATCCTAATAGCATCTTGCATCTCTCCTGACAGAGATCCTAACCAGAAATTCAGTAAAGCACACACCATGTGCAAAACATTAAGAGATTTAACTTTGATCCCATCAAAACAAGACTTGTTTATATGAATCCAGATACTCCAGCAGAAAGAAGCTAAACAAAAAACATGAATTTTATTGCTCACCCCCCAAATATTCACCATCCATTGATAATACCCTTCCACACAGATTGGCCTAGTAGTTATACCACAACAGACTGCAATGATCCCCCACATTGCCTTTGCTAATGGACAAGAAAAGAAGAGATGTTCTACAATTTCTATGTCGTTGCAAAATTCACATCTAGGATCGCCCAACCAGTTTCTTCTTCTCAAATTCTCTCTAGTCAACAAAACATTAAAATGTATCATCCACATGAACACTTGGGTTTTCAAAGGTATTTCAGACCGCCAGATTCTATCCAGATTTTTATTTTGCCATTTTTCAGAAATGAGCTTATACATTGATTTAACAGTGAATTTACCCTTACTATCACCCGTCCAGACGTGCTTGTCTAATTCACTAGTGAATTCAATCTTAGAAAGTTTGCACACCATATCCTCCCAAGCTGTACCATCAACCGAATCCAACCATCTCCGAAAGGGTAACCCCCAGTTTCTTGCTCTGCACTGAGCAACCGTAATATCAGTATCTTGACAAACAGAGAAAATGTGAGGGAATTTTTCTTTTAAAGGAACATCCTCAGCCCAACAATCTTCCCATAAATGCACACTCATCCCATTCCCCACTATATATTTTCTATTGCTGGTGTACAAATCCCTGCACTTTAAAATGTCTCACCACCCAGGCGAATCATTCATTTTAGCTTTAACACCGGATATAGTTTTGTTTTTCAAATATTTATTGCTAATTAAATCCTGCGAAACACCCCTTTCATTGTCTAATCTCCACCACCATTTACACAGCAAGCTAACGTTCATGTCTCTAAGATTCAGAACCCCTAGACCCCCCCTTTTTTTGGCCTACAAATTTTACTCCGCTTAATCAGGTGAAATTTCTTTTTCACTCCATTCCCCCTCCAGAAAAAATTCCTCCAGCACTTATCCAATTTATTTACCACAGATTTGGACATCAGGAACATTGACATACTATAAATGGGGATATTAGAAAGACAAGCATTGATTCCCTAGCACAACTTTCCCCCATAAGATAGAGAGCTGCCTCTCCAGCCCTCCAATCTTTTTTCAATTTTATTAAGAATCTTATCCCAATGAACCACTCCCATCTTATTTTCCCAAACCGGCATCCCAAGATATGTTATTGGCAAAGATCCAATATCACAAGTAAACGGCTCACAATAAATCTGTTCAGTCTCAACATCTCCATTCAAAATGAAAATTTCACTTTTATGAAAGTTTATTTTCAAACCAGAAAGGATCTCATATAAAAACATGATAAATTTCAAAATCCTAGCAGCAGTTAAGTCTTGTTGCATGCATAAAATTGCATCATCAGCGTACTGCATAATAGACAGCCCCTCATCTACAATATCTGGAATGATCCCTTTTATCAAACTTTTTGATTGTGCCACAAAAATCGTTTTTGCAACACAATCTACCACTATGTTTAAAAGTAGGGGGGATAAGGGATCCCCTTGCCTCACCCCTTCAGTACTTTTGAAATAAGATCCATGTTTGTTATTGATGTTAACATGCAAAGTTCCACCAGACACCACTTGTTTAATCCACATCACTACCTTTTCATCAAAACCCCTCAGTCTTAACATTTGGAATAAAAAACCCCAATCCACTTTATTGTATGCTTTTTCAAAGTCCAGTTTCAAGAAAATACCACATTCCTTACTCAACTTAACCGAGTGCATAGCTTCATGTAAGGTCATAATGCTGTCCACTATGTATCGATTTTTCAAAAAAGCATTTTGAGATTTAGAGATAATCCTATTTAAAACTCCCTCTAGCCTGTTAGTAAGGACTTTGGTGAAGATCTTGTAACAACAATTTAAGAGACAAATGGGTCTGAAATGCTGTACCATAATAGCTCCCATTTTATTAGGTAACAAGATGATCTGACCATAATTAATCCTATCAATTTGTAAACTCCCCATGTAGAAATCATCAAAGACCCCAATCAAATCCTTTTTAATAATATGCCAACAACTTTGAAAGAACTCTATAGGAAAACCATCAGGCCCAGGGGCTTTATTATGACCCATCTCAAAGATAGCATGTTTGATTTCTTTCTCAGAGAAAGGTTTAATTAATATTTCATTTTCCTGAACAGTCACTTTCTCATTGTCATCCCAAATATCATCAATACTGATAGGGGCCATCCCCACCAAACATTGCTCCTAGGGGTCGTCAACTTGTGAAACACATATTTCATACGCTAATGCCTAATGCAAAATGTTTCAGTAGTACCTGTGGTAGCCCACTGCCATGTTTTCAGAATGTGTATGATTTTTGGATCAAAAATCAAACCCTTTTTTTAAAAAAAAAACTGGCCTAAGGAAAGATGGGCTTGTTGTTGCATAATCGTGGGCCTGAGGATGCGCTTCCTCGCTGTCTGGCCCTTTGCTCCCCCACGTCTTGTCCAGCCAGAACCACGAGAAAAATATTTTATTATATTTTTTAAAAAATGCTTTATACAAAAATAATCGATGGTTCAGAGATTAAGCAAAAATAGGCGTCTGTCGCCCTTTGGGTGCACGATCGATAGGAAATCGTCCTTTGAACGCGCGACCGACCGGTGCTCCGGAGGCTGCAGAAGCGGTCGCTCCTTGAATGAGCGACAGGCCGAGCACAACACCGATCCATTCCAGAGGCAACAGTACCAACCGATTTTTGATTCATTTTTCGCTATATCTTTTGATTAGTACCTTCGATTACCGAACCGATTTCAAAAATGGGATCCTGGCATTTTTTCGAACAAAACTAGACCAGACTTGCCATATAAATTTCAAAAGATTAATATTTGAATGTCAGAAGATCAAAAGATTCAAATTTTAATCTTTTGAAATTTATATGGCAAGTCTGGTCTAGTTTTGTTCGGAAAAATGCCAGGAACCCATTTTTGAAATCGGTTCGATAATCGAAGGTACTAATCAAAAAGATATAGTGAAAAAATGAATAAAAAATCGGTTGGTACTGTTGCCTCTGGAATGGATCGGTGCTGTGCTCGGCTTGTCGCTCCTTCAAGGAGCGACCGCTCCTGCAGCCTCCGAAGCACCGGTCGGTCGCGCGTTCAAAGGACGATTTCCTATCGATCGTGCATCCAAAGGGCGACAAGCGCCTATTTTTGCTTAATTTCTGAACCGTCGATTATTTTTGTATAAAGCATTTTAAAAAATATAATAAAATATTTTTTCCCTAGAACCGCACAGCTTGGGCCTGCCTTCCGGCCAGATCGCCTACATGGGCCACATCTTGAGCCTGGCGACACCATGCCTAGGCTGCGAGCTCTTTTCTTATCTTTTCTCTTCATTTTTTTCCCATAAGGGGCTTCACCTTAGAACATCGTCGCAGGATCTCCATATCCCTTCTCTAAATCACTATTCATTGCTTATATTTTCATTCTCTCAAATAGAGTCTCTATCCTAAAAAAGATCGAGATCGTATAAAGTCTCTAAATATAGAGATTTTGAAGGGAGTAAATTTCGAGACTGAGATAGAGATTATGCTAGATCATTATATAAATTGAAGACTTTCCGCAATAATATTTTAGAGAACCCGGCGATGATATTCTTACAAGTCTAACAGACAGTGCCCACAAGCTACCAGCACACACAAACACAGGAACCAGACCTACGACCAGGATAATAACCAACTTGATCCAAATAAACTAATCCCTTCGCACAGCAAAAGGACTGAACCTCCTCCATCCAATTTTTGGATCTGTCAGACTGATCTCTTCACCAGGGCACCTTCATCTCCATCATGCAGTGACTCGAAACAAACCTTGGAGCATCTCTAGCAGGTGTTCTAAACCATTCCCTAAAACACTATTGAGGACAGTCTCAGCCTCTATACCCATCCAGCAGGGTCTCTATCTCAGTCTCTAAATTTAGGGACTCCCTCCCGTCTCTATATCTAGAGACTCTCCAGAGAATCTCTATATCTTTTCGGAGATAGGGAATCTGCTGGAGATGATGGAAATATAGGGAACGAATAGTGATTTAGAGAAGGGATATAGAGAACGAAATATAGAGAACCTGCTGTCTTGAACCGTACATGAATGACAAAGCTACAGTGATCTGTGCATGCACGCAAGCAACGTGCCGGCCCATAGTAAAGCACGTCGCCGCGGCTTCTTCTCCGGCGCCGGCCCAGGTGTGCTGCCGGAAAGAGGCGGAGATCGCAAGAGCGTGACGCGCCCATGCATGCATATGCATGCTGGGTGGCTCACATGCACGGAACCTGCAGTGCTCGCCGTCTAGCAGGTGAGCCATGCATTCCCATTCAAGCCTTCGAGACTGAGATATAGATTGAAGACTTTCCGCAATTATATTTTAGAGAACCTGCTAGTGATGTTCTTGCAAGTCTAATAGACAGTGCCCACAAGCTACCAACAGCACACACAAACACAGGAAGCAGACCTACGACCAGGATAATAACCAACTTGATCCAAATAAACTAATCCCTTCGCACAGCAAAAGGACCGATCTCTTCTTCACCAGGGCACCTTCATCTCCATCATGCATGCAGTTAGCCAGTGACTCGAAACAAACCTTGAAGTCTTGAACCGTACATGAATGACAAAGCTACAGTGATCTGTGCACTCACGCAAGCAACGTGCCGGCCCATAGTAAAGCACGTCGCCGCGGCTTCTTCTCCGGCGCCGGCCCAGGTGTGCTGCCGGAAAGAGGCGGAGATCGCAAGAGCGTGACGCGCCCATGCATGCATATGCATGCTGGGTGGCTCACATGCACGCACGGAACCTGCAGTGCTCGCCGTCTAGCAGGTGAGCCATGCAAAGCTCGCCGCCCCCTTCCAGGCCCCAAGCCACGGCTACATATACCATGGATGCACGCCGCAGCAGCAGCAGCAGAAGCAGAGCAAGAAGAAGCCATTAGTAAAGCCAGTGACAACCTGAAGGAGCTAGCTAGCTAGCGAGCGGGCGAAGTAACCAGTGGCAATGGCGGCGAACACCGGGGCGGGCGTCGTGGTGCGCGCGGCCGCCGCCGTGTGCCTCCTGCTGCTGGTGGCCGGCGGCGGCGAGCACGGGGCTGCGGCGCAGGGCGGCGGCGGCGGGGCGTGCGCGCCGCAGCTGAACGGGCTGCTGGCGTGCCGCGCGTACGTGGTGCCCGGCGCGGCGGAGCCCAGCCCGGAGTGCTGCAGCGCTCTCAGCGCCGTCTCGCCGGGCTGCGCCTGCAGCACCATGGGCATCATCAACGGCCTCCCCTCCCGATGCAACCTCGCCCCTGTCCACTGCGGTGAGTCATTCGTCGCACATTCACCACCAACCAAAACACTACTAATCACACATTCATCACACATGCATGCTAGTATGCTACTACTAATCAACCCCATGCATCTGCATATTTACAGCGCTAGTTAAGCAATTAACTAGACTTCTACTCTTATAAACTGTTCTTTTATAACAGCTTAAATAGGCTTCTACTCTTGATTAATTAAGGAGCTATTCAAATTAGATTATTTAATTTATTCAACTTATCTATTTACTTGTTTTTTAAAAAAAATTAAAAATATTTTGGTTTTTTTAATTTTTTTTCTATCTCAAAGATTTGGAACAAAGTGAATTCGACTCTCAAGGCTAGCTCGAAAAATTCTTGAAATTAAGAGATAAGCTGAATAAGTACATAAGTATAAGCGGAGAAGAATAAGTAGACAAGTACTCCATATAAGCTTAACTCATGTGCATGCACTGAAGCAGTTTCTACGCTTAATTTAGCTAACCTTGCTCCTTCTCTTGTGCATGCACTGACGTGTAGCGGCTTGACCGGTGCCCGGAGGCAAGCAAGCAAGGGGGAATATCGATGGTTCTACGGCGAGGCTGCCGCTGCCGGCGTTGTGTCCCTTCGTCGTCTTTGTTTTCGTTTTTACTCACAGTCCTGATCATGCTGCTGTTCATCTCGATGAATAATGAATGAAACAATAAAGGCCACTGCTGCTGCTACGACGATCCCCGTAAGAAAACAGAGAGAACTGAAATAATATGATCTCTTAAGGCAGCGTGGCATTTACAATTCTGACTGGCATGCTAAGTCCCAAGAGTTGGGTCTGACACTATCACAGAACTTATAGTGAGCTACTATCGTCGCTCCACAAAACAAATAGTTTCGTAAAACCTTAATTTATCATTAACAGATGCCAAATAAAGGTTAAAAAAAGGTGTCATTCCCCTGTTGGATATTAAATATTACTGAATCGTTTCCACTACCCTGAAATTTGTTCTAGAAACAGGGCCTCCTGCTTGCTAGTGAGGCCGAGATCACTTAATGACATCTGGCACTCTGCATCAGTGAACGCACGCCTTGGATAAGACATCACCTGCGCAATGCAAATTCGTGTTATCACTAGATATTCAGTGGTGATTACAAGATTCAATCAATTGGTAGTCCAAAAATGGTACAGAACAGCAACTAGACAAAAACATTTGATGCGTTATTGCTTTACTGGTTAGGACGCATTAACATCAACCAAATTTTCTTTTACAGATCAGAAACAACAATAGCTGACAAGCTAAAATGCATTCCCTGTGAAATACTCTCAAGCATGCCCTAGAAACCTGTGACCTTAAAACAAAGCCCTTGATAACTTGATGAAGCAGAAATGGTTCATCTAAAAATTCATATGCAATCGATCATCATACAAACCGTGTCACAAAAATATTCTGACTCATCTCAACTTGTTGTGCAACCAAACACAGACCAATAATTGACGTCACTGTAAAAGTGTTGGAAGTTTCTTAAAAAAAATTTCACTACAGCTATATATCATTTGTATTTGTATTGGATTTATATAGGACAGCAAGCAATGCTTACCAGCATATTAATATAATTGCACTAATATATAGAAGGACATTGTATTATATTAAAAAAGCATTGCATTTTTTTTCCCTTTTATAGCTAATGTGAGGTCACTGAGGTGCAGGGATACAATCCAGTGGACCATTTTAGTGGTAGCTGCATTAGTATTTCTCAATAGAATTTTTGAAATACAATTGACAGATATGTAGATAAAAAAAGATGCAATTACCAGCCTATATGTTCCTGGCTTGAAAGTCCTGGTGATGTCTATAAAATCAAACAGAACCTACAGGAATCCCACGAAGTTAGAAACAAGTATAATGAAAGATATCTTTTAAGAATTGTAGCAACTGAAACAGCTTACCTGAAGCTTGTCTGATTTCAAAAAACGCCTTCCCTGGCGACTACCATCAGGCATGCGAACTACAATCGTGACAGCCCCATCATCATTTGGCAATGGCTCCTTTGGTAAGGCTGCTTGTTTGTCTGCAAGCTTGGACTCCAATTCCTATTTTCATAATGTAGCATGAATAATATAATCATCAATATAACAAGCTTTTGATGATAAGAGACAAACACAGCCAGAAATAGTGCCAACCTACACTAACTTTTGATTATTATGTTTCTGAAAAATCTTTCAAACTAGACTTGCTTCATCAAGCCTAATGCTTAGTTTAACATATGTCCTGAACTCCTGATATGAACAATGTAAAGCATAATGCTTAGTTTAACAATTTAATGTCATATCTGACAAAGGTATAGACATGATTTTACCTACACTTATGACTTACGTTAAAATTAAACTATATTTCTTGGCAACCAATCCAACAATAATTTAATCAATCATCCTGACTTCCTGAGACAAGCGACACATTTCTGAGCCGATACAACTTACAGGGCTGATCTATATATAACAAGTTATCTGTATATTATCCAATCTCTTAATTAGACAGCACCAACTAAAATACCTCTTCCTCAAGTTGTTTTCTCAGCTTTTCCTCCTCCTCTTGCTTTTGCTTTTCAATAGCTGCTGCTCTTGAAGCAGCCTTTTCTAATTTGCGAAGCTCGGCCTCATGCACAGCCTTCAACTCTTTCTCTCGATCAGCTTGGAGGGCTGCAAGATACTCATCATCCTATAATTGAAATACTAAGTGTCAAATGCCGTGGATGCTATTTTCTTCATCAGATAAATACTGCGCCACACCTGCTGCTCCCTTAACAACCGCTGTGCAGTTAATGTTGGTGACGGAGGACGTGCTACCCGGGGATAGGGGGTTGTGTTTCCATGAGATGGGAAAGAAAATGGATATGTTGCGCCTCCAGGAATCACACCAAACATTGCAGCCTCAAGCATAACAGCTTCATCATGCTCTTGAGAAGAAATGCCACCCCACTTTTCAAGAATAACAAAAAAAAGTGAACTGTGGGAAACTGTAGTGCACTCAAATCTTAGCATACTAGCTTCATGACGGGGTTACAATACCTCCTCTGAGGGAAAACTCCCATTGTTCTGGTTATCATTTTGAATGCTTTGAGAGTGAAGGCTTGAGGAAGGACTTTCAATCCTTTGAGTTGCTTCTGTTGACTCAGCATTCCCAGATGGAATATGTCTAAAACGTTCTCTAACCAAAGGTTGTTCCTCAACATCTTCAATATCCTCTTCAAAGATCTCTTCATCTATCAATTGCCCAGAAGTTCCAGTTTTCTTTGTGGCCCGTCCTTGCCTTCAATAAGAAAGGTGTACGAGAGATCAGTTACCAGTAGATAGAAACATACAAGACAATGGTTATTACATACGAGCATACGACACACATTGCTCATGCTTAGAATCAAAACAGACTTCAAATGAAACCAACAGTTCAAGGAGATAATGCAGGCTGCAGCTCCAAGAATACATTGCTTTTATGAAACTAAGCATTAAAAAAACCTTCAAGACTAGTCAACAATGGACACAGCAAGCGATATACATAGATGATGAGATCCTAGCGAACTATTGATTCGTGAATAAACAAACATAAGTAGACAAGAAAATATTTAACGGTCACCTTTCAACTGTCCCACTTGCTCCTCCTATATCTTCCTTATCAGATAAATCAGAAGAATGATCAACCACATGCATTCCCTCATTGCATAGAACTCTCTCGTGCTCTGCTGTCTGATTAACCACATTAAAAAATGTGTCGAGCATAAAGGTATACTAGTATATGCACAAAAACAAAACTTTGCATGTTGGATAACTACCTGCAAGGACCGCAAAACTGCCTGAGCAATCTCATCGTCATCTCTGCCCCGTAATGCATTTTCACGTTCACCATTATTTAGGCCCTAAACACAAGGTTTTGGTCAAAATAATTGTACCAAATAAATTCTTAAAAGAACGAGATATACAATAAGCAGAATCACATTTGCCAATCCTTCAGCGTCTCTTTTGGATGCTTCAATTGCTGCACGGATCATCTCCTCTTCCACGTCATTGTTAACATCAACCCATGGAAGAGCACTAGGCACAGAATAGTTTGAACTAGAAGTATTTGTTGGGATATTAGGAGCATGAGGAGATGGCAAGTTCTCATAATCTTCATCAAATACAGCAGTCCCATGAATCTCTGCATCATACAAAGACTCATGTCCAGTCACATCTTCAATAAGAGGACTCTGGCCCGAGCTACCTGTTCGAAGATTGTTGTCCTTAACCTCAATAGGTATCTGCCTAACCTCCCTGGGGTGTGTAACATGAGGTCCCTGATTGGCAATGCTACCAGCAGCTCTAGCAAGAAAGTGTGGATCCAAATATGGTATACGGCCGCGTGAAGCTTCACGATAGAAAGGCCTGGGAAATGGGAAACCAAATGGTTCGTCCAGATCCATCATATCATCATGACTGGCAGTGGCAGGCATAGAGTTCTGATTTATTCTGGTGCTGAAAACCAAACAGCTCAGTTATATTTTACAAAGGGAACAGCCTCTGAATCAGGGAAGTAAATAGATCTACGAAAACAGGCAGAAGAATAAAATACATACGTGGTTCTATCTCCTTCATTAAAAAAAGCATTCACAGCTTCATTTAGGTCACCACTATATTCCTGAGTAACATTTAATTAGGCAGCCATTACAACCAATATACAAGCCCAGAAAGCACCATAAAATCTGTAGTGTAACAGCACTATGACTAATTGATGAGCCAAATGTTGAGCACTACAAACATGAAAAGAACTTAAAACTATTTTTAGCTCGAACTAGTAAAGGTTGAACACAGCACAGCGGACAATCCTGACAGTAACCTATAAGGTTATATCTGAAATTTACTGCCAAATATCTACCTGTGTAAAATCCATCATTGTTTTACAGAATGTCAGAAACGCTCTATGAACAAATATAAGTAGTACACGTGAACTCAATAGCATATTCATCAAGGGTGCCACATATAACCCAATCAGAATGTAGTTAGAGCTCTTCTAAAAAAGAATATAGTTATAGCAAAAAATTGCAATGTTTCAGTTAGCACTCCATGCCAAAAATTCTGATCAGGGGACATTTTTTTTTAAGCCAAACAGGGTCATTTACTCCTTCACTCCCACAATTAAGTGTTAAAAATAGTCTCTGTTCATTCACTATAACTGTTCAAAGTCCTCAAGTTGGGAGTGCTTGATGCAAGTAGAACTGTCAGAGAGAAAATGAACTAGAGATTCATGCAAAGGTTATGCTTGATGCAGGTAGGAGGAACGAAAATTGAGTATTTCAGTTCGCATTCCAACCCTGTATTTCAAACTAGGGCCATGTTTTTTTGGAAGCAAAACAGGGCCGATTAGTAGTTACTCCCAAAGGTTAGTGTTAAAAAATTAGCTTTTGTTCCTTCAGTATAGCTGTTAAATACCCATAGACAACAGAAAGCTTGTTAATTCACTATACCAGTTCAAAATACAAATAGAAAACAAATAGCTTGACATAAACACGTAAACGGATTCAGACCAACAAAGTTGGTTCTGTTTGTTGGTTCTCCCAGTACAAGAATCAGCAAAATTCACAGCCCCTGCATTTTATGAGATCCAAAAAAACTTGGATAGTAATCAACCGATGGTTCAGCATTACTCAAAGAGCAAATATAGATCAAAAATTAAACGCATGGATCAATCATAGCAGCACGGCCAAAACTCGCAGGCATTACACTCCACAAACCTCAAGCTCGCTCCTTTTCTCAACTCCAAGCGCCACATAGCTCCGACTCCGCGAACTCATCAAACCCCGATGCAGATCGCGTGCCACACTGGCACCACCCGTCCGCCATCCCATCGCCCCGCCAATTCGCCATCTAATCCAAGTATCCAACGATAAGGCGATGAACCCTAACGGTCTAACCCCAAACCCCGGAGTGTCAGAAACCACAAGCGCCAGGCCGCAGCACGGCGGTCGAATGAGGCAAGGGAAGGGAGGAGGCGGGGGTGGCAACGGGTCGGCGTCACCTCGAGCGTGCGGACGGCGACGGCCTCGTCGGCGCCGGTGATGCCGACGAAGGTGTCGATCGCTTCCCGCGGCGGCCTCGCCATGGAGGGAGGGCGACGGCGACGGCGTCGGCGCCGTCCGGCGATGCGACGGCGAGGAGGTTGGAGTCGGAGGGGGAGGAAAAGGAGGAGTCGCGAAGCAACGGAGCCGTGTGTGTAAATTCAAGTAGTTTCCATGCGATGCGCTTCTCTTTCTTTATGTTTTATTTTTGGGCCCTTCCATTCGCTTTCTCGGCAGTTAAGGCCTGACGGGCCGTGGGCCGCCGAGCCCACCACACTCGGGATATTTACGTTCGTGCCCTCCAGGTGATGGGACAAGGATCACAAAGATCCGGGGGCATGGATGTAATTGCCTCTCTTGACACCTTGCCACCTTCTTGCAGCAGAAGCATGGCATTGTAAAAGCATACTCATGTGCCTTCTCCTTGAAAGAAAGAGAACTTGTTGGTGTGGCTGAGGCTGAAAGCACTTGTTCCATGTCTGGCAATCTGGTATATACCTACCTTTGCTTCACCAAGGTAAAGCCATGAAAGATCTTTCCATCACATGATGGATTGCAGATCATGGTTTCAAGTTAAAGAAATGTCCGTGCTTCTATCAAACGGAAAAAAGAAAGAAAGAAATGTCCATGCCTTCGTGCTCGCAGTCCAGTCCATACTGCACCATGTCCTTTCCCAAACGAACCTCCCTAGTGTATAATTGCAATTGCACTCGCAAACAATGAACCACCTGGTACAGCACAGGGATGCCTAGCTGTGTGCAGCTCGTGGCCGTGCAACTCCGACTTTGGTATTGCTCTTTTTGGTTTAAATTAAATTACATAAAAACTTGTTATTTTTCAAGACGTCTCTCGACAAGCAATGCCTTAAAAAAAGACTAAAAAGTGTTATAATGTTTGGATTAATGAGATGCAGTAGTAGGGGATCCATCAGGAAAATTGCTCGTGATATTTTTTTGAGAATTCAGCAGTGTACAGTGAATTTGCAAAAAATCTTCATATAGCATCATGTTGAAATCAACGGGCACAAGCTCGAATTACATCACGTAAGATTGTGCTCACATAAACTGGGAGTATCCAGCTCTGTGAAGTACAGGCAAGAGGACAAATTTGTGGTAGATATCTACAAACACACAGGCATAAAAAATGGTTCCCTGAAGAAAATATGTATGCTTGGAGAAGATCCAGAGGAAAATTGAACCATCTATGTGCTGCACTTCCATCTGGATGTTGGTACGCAGTTCAGGTAATGGCACCAGTGGCAGCCATCATTCCCGTTCTTACCCTTGAAAAGCATCACCAGGGTAATCACATATCTGCATCACAAGTCACCTTTATTAGCTATGATGTCAATTTAGGTCCTGTTCTTTTTAGCTTAAAGCTGCTGAAAGTTTTAAGCTAAAAAAGTTGTGATCCTTTGAGAGAGATCTTGGTGAGTCCAAAAAATTATATAAATTTTTTTTTAGTAATTCTAGGAAAAACTATTTAAAACCACAAAAATGATTACAAAGTACTGCATCGATCGTTTGGCTTATAAAAAATAACAATTTTTTAATTTAATTTATTTAAGCCGAAAAGAAGAAGTCCTTGAACATTGTAAATCATGATACAAATTCTTCTCTTCCCTTTGGAATAAAAAGGTGGCCTGTTGCCTAAAAGGCCACAGTAAGATGTGTAGTATATACAAGCGCATCACATCTTCAGATGGAGTGTAGAGACTTACCCAACTAGCAGCAAGAGGAGTGCAGCACCCCACAAAACATATTGGTATGCTTTGTACTTCGGAGGTTGATTAGTCTGAGGCAACTCATGCCGTTCCATCCAACCAAATTGAGGTCTTGCCAGCAGTACAAACCCAAGAAGAAATCCAGTCACAAATCCACCAATGTGAGCAAAATTATCAGCATGCGGTAGTATGCCAATTGCCAAATTGATTGCAATAATAAACAGAAGAGTTATGATGGCCGCTGCCTGCAAGAGCGAAAAAACTGAAACTTGCATCGAGCAACTGGATAAGACTAAAACATCATAGTATACTGGTGTTCTTCTGCTGACCTTGTTGGAGTAAATGGTCCAGTTCATAATAAGCTCAGAGAGCATAGAGCCAAGGAGGCCAAACAAAGCTCCAGAGGCCCCAACAGAGATGTAGTTACTCCGTAAGAACAGCGCAGACAGAACACTGCCACCAAAGCCAGATAGCAAGTAGATGATCCCAATACGCACTTGCAAGTTGCAAATAACAACTGAAGTCAGCGTACAGGAATTTTTTCAGGTGTAACACAAAGGTAAATACAGCCTATGTTCAAAACCACATTACATAGGAAGGAAATAGTCCCAAAAAAGACTATTCACACGGTACACAGTGCATAGGAAGGAAATATTATTATCGATAGTACCAGGTTTGCAAAAAAAAGGCACCGTATGTTGTAGGCCAACAAAACAAAGTAATATATTGCAAGCTAACTAGCTAAGTGGCTGTGACACAAGAGAGATGTGGAATCAACTCCCTGGATCTATTTTGTTTGAACGATTGACAGAGGCTATGTCAAATTCATTAAGCAAGAGGGTAAAAGTTACAAAATAGGTACATGTACAAAGGAAACCCAAAAAATAGAGAGCAAAGGAAAAGAAAAATGCTAAGGGAGTTTATGGACAGCACAAGACCAAAGAAAAAGGGCTAGCAATGGTCATCCGCTCCAAACGCCATGACTCTGTTAAGGATGTCATGCTTGATCATCTGTGAGATTTGCAAGTAGCTGCTGTAGTTCGAGTAAAAAATCCACCTGTTTCTCTCCTTCCACACATTCCAGCATGAGTAGAGGACTATGCTGTCGAAGTTGTGTTTGTTGACTTGTGCTTGCTGAACACAACCCTGGATCTACTTAATGTGGACTGAAATCATTTTCGGCAACTACCAGGGCAGAACCAGCCCAGAGAATTCCAGTTCTTAACACATGAAATACAATGCCAAAAAAAGACCAGTATGACAAAACAACAGATAATGATAGTCAATCAAGATACTTTGAACCGAAAAAAATTGTAGTGCCAATGACAAATGAGTCAAGGCAGTGTAAAAAGCTTACAGCCAAATTGCTGCTCAAGGCGGATTCCAATGAATAACAAGCTTAGCATGTTGACAATCAAGTGGACTAGACCAGCGTGGAGCCAGATACAGCTCAGGAGGCGCCACCCTTGGTGCTGATGAACAACTTTGGTCCAGTTAAGAGCTCCCATCTTCTCCAAACTGCACACAGCACAGGAGAGTTTGACCTTTTTGCTCAGGAGCCTTTCAAGGTGAACAAAACTATACCATATGTTATACAATACATTATATCATCAACAACAAAATCAGTCCCTAATAAACATTTCCACGTGCTGGAAATCAAGAACTACAACAAACAAACAGAAAGATTTTTACAGCTAAAGAGGGATAAGAAAACACGCACGTATCATTAACTGATATTGCAAGAGAGTACAAATACAAAAACCAATGCCGGCGACATATCCTGGCCACCTGATTGCGGCTGAAGTCAATGAAAAAAATATATGCCTGTAAGCGACATAAAAAATTCTTAGGAGCATAAAAGAATTATTTGCCAATCGAATGGTTTGAAGTACTTGCATTGCTAACCAAATAGTACTTCAGAAGAAATCTGTGCATGCTACAAGGAATACATCTGCAAGACGGCAACTGTTCTAACATAATGTTTACTCGCCACCTTAACACTTTGGTCAAGTTAAGAGCCCCAATATTCTCCAAATTGCAGTTGAGTGAACTTTTTGTTAGCACACTTTCAAGGTAAACAAAAGCAATAAACTAAACTATACCATGTGTTATGTACAATGCAGTATATCATAATCAAGAGAAATAGTCCCTAATAAACGTTCCCACGTAATATAAGTCATGAACTAGAACAGACAAAAATACACTTTTTTACAGCAAAAGAGATACAGTATTTGTTACAGCTAAAGAGAGAGGACAAAAGTCCACACCTATCGTTATCTTAGAGTGCAAGAGGTAGTACATACGTCCTGGCCACCTGATTGCAAACTGAAGTTAATAAACTACTGGCTGTAAGCGACGTAGACACTAGAGGACAGATCATTAGAAGAATAAAATAAATTCCTTTGCCAATCGAATTGTTCCAGGTATTCGCATTGCTCCAAAGCTAAACCCAAATACTTAAAAGTAGAAAATCCCCATGCTACAAGGGGAACAATTTGCAATGGTTCATAATGTATGCTCGCCATCTTATCTCTGTAGCGATGAAGTTCTGAAGAATTTGGATCAGACTAAAAGCCCACCATTTGCTCTCAATTTAGCTAAACAGGTAGCTTTCGCTTCAAATCCCACACTAAGCCCAGCAGTAACCCCCAGCTCCCCCTGTAACGACCACGAACTGCAGGCCAAACCCCCCTAGAAAGCACAAATTCCCCACCTTTTACTCCGAATTTCACATCAAACCCAGCGATTCAGCGGATCGTGAGACGTACGTGGCGGAGGAGGGGCCGAAGAGCGGGTTCTCGCGGAGCGGCTGGAAGGCGAACCGGCGGAGGAACCCGGCGACGCAGGCGGCGCCGCCGCCGAGGGGGCTCCCGTGGCGGGGGCAGTCGTTGACGAACATCTCGACGACGAACACCACGATGCAGGCGGCGAGCACGGTGGGTACGAGCCATGGCCACCAGCGCCGCTCCTCCGAGCCGCCGTAGGAGGCGTACTGGTACCCGCCGGCGCCGGCGCGGCCCTTCCCCTCGCCGCCGCTCGCCATGGCCCTCGCTCCGCGCCGCGGCTAGCAATTATAGCAGTAGTACCCCGGAGTAGTGGACTGGTAGGTGGAAGGCGTTGGCGTTGGTAGCTCGTTGCGCGGTTTGGCTTGGCTTGGAAGCGAGGAGGTGAAGCGGGGATAGAAATAGTGGCAGTGGCCACTGGCCAGTGGGGAGTGAGGTGAGGCGGCCGACAGCGATGGCAGCGGCCGCCGGAGCTAGCCTCCTCCGCGTGCAGGTTAATGGTTTTTGTTTTGGTTTGGCGAACTGTCTGTAACCACCAGTCACGTCACTCCATCCCCGATCGGCCATTAAAAAGTAATAAGTAAGCTGGCCTGGCCATCCCTTGAAGCAACACCGGGAAGAAGAATGTGATTCACATTTCACAAGTCACAACGGAATGAGTTCCATCCCGGTTGATTCGCCACCAGGCTAGCTTTTCCCAGTGCCCGTGGTACATACAGCGCCCTGCTCCTGCTCGGCTGCAGGAGAGGCCTCGCTCTGTCCACTCGTTTTCGCGGTGCGTCGATGCGGAATCTGCTTGATAATGTTGCCGTTGCCGTTGCCATTGGCATTGGCGTGTCGGCGTCGCTCGGTGGTGGCACATGGGCATGGAGCCATGGAGCGGTGGTTCGCGCGTCCTTGTGCTTCTAGCACAGCCGTACGCGTCCTTGTTGCGGCGCGGGGGGCGTCCCACGCGCGATGGACGCCATCCCGTCCAACGCAAGCACAGCCGTAGGCGTGCGAACTGACCCACATGCAAATTTGTCTTGCATATATTGCAAAAAAAAAAAAAAGAAGCCTGGATACAAGTTCAGAAGTAATAATTAGCAAGTAATAATGTTCTTTTCAATCCAAATGAGACTGCAACCAGATTCGTACAAGAGGGAACATACTGATCCAGAACTTAAAATGACAAGGCCAATACATATTTCTGGATCAAGAAGACTTCATACAAAATTACAAGCTAGGTGCTACACTATTTTGGATCAACCAGATTCCATACCAATCACATGCAAGGCTTTCAAGGCTTCTGGATTGTAAAGCAACTGTTTGATCGACCTTCAAGATTTCTTGTTTATATCTGACCAAAATTTGCACTGCTTGAAGAATGACATGCATTTAACATCACATTGACATGCAAAGTACTCATATCTCTAATTACCTTCTGGATTATAAGTAACCGAATTTAAAAGATCCATCATAGATGCATATGAATGTTGTCCAAATGAAGGTACTTGCAGCACCTACATAATAAAATTGAAATTATGATAAATGGTGATACCAAAAAATCTAGATTTTAATTAAAAATAAGATAATGGTAATACACTTACATTGGTTTCATTTCCAATATGAGTCATAGGTGCAGTCATATCAGGGTTTGCATTCTCTTTCTTTCCCCTTCCTCTTTTTTTTCTAGACAACTTGTATAACGACGTGATCCTCTCCCTCCATCCTTCTTTCTTACACCTGTTGGATTTACATGTGGTGTTCCTCCATCTACCTTTGATGCTTCAACATTATTTATCTTATTTTGGTAGCTGCTATCATGCAAAACAAGTTCTTCTATTTTAGACATAATTTACGGTGCTTGGTTTAGAAGATACTTATATGCCCTTTCACTTTGTGATGCAACTGAAAATACATCACTGTATGCTCTCGTGTAGCGGTTTGCCATGTAACCTACTGACATAGTGACATACCGTTCTAGCATCAATCCCGCAAGTCGGCAGCAGCAGCGGGGTAGCCGACGTCGTGATGGATCTTGAGGTGGATGATGATCTCCTCTCAGACCCAGGACACAAGCTTGCGGCGGCAACAACAACGGTATGCGAAGAAGACGAAGCGTCGTGGTAGTGCGAGCTCACACGGACGCCGGCGTCGTGATGGATCTTGAGGTGGATGATGATCTCCTCTCAAACCCAGGACTCAAGCTTGCGGCGGCAACAACAACGGTATGCGAAGAAGACGAAGCGTCGTAGTAGTGCGAGCTCACACGGACGCGGGGTAGTGCGCTGGGCAAGCCGGCTAACAAGCTGTTATTCGATCCCGCGACCTCCAGGCGCCAGTGCTGCGCAAGCTCAGCTAGCCAACTGAGCACGTATTCGGTTGTGCTTAGATACATCAAGGCTTGTTAATATACGTATATTGAATGAATAAAATTAAAAAAAATATAATCATGCCGTGTCGTGCCGGCCCACGGGCTTGGCCTTCGGCCCAAGCACGGCAGGCTGCTTCGTGCCGGGCCGGCACGGCCCGTTTGATATCGTGCTGGATTGTGCTCGTGTCGGGCCAAAATCGTCGTGTCTCGTACAGACCCATTTGGCCCGCCCCATTTGGCCATCTATAGGAACAGGGCGTGCGATTCCTATGAGCTGAGCCGAGCAAAGGAGGCAGCGGCATTAAGCAACGCAGCGGCTCGCTGCTGGATCGAACGGTGCCGTGAGGACACGCGTACGGCTGTGCTTGCGTTGGACGGGATGGCGTCCATCTCGCGTGGGACGCCCCCCGCGCCGCTAGCGGGCCAGCCCGGTGCCTCATGGCTGCAGCAGCGAGCAGCGAGCAGCCTAGCGCTAGCAGTAGCACGCACACGGCCCACACAATCTCGAGCGTTGCAACCAACAGCCAAGCCGCGGAAAAGGCCAGATCCCCGGTCTCCATCCAGGCCCAGGGCCACGTAATCGTGAACCGCGCGCGCGCGCTCGCTCAGCTTCTTCTTCTTCTTGTCATCGCTGCAATGCTCTTGTGTGCTTATGCAATGTCTCCGTTTGGCATTTGGTACGAGTAATGCCATGCAAGGATAGTTCCTGCTTCTTCCAGCATTGCCTCGAGGATAGTATTTTACTGTTGCGGACCGATCTCAGTCCTTATAACACTTCGACAGAGAATAGAAATATGGAAAATGCATATTACTCCCTCCGGTCCCAAAAAAAAATATCGTCGTTGACTTTTGGACACGCCTTTTGAACGGGAGGCCCTCGCCGTCGCCCCACGGGAGGACCTCACCGCCGCCTACAGAACCACTTGTCGCTGCCTGCGGTTGTTGAACTATGTGCTTGATTATGTACAGTTCGTGTGTATGAGTGTCCAAATTTTGTAGAACTTTGTACAGATTGAATGTTTGACATTGGATTTCTTTAGTTTTTTTTACTGATTATTTAGAAAATTTGCTGCTGTTGGAAGCTGCGTGTATGTGTGTTCGGAAAATTGTTGTGCGTATGTGAGTGTTTGGCAAATTGTTCAGAGAAATTACTTCTGATTTCTAAAGAAATGTAATGCTTGCAGATTGTTCAGAGAACAAATTGGCCGCTTTCATGCTTGCATCTTCATCGATTATGATAAGGCAAGGTGCTACTCCACCCATAGCTGCAAGAAAGGTTCTAAACAACTGTACATAGGAGTCGATCTTTTCATTTGCTAGGAATACAGCCCCCAAAAAAAACACTTTGCAAATGATAATTAAGGGTCTGTTTGGTTCGTGACTAAAAAAGCCACGCATAAGGTTAGCAGGTTTCGGTAAGTGTGGCATGACTAACGTGGCTAAAGTTAGCAGGCGTTTGATTCGCAGCCAAGCCTAACATTAGACTAGTAAAAATTTTGTGGTGCGCGTTTGGCTGCATAGAGGCAAAATGGACTAAGTTGGGTTAACCATTTCATCGAGCACGTTCTGGGCATCCATCCCACGAGCTCCTTCTTCCCCGGCGAGCTCCGCCCTGCCGCTCCTTCTTCCCCAGCGAGCTCCGCCCTACCGCGAGCTGCTTCCCGGCGAGCTCCGCCCTGCCGCGAGCTTCTTCCCTGGCGAGCTCCTTCCCCGTCATGGCCGCTCGCCGCCGCAAGCCATGGCTGCTCGCCGCCGCGAGCTTCTTCCTGGCCAATGCGTCGGTGTCGGCGTCGCCGCGCCGTGCGTGTGCCACCGCCGCCGCAGTCCTTCCGTGGGTTCGCCGGGGAAGAAGCAGAGAGAGAGAGAGAGAGAGAGCGAGAGCGAGAGAGAGAGCGCATGTGGCATGGCAAGTGCGGCGGTGAAATCGGGCGCCGCACTTGTGGCGGAAATCGCTGAAGAAACAATGCGGCTAGCTTCCTAACTCGTTGTGGCTTGCCTCTACTTAGCACCCAACCAAACAAGTGCCTAAGCTAGTGTGGCAGGGCTAAGCTGAGGCGTGGCAAGGTGAGGCCACGAACCAAACAGCCCCTAACTCCAGTAAATGACGCAAATATCATGTTATATTGGTTGGTGGTATAGGTTGAATCGAAAGAAACCACATCACTAAAAAGGTTATATTTTTTTCTACTCATGGCATCAGCCCAAAATACACGCACTAGCCTTCCTCGTTCATCCACTTCAAAATCAAAGAAAAATGCAGAATTAACTTCCTTCTTTCTCTCAAGTTGTGCCACAAACATTTCAGCATCTGCATCCTTGATTTTTTTACGAAGGTCGCGATAATAGTTCTTCAAGTCCCTTAACGTGCATCCAACATTCTCGAAGCCCTCCTCGCTTACATGAAGAAGCCTATATGCCTGTGATGTGCCGATGCTAGCTTTGTGACATGTAAACAATGTATTCTTTACCCTCTCACTGACTTCACGGTTGGATCTAATCAAGTGACGCTTATCTGGCGATACAAGACCATGGTTATGAGAGAAATCTTTGCTTGGAGTTGGAGTGCTCTTTTTACTCCTCTGTCCTCCTTCTCTTGGAGCTGGCAGGGAGTTGTTATGATGCTCAACCATTGAAGCTATCCTATACTTGGTATCACTACCAAGCTTCATAAAAATGTATGCATCACATTCACATTGACTTTCCGCCACCTTATGTGTCTTTTTCTTTTTACTAGATTGTTTCACATTTTCTTTAACTTTCTTTGACCGATACCCTTCCCTTGAACAATTATATCTCTTGGTTAGAATAACATCATTCTCCTTTTGCTGCCCAATACGGACTGAAAATCCGACTTCATGTGCATAGAACTTGTAGAATTCCTCCACAGCCTCAATATTATCAAATGACATACCCACAACATGCTTAAATTCTTCTTCACGCTCAGGAATAAACGAGGAACACTGCAATATTGCATAACAGCACCACTGATTAAAAAATTAATCACATGTTGCTGATCAATCAATCAACGCCTTCAACTTATACTCACATTTAGAGGCAAAATAGATTTTCGTTTAGGTGTGTTCAGTATAGGTTGCATCTGGCTTGTGGTCATGGACTGCGGAATAATTTGTCCTGGCTGATCCATAGTTGAATTATGGGGTGATTCCATAGCTATTACATAATATTTTCAGTTAGTCATTGCAGGTTTGAGAGAGATGCAGATCAAGAGATGCTACCTGGGAGAACGGCAGGGGAAATGGAATCTTTGGGGCCAATTGCAGGGATCAGCAGTGAGGAGCTTGGCGGCGTCGGAGGCATTGGGCACGGCGGCGACGGTAGCACAGAGGCGGCACTCGACACGACGGAGGCCGTGGGGACGACATTGGAACTGGGCACCGTGGCACTGGACACGGCGGGCACAGTGGCACTGGACGCGACGGGCATGGCGGCACTAGACACGTCAGAGACACTGGGCTCGACGGCGGCCGTCCCAACGACGCCTCGCTGCCCATCGCTTCCACTTCGTCAATCGAAGAGGCGCATCAATCGCAGGAAATTGGGGAGGAAGACAGAGGGGCAGGGGCAGGGGCATGGATGCAAGGAAAACTTGAGGAGGCACGCGTTTTTCTGCAAAAAAAATACATAGGGGAAGTGACCCATTCGCCGGATTCGAATTTTGTGGCTGAGATGGAAGGGTTGCATGGTTGCACCAGCTAAGCTGGTTGCACCTGAAACAACCCGGTTGTCATAACCTTTATCTTAGTGATAATCTAAAGTTGCTTAATTGGAAAAGAGATTTTATTAGAAAACTAAAGCTAATCAAAAATAAATTCTAAAAACTAGAGGCATACCGACTTATATGCATCTGCTAGGTGTAACTTTCTTAATTCAGTCAGTAAGCTGGAAAAATGAATTTTTGCTTTTAAACCCATCTGCATGATTATATTATTTTTAGTATTTATCCATATATCTCATAAATCATCACCTAGCACTGTAGCTATTGGACACGTAGTATACAAACGGTAACAAAAATATCCCATTCACACCCACGATCCTTTTCTCAGCTCACTTCCACTACACCTCACTTTCCTCTTCCTCTATCCATCCATCTCTACACCATTGACTGCCATGGAGACCGGGGATTGAGGGAGCAGGAGACCACCAGAGCTAGGGGAGGAAGGCCATCACCGGGAGCTCGGCGCAAGCGCAAGGAGGAGGCTGTCGAAATTTCTGCAAAGAGAGGAAGAAGGCTCAAAGAATCAGCTAGCCAAATCTCTAATCTTCGCATCCAGTACTCAGATTCTCATATCCAGGTTCATATACGCACCGAGATTAAATCCCTAAACGTAAAGCTCTGGATCGGCATACATACCTTTGCATCTACCATCCTAGCATTTAGTTTCTGCACACCAGAGATTTTCTTTTCATCTCAAATCCACTCCAAGCTTGAACACGTATTATTTTCCTATAGATCTGTTGCAAACTCTAGAAGATCCATTGAAAACAGATCAAACAAATGGGGAAAATCAAAGGCTAAATTTTAACCTACTGGGTTGGAGATGTACATACCAATTAGATGTAAACACTCTGAGCTTCAATGTAATTGGAGCGGCTATGGGTAAAGTGGTATACACCTGCGCAGGGTTGAATCATGATATCATGCCAGTCTCTTGGAGTGGGGACTACGGGATTTATATCCATTCTCATACTCGAGTGATAGTAGTATTTCAAATTTAAAACGAATCAATTCTTCCAAATAAATTATCTTCCTGAGTGTCTTAGTTGGCATTGAAATTTTGGAAAAACCACAGAATGATTCATCTTGCATTTTTGCTACCTATACTTGCTGAATACTGTGTATTCACTCTTGTATTTATACCCTTGTTAGATCCTAGCTATGGAGAGGAATATGGTGACTACGTCGCAGCTGCGAGGGCTGAGGGTTACCAAGAGGGGAAGGAGGACCCCGAGGGTTACTATGTATACGAGAATAGCGAGTAGACGACGTTCATATAGACAACGTCATAATAACGGGTATTATAGATATCTGCTAGCTTGTTTTCTCCTAATGTAAAATTATGGTTTTAAGCTAAGTGCAACTTTTGAGTTATACTTTAATGTTGACTGTTAGTTTGTAATAGCTATTGACAGCCCTGCGTGGTTGCTGTATGAAATAAAATGTATATTAGCCTCTAATGGTTGTTCTGCTGTAACACTCTGTTTTGATGTATATTCCAAATGTCATTCTCCTTGGTTGATTGTTGAAGTAATACGTTCAGATCAGCATAGTTATCATGAATTAATGGTTTTAATGGACTATTAGCTTGTGATAAATATGCGGGTCGTTACAGCACCAGATCCGTTGCCAACTTCTATTCCCTTCTATTTTTTATTTGGTATTTTTTGCATTCTCTTTGTACTATTAATATTAAAAGGAAGACGGTATATATCAGATTTTCGATCCTACAGTGAAAAAAAAGGACTGTTGGTGGCTTCGAAACATAGAAAAATTACTACTGAAACATAAACATTGATGTCTCTAACGTCGCTCGCAAAACCGGCATAGAGGGGAGGTCAGTTCAAGCCCCCACACACAGCTCTCGGTGAAGCGAGGCAGGTAGTACTTACTGGATGTTCATGAAAACATTTCTATGGTATGGTTCATATAGAAAATTGAGATGTTCATGTTCCTCTCATGTTCATGTTCCTCTCATCCTCTGTGCGCGCGTAGAAAAAAGATATATGGTGCTTCGGATATGCAGAGAAATTATCAGGGCATTGATTGCTAATGCTGCTTTCGTTTCAAGGACCCCGTTGTCGCATGTCTTTGGAAGCAAATAATAAGCAAAAAAGAATAGAAGAAATATGATGTGTTCACCATTTATAGAAGGTGTTGTCTCTGAAAAACAGAGCATTGAGTTAGGCTGTACATACTTCATACTTGGTTGCAGATGTTTCGATATATTTTTATGGAGTGATGCGTGTTTACGTGACTGTACATTGGCACGCCTATGTCCGACTTTGTTTGCAGCTTGCTGTGAATATGAGATTACTGGGACTAAAGTTCTGGAACATGGTAGTTTAAATTTTACCATTCGAGTGTTCCGTGTTGGGCAGTGAGTGGTCTCTCCAGAGTTTGATTGGGATTGTTAGGATATCTCCTCAAGGTATAAGTTAGAAATGGATGTGATATGAATCGAAGAGTAAGGAAATGTGGCAATGGTACTACTTATTAAGTTACCAACTGATATGTGAAAAGAAATTCCACTGGAAAAGGGACTCTTCCATCTTCGAGGAGGTGCCTGTACTATGCTCGCATGGCAAAGACATTGATGACATCACACGGTCGGGCTTAATATAATCCATTTAGGATCTGTCGTATATGGATGAGCTTCATAGATCCATTAACGTCGTTTCACCAGCAATTAAGTTTCGTTGCAAAGCACCTATTCAACATCTGCCGGACTCGAGGGTGTTGAGCACATTGAACTTGTACAAGGACTTTCATGCTATATAGTCAATAGATATCAGCATGATTTTTTGAATCCTATAACAGTGGTAACTGGCAAAAATCATTTGCAGCATGCATGCTTTTGATATAATTTTCCGAATAGAACAACATTCCGAATAATACAATCGGCCCAACCGGCGCATTGTTTGAAAGGACAGATAGATGGCATAGAGTAAACGTGATCTCCACGAAATAGATAATCATCAAAAAGTTATTTAAGGAGGCCATGCTCTCCAAACATTATCTATCGACAATATTTCTAACCGATAAGACTAAATAAATTATTTAAAAATATTTTTATTTTTGGGAAGCGTCAGGCGTCGGACGTCCAGACGGACGCGCGCGCTGGATCAGCGCCGTCCGTCCGATTGTCCGGCACCGCGCTGTTGGTGATTGATAAGTGGCCCATCCCGAGACAGGTCTTGGGCCGATTCCGTACCGGGCTACCGCACATACAAAAAGACCAAAAGGCTCCCCTGGCCGTACTAAAGGAGGCGTCTAGCCCGTCAGGGTCTTCCCCGGGCTTGACCAGGTCAACCGCGTCTCCCTGGGTCCCAATCAGAAGTGGGCCGCCTCCCGAGTAGCTCGGGAGAGGGTCCCGCGGATAATCCGTCTATCCGCAGGCAGGTGGCGACAACTGTCATGTCTCACCACACTTTCCTCCGGCCTTGACCGGGAGGAACTGTGCCTCCCCGGGAACCCGCAGCCCGGGGAGAAGCACGTGGGCAGCTTGGTTTGTCGTTTGTCCCCTTTGGCAGGCAGCGACGGTTGTTACGCTACGCGACGCCCCCAACGGGTGGCGCGAGGCTGGCTCGGTCCAGTCAATGCTATATTGGGGATAAAGGGAAAGTGTTTTTTTCCTAAAGCAGGTTTCTCCCCGTATCGGCATTCCGAGACAAACACGCGTCCAGTACTAACCTGACCAGCTTCTCCTTGCAGGCTCGAGACCAGACAGAGCCCCGGAATGAGACAAGAGTACCGCCACTAAAGCAAGAACGGCGCGGGGCCCGCTGCATCAGCTTCGAGCGACCCACCGCGCCTATAAAAGGAAAGGCCTCGAACCCGATCGAGGCCAGGCGATAAGCAAGTGACTCAAGCGCTCTAGAGTGATAACAAGCCACACACGCATCCGAAGCTTCTTTAGCAGTAACCATAGTCCTTAGTCATCACCTTTGTAAGTTCGGGATCGGTGCCTTCAAGCCCGGTCCTGGCACCTCTTGTACTGTTTTCCGCCATATAATCAACAAGGCTGGAGTAGAGCTATTACCCGGCAGTGGGGGCTCGAACCAGAGTAAATTGCTTGTGTCTCCACGGTTTGTGTTCCTTTCTTCCTTCTTGTTCCCCTCCTTTCTCTCACCGTACGAAGGACCTATACCTGGATCGTCAAGTCGCACCAGGCTTAGTCTGGAAAGACTGCGCGGCCTGAGTCCTCGCAGGCTCGGCCGCCACCCGGGCTGCTGAGAAGGGTTGTTGTTGGGCCTCACACCAACTACAAATTCGTCTGTCGGTCCATGGACCCGCTGCTCTTCAGGAGTGCGTTTCCCAGACGCCGACACGCGCGCCTTCAACGCGCCCGCACGCTCGCGTGATTCAGAACAGTACAAGCGCTTGTTAGATGCAGTTGATTAAATGTCCAATTAAACTTCTGATTTTTTTATAAAATTCAAACAGTGTTCAAAATGCATGGTATAAATTTCATAATTCTTCTAAAATCGAGAGCAACCCATTTTAAATACTTTTAATATTTTTTGATTTTTCACTTTTTCAAATATTTTATGTGAAACTAGGAGAAGGCACTTATGAAACTTATATCTATACTGATGAAACATGGCTGTGCGCTGATGAAATCTGATGAAACTTGAATAAAACTTCTATGTAACATGATGAAACTTGGATGAAACCTGTTGAAACTTGAATTGATCTGATGAAATTTAAAGAAACTTGTATGAGACATGTTGAAACTTGATGAAACTTGTATTAAACCTGATGAAACTTGACAGTTCGGCAAGTTTAACGAATATGAAATCTAAGTTTCAGTAGGCGAAACTTAAGTTTCACCAGGTAAGTTTAAAGAGTTATATGGCAACATATATCTTGTTTTGTTCGTAAAAATACGAGGAACACATTGTTGCAAACGGTTTGTGGGTTAGAGCACCCAGTCAAAAATTATGATCACCGAAAGAAAACATATCGTGGGACCCACCTGCATGCCGGCACAGTGCAGGTCCCGCGCATTTCGCGCGGCGAGCGCGAGTCCGACCGCGCCGGACGTACGGCCACGAGCGTTTTCGTTTTAATATCTTTGATAAAAACCCTACCAGATTCTGAAAGAATATTTCCAAACGCTCCACAAAAGGCTCAAAGAGTTATTACAAAATATCACAATAAATGATCCGTAAAAAAATACTCCCTCCATCCCATTATATAAGGCGCAACTGCTTTTTTTCTAAATCCCAGAATACAGGGCGGTACCTCCTCGGCTCCTGTACACGCGCATGCAAGCATTGAGTTCACACGTTGTTAGCAGCATGCGGACTCATGGCATGCACGGAAGTTGGCTCATGCATGCGGACTCATTGGCTCCTGTACCAGCGCATGCACGGAAGTTGCTGGGTGCGGGCATGAGCTTCGAGGCGCACTGGAAGCGTCAAGGCGCAGACACGAGCTGCATGGCGTGCTGGAAGCGCGGGAAGCAAATGCAGCGAAACGGTTGCATTGGGACGAGCGAAAATAAATGGATTCATTGGTCTCTGCGTCTAGTACAGTTGCGCCTTGTATAATGGGATGGAGGGAGTAATAAATTTTACAAATTTAACCCTAGCCCTGTCCAGCCGACACCTCTCTCCCCAGTACCAATCCCCTAACGGATGGGTGTCTATTTTTCCATGGCGCCACAGGTCGCCGTCCGAATCCGCATCAAATCCGACTTCGTTTGGAAGGAAGTGGTTTCCAAGTACCTTCTAGTAGCCGCGCTGTCAGATATTTCTGCCGCCACAAATGCCCAATGATCAATCAACCTCTGGAATATCTTGATCCTCTCACCGCCAAATCACCCCTCCATTTGCCTCGATTTTTAACCGGTGTTGATAACTTGATGGATGAACAAGTTGATAGCGATTACTCCATCGGATCGACGCAGGTGCCACTACCGAGCAAGTTAATTACTAGTACGGAGTACATGCTCTAATTTTAGCAGGTTGCTGTACACAGATGATCATTTGAAAGAGAATTAGCAGAAACAAGACGCAAACCAGCACACTCTTGAGATTCACATTTGATCGAGTAGATAAAATCTCCAGTGCTAGGTACCTCTATTTCTCTCTCTCTCTCTCTGCTAATTTAAGTAGTAGACACAGCCCACAGCTGTAGCATATTAGTATTAGTAGTTGATTAAATACTAGTACTCCTGCTAAGAGATGGGCCCAGCTCACCTGGAGCTGGACCCGTCGTGGTCGAAACCGTTGCAGGCCCGGAGGGGATGGTAGACGGGCCTGGGCCGGTAAATGGGCCAGGCGTGGCTTTCCGTCATGTGATCCGTCGGGTCGGGCTGGGGCTGCGCCTCCATCGGCTCCGGCTTCACGGGGTCCTCGCCGCCGCCGCCGCCGCCGTCGAGACGCATTCGCTTCCGCCCAATGGAGACGCCGAATAGCCTCGCGCTTGACTTGTCCTCTTCGCTTCCGGCCGTCGCCTCGACGGCAGCGGCGGCGGAGGCCCCCCCACACGAAGGCATGAGCTCGACCACGGCGGGAGGTGGGAGCGGCGGCGCCTCCGCCGACTCTGCAGAGCAGTTCCCGGCGGCCGGCGCCGGCGCTGGAGCGCTGGCGCCGTCGACCTGATTGGTGGCGGCGTACTTGGACATGAGGAGGAGGATGTTGTTGCAGAGCTTCTTCATCTGGCCGAGCTCCCGCGCGAGGCGCGCGTTCTCCCGCCGCAGCCGCTCGTTCTCGTCGCCCAGGTTGCCGGAGGCCACCCCGCCGGAGCCCGAGCCGGACGGCCCCGAAGGCTGCAGCGACGGCGGCTCCGGTGACGAGCTCGTCGACAGCACCTGCTCCTCGCCGGAGAACACCGGCGAGACCGGCAGCGCCATCGGAATCCCTGCCGCCGACGCCGCCACGGTGACCACCCCCGTCGCCCCCGCGGCCGGCGCCACCTTCCGGCGGTGTATGTCGCAAAGCAGCCGCTTTTCTCCTCGCCGGAAGCAGTCGTTCGCGAACTCCCACCTGTCCGGCACGATCTTCCTAAATCCCTGCACCCACAGCCACAGATCACTCACCTCAACATCCCCATCTCTCGGCCCATACCAAATCAAAACGGCAATAGAAATTTTTTTTAAAAAAAGATAGAACATTTGACGCACGTAGGTGTTGAGCTGGCGCACGAAGCTGGAGAAGTTGTTGTGCTTGAAGTACTTGGGGAGGAGGTCCCGCGCGAACTCCGCCGGCCGCCACACCACGAAGGTGGATCCGTCCTCGTTCCACGAGATCACGTCGTCGACGGCGGGGTCCTCCACCAGCTGGTACGTCTTGGTCAGGAACGGCGTGGGCGCCGACCTCTGCCCCGCATCCGGCGGCGGAGGCGGCGAGTCTTCGGCCATGGCAGATCCGCCCGGGGCAGGGGGACACCGTCGCTGCTTCCAGAAGGCTCCGGCCTCCGGCAAGCGCGTGGCGTGGCGGAGACGGAGGCGAGGGAGAGGGAGAAGCTACGAGCTACGACCAACCGCGCGAGTGGTGTGCGTGGGTGGAGCGACCCGCCCTCCTCGTACAGGGGGAGGTCGGGCCATGGGTCGCGCGGCGCCGCTGGATGCGATCGGACGGCGGGGACAGGTGGGGCGAGGAAAGTGCGAGAAGGTTCGGTCGTTTTTTTCCTCGTGGGGTGCTCCTTCTCCTTCTGGAAGGTTCAAGCGAATCTGGGAGGACACGTTGCGAGCGGTGGGGCCTTTACCGGTGGCTTTGCATACCGCCTACGGCTACGGTAAATCAAAATGGCATTTCCTCCCCGCGAGCACCTTATCTATTGTCCATATTGTCCATGTCACAGATATCTGGATTCTGGAGTAATAGTGGAGTATTTATTTAAGTAGGAGATGAAGTTTTATAAATTTAACTGCAAATGGTTTACGAACATTTTAAATTGGGCATACGAAAAACTGCATATATAGAGAATAATAGGGGTGAAATATGGTACAAGGTATTACTCCCTCTGTTTTTTTATTTGACACCTTTGACTTTTGACACGTCTTTGACCATTAATCTTATTCAAAAAACTGTTGTAGGCTTCAGCTACATATACCCTTCGACGTGATGTTTAGGTTTATATGATTGTATTTGTATCCTCGGATTGGCCCCACCGGGAAAATGCCTAGGGCGAAGCCTCGAAGCTATGACCTCTGTGTTTTTGAGGTGCAGTCGGATATCGTCGCCTAAAAATATGTGCGCTCTATAGAGGGAAGTCTCACTCCATGGACGTTTTCATGGCTCTGTAAAACAGTTCCTATTATAGGAGATCTTTGTTGTAGGGAGGGCAACAACAAGGGCCCTCAAGTATAGCTATTGCTTTGGTTAGTCAAGTTTCGTAAGTAATGGATGTAGTCGGACTAAGATGTCCACTCGGTGAGCACCTTCAAAGACACGCTATTAGGTTGCGAACAACTATAGTCCTTAGGCAAATTCCCTTGTTTGTCTAGTCCCCACTATAAAAGCAGCTTTTTTATTTTGTCTTGTGCTCTCTAACCCTATGAATATTGGGCCATGACATTCTTTCGAAGTATGGCATCACTGTGCATCAATACACGTTCTCGTGTCAACACAATCTGTTGTCTGATTTATTCATCAATAAAAACTTTTAAGAATGATATAACTTTGGTATGTGTTGTTATAACCTCCGTTTATATATAAAAAAAAGAGTATATGTACTCCCTCAAGTTCCATAATACTTGTCGTTTTAGATTTGTCCTAAGTGAAAGTTATATAATTTTATCTATAAAAATCTTTTAAACTATTTAGATTGTGTATATAAAAAACATATATATAAATTCGTCTTAAAAAATGCTTTTAAAACATCATATTTTTGTGGATTTTGTAAATAAATTTTATTGGTAATTGATGGTCAAAGTTGCATTTCGAAGACCGTGTCAATGTTTAAAACGTCTAGTATTTATTTTTGTGCTTAGTCAGCCGTAGCCTAAAGCTTTGGGGTACGTCTTCCTTTTCTTTTACCTCTTTGGCTCTTTACGTCATTCTTTGTTAAGCCTATTTTACATACCGGTGTTCACGTCAAACACCATACTCGCACAAGTCAAATTTACGTAGCAAACTTTGCTTTACACTTAATCTCGAGTGCCCATTCTAATCTAACGATCAGGCCTTTTCCCGTGGAATCCGCATGCGACTGTCGCTTCCGTGCAGCATTAGCAGGACTAAAAGTTCATTAATACATAGATACTTTGATAGTAGGGGTGTCTTTTGAGTGTGTGCATCTATTGAGCAGATATTTTGCAGCTGGTAGTAGATTAGGCATCATGTCTGACTTAAATATGCCATCATTGATGATCACACATGCAGGATTTTTTCTTGTGAGATTTTTTCTTCTTCCAAGTTCCAAGTTTCCAAGTAATAAGATGGTTGGTGGTTCTGATGTGCTAGCACGGAGTACTCGCCAATCTCGCTCTATCTTCCTGACAGAGACAGGCCCTTACTGAACGGTGGTAGGCACTGCTGTAGCACAAGCACAAACTGTTTCTCACTGCTCCATTTTTCAAGGGGGCTTTCCCTCGTCTTGTGATTTATGTTTATTTAAATATAAATTTAATTAGATTTTTTTAGTTTAGTTTTTCTATCGTAAAATCACCTTAATCACCTAAATTAAGTGAATCAGGTTTTAAAAAAGCAGATTTAAAAATCTCATGAAGTTTAACTTAACAACAACTCTAAGCGGTTGAGTTAGAGTGAACGCTATGCATGCTCTTATCCGTCCAATTCAGCTCTCCCATGATGCAAAACAGAAAGCGAGATCAAAAGTATTTTTAATACGTGAAAGCTGGTTGGTCAGCACGAGTGACACGACGATGCAGTTAACGATATGAACGCAAGGGAGCATAGCTGCTTTGACCAGCAAATATTCCGGCATGATGTTTCTTTCCTTTCTTCTACGTGTTTGACCGGGCTGGAGCGGGTTTCAGAATTCCAGAATTCCACGTACTCCCTCTGTTTCTTTTTTTTTTTACGCTTTTGACTTTTTGACCACTCCTTGACCATTCGTCTTATTCAAAAATTTGCTCAGTTTTTTTCAGCTTAACAGCTTAACGTCTTAACAGCTTAACGACTTATCTACGTTTTAAAAACACATATATTTTGAGTTTTTTTAGTCTATTTTTTTTACTGTTTTGAAGATGGGTTCTAACGCTTTGAAAAGTAAGTCAAACGAAATGTATCCGAATCTCGAGACTATCTCGAGAAACTTTTGAAGTTCAGTTATTTCAGCAGTTCATCCGTTCAGATCAGCTCAAAAAAACAGGGCCTAAATGCAAATATGCAAAAATATAAGTCATGCTTAAAGTACCTTTAATGATAAAACAAATTGCAAATATAAGTCATGCTTAAAGTACCTTTAATGATAAAATAAATTGCAACAAAATAAATGATATGTAAATAGTTTTTTGAATAAGACGAATGACCAAAAACGTACCCAAAAGTTAAATGTGTCAAACAAAAAAGAACGGAGGAAGTACATGACAAGGGCAGGCAAACAATGTATGCATCGATGGAGCGGAGACGTGGGCGCCGGCCGGCGGTGAAGGCTCCGGCGAGCCGGCGGGCGGCGGCGATCGATGGCCGTCGGTCGTGGATGCGCTCAATTTGCTCAGCTCAGCTCAGGGGCTAGCTGCTCTTGGCACGAGGTTCTCATCTCTTTTGGCAGGAGACTGGAGAGAGATAGCCGTTGTGTGGATGAGTTGACCGGGAGCCTGGCATTCTGCTGATGTATAAGGTGCTCCTTTTTACTGATACGGCGTGCTGTTTGTGACACTTCCCCCTTGCGTCAATGGTCAAAGGCTGAACCCAGAGGCCAGAGCTGAAGAGGCTGCCTGCACAGCAGCAAAACACTACAGTGATGTGAGAGAGACAGTATATGTGATGCGATGTGAAACTGTGGATGGTTCGGCTGCTGCCTTCAACGCTGGACGGTGGACCGAGACACCCAAAGACGGCCCAGCTAGTCGAGCTCTCCGCTGCGAGGCCCATCCTACCGGCCCATGAGACAACTCCCTGGCCCGGCCGGTGTGCTCCCCTTTCTGGAATTTTTTCTTTTTGCCTGTATTTATTTTTATTCGCCGATGGGCCCACTAGAATTAGAATTGTCGCGAGACGACTTAGCACCTGTTGGCAAGTGAACATTGATGCCCAGTGCCACGCTAGCATCTGTCATCTGATGGTTGCATGGTACATATAATATGTAGAGTGTTTCTTTCGTATATGCCCTAGACCGAATTGTTCATAAACAATTTACAATAGGTTGTATCCGCACCATCCGGGAATGTATTTGCCACCTGGGCTCTTCTATCATTTCGTTCGACCTTTTGGAAACATGAACAAATTGAGAAATTAAACTACCAACATGTCTGTTAGAAAAAATGGGTTTGGCACAGTATGCTTGGGAATAATTTCAAGCAAACGAGCAAGGTGGTTCGGGTTTATCTCTAACTCATAATGTTTTTCAGGATAATCTTCAACTCATAATCTATCTCTAATATATTAGATCATATTTGGATTTTATCAGCTTTAGTAGTTTGTTGTAAAGATCATTTATTTAACTTTTTTTTGGATTTGATGGACGTCAATTGAATGGTTATTTGATTTCGAGCTTTAAGTCATGATGCCATGCTTGAATAAAGAATTGTGATATCACAAATCACATAGCAAGATAATTTTAGTTACACACAGGGTACTACTTAGAAAGGGAAGGTTAGCTAGTAAAATTTGGAAAACAAAAGGATATCGTGGAATGGCAGTAGCTAACTCCAGATATCAGGTACTGGAAAAAAGAAGCGAGCCTAAACATACAGAGGCCTTCCAGTTAACCAATACAACAGTGGCATATTAGTACACTAAAATATATAGTAACTGCATGTTTTTTGAATGCTTCTATGCTGCCTTATTTTTTTTGTTATTAAGCAGTATTGAATTTACTCACATGATGCCTGATTTTTTCTATTTTATATTTGCTATCAGGTTGGAACAAAAGAGGCTGCAGTGTCCCGCATGATAAATACTACAACTCATGAAATTTTGGTAGTGCTGAGCAAAAGGAAAACTCAGATACTATGTTCTGTTATTCATTGCCTGCTTCTTAGGCGGGAATTTTTCGCGCTGGATCGAAATATCTGGCTTTGAAGACTTAGCGGCTACGAAATCCTGACAGCTGTCGCTCCCCCGAACTCTCTCGAACACACCCGAAGATTGGATAAGAATGAGAAACTCAACGGACTGTGCTCAGTGGGACCTTGCTGCCAGGCAACTGATGAACTGCAGGCCTAAATAGCTACACTCACACAAAGACAATAGAAGAACTAAGAAACAAAGATCCTTAGCCTTGTGTGGTTTGCCTTGATTATAGAGCTTAGTCATCAATTACCAAAACCAAAACACAGGCAGGGAGCCTGCACTTACAGCTAGGGTTTGTGATCGAGGGGGGAAAGGGGAGGGAGAAAACTTACACACGGCGGACGGAGGGGAGGGGGAGCTCGGAGGGGATGGAGCCAGCGGCGACGAGTCTATGTGGGTGGTCTACAGGGTGCGGGCGGGCGAGGAGATGGTGGAGGGGAGGAGAGGGAGGGCAGCGGTGGAGGAGAGAAAGAGGGAGGAGGGCGTGCGCGAGTAGGGACACGTGCGGCTGGCAGAGAGGACGCGGCCCGCTAGAGTTTCACGCGCGGGCGTGCGTAGACGGGCGTGCGATTGCGATCGGACGGTGGCAGGGGGCTGACGGACGAAGATCTATGACGGAAGAAGAAATCCTATTCTTTTTATTATTAGGTAAAGATTATCTTCACATATATTGAGCCAAGCCCATATATTCTAACATATCCAAGAAAAAAGATTCAAAAAAGGGAGAAAATGAGATCGGCAAAACCATGCACACTTTGCCGCGCGTTATGACTTATAAGCGCTACGTGCAGTAATAACAATTAATATACTTGAACTGGAAAGGATAGCGCACCGAATTGCGCGCTAACGCGTACATAGTTCATCTTTAGTGGGACAAATCAAAATTTTACTTTTATGTATTCTTTTGGTGCAGCCATGGTTCCATTTCTGCAAACTTTCTATTTTTCAGATTTTTTGGAATATGAGAAAAACAAAATAGAGAATGGAAGAAATATGTCCCTATAATATAAAGGAAAGAGCAAACCATTTGTAAATCTGGACTTCAAAACATTTTGAAGAACATAAAACTTCGCATGGATGTTCTTTGTACATACATGGTTCCATTTTTTGCAAACTTCTAATTTTTATAAAAGCAAACTTCTAATTTTTATGAATTTTTTATGACCTATAAAAAATAAAGTAGAAAATGAGAAAAATCGAGAAGAGATATGTTCTTAATAAGCAAGAGCAAACTATTCGTAAATTTGGACTTAAAAAATTTTAGACATCTAAACTTGTATGGATGTTCTTTGTTGGTACCATTTTTGGAAATTTTCATTTTTTATGTTTTGGTGACTTACCAAAAATAAAAGAGAAAATCGAGAAGAAATATGCCTTTAATCGGAAAAGGCAGATTATTTATAAATTTGGACTTTCAAAAATTTCAGACAACATCCAAACTTTGTATGAATGTTTTTTGTGCAGACATGATTCCATTTTTGAACTTTCAATTTTTGAATTTTGTTTTACGAGACGATCGAAAAGCCAGTCTAGCTTATGAGAAAATTGTCAAAAATACCATTCTCAACGAGTGGCTTCGCTAAAAAGCCACTCGTGTCGTAATGACGTGTGGGACCATCTGTGTATATGACAGTTGACTACTTATGTCATGTAAATATTTCATATTGGAAGATGATTATTTTACACAAGTCTTCATGGTGTGGGTGGGTGAGAACGGCCACAGAGGTCTATGAGATGACATGTAAATGACCTTAACAATGCGGATATCAGCATCCACTAGATCATAACAAAAAGAGTAAATTACACTTTTGCCCCTTCAAGTTGGACGGAAATCTCACTTGGCCCCCTTAAACTTTATTTTGTGTCAAGCAGCCCCTAGAAGTTGTTTCCGGGTTTCACGCAGACTAATTTTTTCAGCACCCAAAGCCAACTTCCGGGGGTTGCGGTGCAACAAAATCCAACTTTCTGAGGCTTTATGGCATACGGAAATAACTTATAGGGGCCACGTGCCACAAAACAAAGTTTAGAGGGCTAAGTGAGATTTTCGTCCAACTTCTGGGAGCAAAAGTGTAACTTACTCTAACAAAAACTAAAGTATCCGTCATTACTATTTGCATTCGTACTTATCCATAAAAAACTATACAGAATTCAACAATATTATTCAAATCACTATCTAAATTGATTTGAGCGGATTGTCAAATAAAAACTACGCATACCATTTCTGTCCTATATTACTCTTTTCATGAGTATATACGATCATTTGTGCTTATTGTTAGCTTTCCCTGGAAAAAAAAGGTTTTTTAATCTAATTGATTAATAGTACAGTGCAGGTTTCAACTTTGAAGACCTTCAATGGACCGGCCAATTTAAACCCGTTCTATTTTCATAAGCCAAAGCAAACTTTTAGGAGAATATGTAAACTGAAAACCGTAAATTAAGAGTAGCGAAAAAGTTCTAACTATTGACTTTCGGTGAGTTGAAAATGCAACATTGCCTCTAAATAGCTAGAGAAGATGCAACCGTCATCGGTCAAACGATCGATAGGAATGTAGGATGAAAAGGTGAAGTACCTATCATATTACATAAGAGGGCTATTAGCAGACAGTATAGCGTTGAAACGATACATATGTTTCATGTGAGACACCATATAAAACACCTGAAACATTTATGAAACACCGCGTGAAACACTCATTAAGTGCACCGCATATAAAATACTTATGAAACACCGAATAAAATGCTATACGAAATCAATGTTATATAACAAAGCCCCTAACCTGCTGCCTCCAGATTAGGCCACATCTCCATCACCGGAAGGCGCCACGTCACCCTACCAATCGCGCAGGCCACGTCGCCTGAGAGCCGGCGTCCGTCCGATCTTCTCGCGAAATCAGATCCGGCCGTCCGTCCTAAATGAATATTTAAAATAAAACATATCGCCCAGTGGAAGGCAATGCGGGTGGGTCGGCCTGTTGGCTAGCAGCGCTTGGTTTTAACCCGTCGGCCACCGTTCGAAGCCAGCTCCTTTCACGCCCGAATAACCATGCACGTACGGCTGTGCACAGCCTCCTTTTCTTACCGTTTTCGTTTTTTTATGTTTATTCACGTACGGCTGTGCACAGCCTCCTTTTCGTATCCGTTTTCTTTTTTTTGGCTCGTAAAAAAACGAAAAAAAGGAAGCTTTCGAAAATTAAATCATATCTGTGCAAATAACATCCATGAAAAATTTGATGTTATTTAAAAATTTACAATCCAAATTTACAAATAGTTTGCTCTTTCTTATTAAGGGTGTATTTCTTCTTCATTTTCTACTTTTAAATTTTACCTTAGATACGTCACCAAAAAAACATAAATTTAAAATTTTCGCAATCCAAATTTACAAATAGTTTTTTATTTTTTTATTAATGGTATATTTCTTCTTTATTTCCTGCTTTTAAATTTTACCTTTGATACGTCACAAAAAATATAAATTCGAAATTTTCAGGACCATGTTTGCAAAAGAGCATCCGAAATTAAATAGTTTGCTCTTTCTTATAAAGAGCATATTTTTCTTGATTTTGCACTTTTTTAGCTTTATTTATTGTAGGTCAAAAATATATAAAAAAGTTTTCGGACCAAATTTAAATAAAGAACATCCAAAGCTAAAAGATTTTTAAGATTATGGATTTTCACAATGTAAGCTTCGAGCTAAAGGATTTTTTTTTGATAGATCACAAATAAGCATAAAATTGAAACTATACAAAAATTAAACCGTGGTTGCACAGAGAGCATCCATAATAAAAGTTTGATGTTGCTCAAATTTTTTTGAAATTCAAATATAAAAATAGTTTGCTCTTTGTAATTAAAGGCGTATTTGCTATTGATTTTCCATTTCTAGTATTATTTATCGTGGGTCACACAAAAAACATATAGATTAAAAGCTTTCAAAAGATTTGTCGGTGTAATAAATACCAGGGTATAAAGAGCCTTGGGGAAACGTCGAGGGCCCCACACGTCAGGTGGGCAATCAGACCCCAGCGTGTGGGCGAGCCCCATGGCGCATCAAGCGGACCCCACGCGTCAGGTGGGCGTTCAGACCCCAGCGTGTGGGCGAGCCCCATGGCGCACCAAGCGGGCCCCACGCGTCAGGCGGGACCTAAGACCCCAGCGCATGGACGGGCCTTTGGAAGACTAGGCGAGGGCCCCACGCGCCAGGCGGGACCGTGGGCGAGCCCCCTCTGAAGACTAGGAGAGGGCCCCACGCGCCAGGCGGGTGCGTGGGCGAGCCCCCTCTGAAGACCACGCGAGGGTCCCACGCGTCAGGTGGGGCCCGCACGGCAGGGAATGTCCCGAAAGGAGTCTTCTGGGCGAAGGCTCCCCCTGCTGCGAAGGACGAGCGCATTTAAGGCGACATCAAGCGCGGATAGACAGCTGAAGACATGATTACCGTTACAGTGACACCTGCAGGTCTGAGCGGCTGTCACTGTGGCGCAGAAGAATTGACCGGCAGAGAGAAGGTTTGCTTGGGACGGCCGCCCGCGTCAGGAGGAGCAGGCTGGGCCCCACCCGCAGCCTCACTGGTGTGACTGTGCGGGTCAGTGGCCACTTGCGAAGTACGCGAGGGCGGCGCCGCGCGGCGCAGTGGCAGCACGTTTTCGTCTCTCCTGTCGTGTCTTGTTACTGTACCAAGGGTACTGTACTGCCTACCCCTCGGCTCTCTCCGCCAGTTCAAAGCTTGTATAAAAGAGGTGGAGAGAGAGAGAGGCGGAGGAGAAAGAGGGGAGATCGCACTAGCATACGTGCGTTCGAAACACTCTGTAAACAGGTTCCATTCAACCACAACCAAGAAAAGAGCTAAGACTCAGCAGGAGTAGGACTATTTACCCGCGAGGGGGTCCGAACCTGGGTAATCCCCGTGCGTTGGTTCTTGCTGTGTTCAGGGCTCAATCGAACTGAGCGTGGCTGATAGGCTAGCAGGATAGAAATCTGACTAGGGGTGTGATCCGCAGTGGTTGAGCGGTGAACACGCCGTCAAGATTAAATGCAAAAAAAGTGGTATGGGTCCAAAAATATATTTGAGTTTTAGAAATAGTCACTTATATAATATGAATTAAGAAATAATAGAAAGGTTTAAAAAATATAAAAGAACCAAAAAATCCAAAGAAATAAAAAGATATCAGAATACGCTTTTGTCTTACAACATCGCTAGTAGCCATACGTTAGCATTCCTTTTTGCATATGCTTTGGCTCCGGCTTTAGCCTTTGCTCTACCAGTAGGTCTTAATGAACCTACGCGCCGCTAACGACTTCACTTAAGTAGGCACCACTGATGACGTGACTCGGCAGCGCACACGATATATATAATGCACGATGACGCAGCCGCCGATCAATGAGCTGACCAAATGCTTACCCGTTATTTCTTCATCTCATAGCTAGTAACAAAATTTCGTATAATAAATAGAATTAACAAATAAATTTGGTTGATAATCCGTCTTATAAGCAGTCAAAAATACCGGCTTTTTTTTTTGACATAATTAGGGTAATTTTTACCAAAGTTATTTAAAACAGAAATTTCAAGCCCAATTTTATTTTTTTCTACTTACGGGGACGATAAGACCAATAATCACGGTGATTGTATTGGCCGATTATCAAAGGATCCTTTGGGCTAATGCCGAATTGCCGATACATTCTCGTGCGGCTAGATAACTGGTCATGATTTTAATTATCATCGCCTCTCCAATACCATAACGGCGGCCGTCGAAATTTATCTCGTGTTTCCAGTGGTGCGCAGTGCGCTTGGCGTAAATGCTGTGGGGTTTTTTTTTTCTTCTTGTCTTTCTGCAAAGCATTGCTGCATTCGATCTTGCGTGGATAGGCACAGCAATCTCGGTGTCAAAAGTAAACAATTAAGGCGATCGATATTCCCCTTCCCACGAATTAGCTTTTTTTGGCGATAATGGAGGCGGATCAGTGGCCAACTTGGCGTTTTACTAATGGAGAGATTCTCTCAACGCATTGGAGGCATTTAGGAGTATTGTTTTCAATCTTGAGCGTCCGAGCAAATGACATCGATCCTTTAACGAGGGAAATTCTTTTCCACGGGATCCTGTCTGGACGGGATCCGTCTCCGCGCCCAGCAAAGGAGGAAGACCACGCCCAGCAGAGGAGGAAGAAAGGAGGAAGGAGGAGGAGCTTACCTCGCCGCCGCCACCGTCGACCTCGCCGTCACCACTGTCGAGCTCGCCGCCGTCTTTTCGGGTTAGGGAAAATTTGGGTTCCTCGGGGTTTAGAGGGAGGTCGGGGAGGCGGCTTTTTATCTAATAGCAGCTAATCTCTAATTGATAGGAACTAATGATAAAAGGGTTTTTAGCGTATCTGCCATTATTGGATTTTCGCAAACCAGAACTGCCATTACTAAACGGGGTCGGCCCTAAATGCCATTTAAGCTTGTTTCGTGTTCCAAATATGCCATTATGGCCACCTGCTCACATATCTGGCAAGAATACGCAGGCAAATACGGTACACATACGGTGGGCCCTACATGTCAGTCGCAGCTGGCCTTCTTCTTCCTCAGACCTCCACTCTCTCTCTCTTCTCCCCCGTTTCTCTCTCACTTCAACCCTCAGCCGGCATGCTCCACGACGGGGCCACCTCCCCCAACTCCGGCGACCACCGCGATGGCGCCACCTCCTCCCCCAACTCTGGCGACGCGCTGGCGTGGAGTTCCACGGGGCCGAGATCCACGTGGCGTAGGGCGGCGGCGGGCCGAGCTCTGGCGGCGGCATAGCCCGCCTCCTCCTCCCCCACGAGCTCCTGGCGAGCTTCTCCCTCCCCAACTCCGGCGGCGTGAGCTCCTCCGCCGCCCGCCGCACGAGCTCCTCCGCAGCCGAGCACCTCCCCCGCGCGAGCTCCGCCGCCGCCGCGCGCCTTGCCCCGCCGCCGTGCGAGCTCCTCCGCCGCCCGCCGGAGCTCGCCGCCGGGGAGGGTGCTTGGGGGGGGAAGGTCGCCGCTGGGGAGGTCACTGGAGGGAGCTTGGTGGGGAGGAGAGAGATGGGGGAGAAGAGAGGGAAGAGGATGGAGAAAGAAGAAGATGGAGAGTATGACAAATGGGACCCACACGTCAGAAGGCTATTATTTCTATTATGTTTTCTTAATCTGTCTTAGACTTTTATTTATATTATTTTTATCTCAAATTTCTTCTTTTAATCTACCGTAATAACTTATGTGTATCGTATTTGCCTGAGTATTCTTGCCGGATATGTGAGCAGGTGGCCATAATGGCATATTTGAAACGCGAAACAAGCTTAAATGGCATTTAGGGCCGACCACGTTTAGTAATGGCAATTCTGGTTTGTGAAAATCCAATATTTTCTCTCTCATTATATGGGAACTTATAGTATTTAGAATTAATGTGATGGCTTTGTTTAACTCTGCTTTACATATATAATGAGCAGGGTGTCCCACACATTTGCGGGGCTATATTTGTGTCAAAACTTAGCATGGGAATTATTTTTATTATGAATTTATATAATTTTTTATTGTAGTTCATATGAGATCTTTCTTTTTCGTATAACTTCGTATAATGTATGCTATACGAAGTTATTACGGTACACATTCGGTGGGCCCTACATGTCAGTCACAGCTAGCCTTCTTCTTCCTCAGACCTCCACTCTCTCTCTCTTCTCCCCCCACCTCTCTTCTTCGTTATAATCCAATCCACTATAATCAATAGTGCAGATCTTTTTTTCAATTAACGTGAGAATTTTCTAGTGCTTTTCAATTAATATGGGAATTTCTAGTATTTTAAATTAACGTGGTGACTCTATTTTATATATATAGTAGATAGATAATATAAGGCCATCTCCAATGGTAGAGGCGGTTACTAGCTATAAACAAGCTTTGTATCATTTATAGATAGTATATAGACAACATCTTCAATGGGTTAAGGCGAACGCCAGGTGTCAGACGTCCGTCCGGACGCGTGCTCGCCGAACTAGCGCCATCCATCCAATCAGCCATCCGCGCGCCCGGCGTTGGCTAGATGTGCTAGACATGCAATTGATCATTTTTCAATTAAAATTTCTGTTTTTTGTATAAAATTCAAACAGTGTTCAAAATGCGTGGAATAAATTTCATAATTCTTCTAAAATCGTGAGCAACCCATTTTAAACACTTTTTTTTTCACTTTTTCAAAAAAATTTATGTGAACATAGGAGAAGGCACTTGTGAAACTTACACGTATACTAGCGAAACTTGGCCGTGTGCGGATGACCTTGGCCCACGTATTGATGAAGGCGAGCGCCTGATAAAATCTGATGAAACTTGGATGAAACTTCGATGTAACCGGATGAAACTTGGATGAAACCTGTGGAAACTTCATGAAACTTGGATTAACCTGATGAAACTTGAAGAAACTTGGATGAAACCTGATGAAACTTAAAAAAACTTGGATGAAACCTGATGAAACTTGATAGTTCGGTAAAGTTTAACGAGTATCAAACCAAAGTTTCAATAGGCAAAACCCAAAGTTTCATTAGGCAAGATTGAAGTTTGAGGAAACCCAGTCAAAATTTATATAGCAACATAGGTATTGTTTTGTTCGTAAATATACGAGGAACGCGTTGGTGCAAACGGTTGGTTGATTAGAGCACCCAGTAAAATTTATGGCCACCAAAATAAAAAAAAATGCTATGGGACCCACCCCTGCATGCCGGCACAGTGCAGTTCCCAGCGCGTTCGCGCTCGCCGCGCGCAAGTTTGATCGCGCTGAACATCCATGTCCAAGTGTTTTCATTAGTTTTAATATTGTTATTTAAAATTAATATGGGCCTATATGTAATAGGGAGCATGCACTTTGCGATCTACTATAGATTGGTTCTTAGCTAAGAGTTAGTATCTATCTTTCTCCTCTCCTCCAAATAAGCAAATTGATGAGGTGAACTCCTTATGGCTAGCTGATTTGACATCATTAATGATGCACTAAGAAGAGTGTACCAGCTTTAAAACCCAAATATAAGAACCTCTCAATTTCCAATTTAACATTTATATTATCATTTTAGATTGAGTTAGCTTACTCATTCAGCTCCGTCACTCGGAACATGTTCTTGGATTTAACCATCCATTTAGATGATTACAAATATAACTAAAGTAATCTAAATGGTTATATCATGGAAAATGGGCGCATATTCATTTTAATGTATCATAAAAAGGATTTTTTTACCTGCCAGAATTATTATGTTATTGTACTCCACGTAGATACATACATAAATTCATAGCACCAACTACACAATAAAACAACTCATAATTCCCTCATGATGGCCATTGTAATCGCACAAGGGGAAAAAAGATCGAGAGCTAGCAATGCCCGTAGGCGTAGCCATGGAAAAAAGGAAGCGGAATTACACGATGATACGAGCGAGACCGGCTGAAACCAACCTGTCTCTAGCTCTATGGAAAGAAAGAAAGCAGAAAAGAAAAGGCTCATGCCCATGCACATCCGGGAGCTCCACCGAGCGGGAGCCGCACACCATTGTCATCTGGGATCTTGACACCCACAGCTCGACACGTCGCCAACGACAAAACTATCAAAGCCAGGACGAGGCCAGGACGAGGGCAACTCCAACTTCTGCTCTATATCTCCCATCTAAAACACTATTAGCGTCCACTCTATCCGTTCCTATAAAATTCCTTCACAAATTATACTACCCTCTAAAAGATTCCTTCCCTCCAGCGGTCCCTCTATATCTGCTACAGTATTATAGAGGGCCACCTGGATTTGCTACGCCTACACATTGTGCTCTTTTTTAAAAAAAACATGACGGAAGAAAGGTCTGCGGCCTCTACTATTTTTTTTGGAAAACTGATAGATCGAGGTCTATCGTTGCATTAAGAGAGAACTATGAAAGAACGAGTGATTACAACAAGGGCTCTTTTACGGTACCTATTGATAATATACTACCTTGGCAGTATAATTTAGATCTGACCGTCCATTTTTTATAGATATTTTAGGCTTTTTTTTCATGAGCATGCATAGTTGGAAACAACATAAATGGAAAGTTTTTTTTGATAAACAATGAATCGAATTATTTAATGCATGCCTTACATGCTCACACGGCAGGAATGAACGTATGGTAGTTTTTTTAGGAACGAATCAAACTAATTAATGCATGCATCCCCAGGCTCCATTCACAAATTACACTACCCATTATAGAGGGCCACCTGGATTTACTACGCCTACACATTGTGCTCTTTTTAAAAAAACATGACGGAAGAAAGGTCTCCGGCCTCTACTATTTTTTTTTTTTGGAAAACTTGATAGATTGAGGTCTATCGTTGCATTAAGAGAGAACTATGAAAGAACGAGTGATTACAACAAAGAGCAAAACAGCTCCAGCGACTGAAATAAATAGAACCGCGTTGAGGCAAAACAAGCTAATCGGCCATATTAACGTTAACTGTGATCATTATAAAAAAACGTTAACCGTGATCATCTGCACCGTCCTTTAGATCTTAGTTGATTAACTGGATTACTTGCTAGCAAGGGTTGTACTGCAAGTTGAAAATCCTTCTATTTTTTTTCTTCCAAACATTCCACATGTGTGGATGGTGATTCCATCAAATTATCTTCTTTAACTATGGTGAACTCTCTTTCTCGTTGCTAACCACCATTGACTTGTCGAGTGGTAGCTCAAACCCAATCCATGGCCTATCATTGTGTACCCTTCCTGCAGACCACATCCATCTTTGTCGGAGGGCTCTAGGTCTTTCAAACCGAAAACCATCATATATCTTAGGCATGCATATCTTCCTCCAACTCACTAAGCAACTCCCTGTGTTCTCTTGGTTGCCACCATTCCAAAGGAAAGATCGCCAAGCCCTGTCTATCTTTTTTTTGCCAATATCGGCTCAAGTTAAGCACGGTTAGATGGTAGACCGCTAAGGAAGTATGCACCAAGTTTATGAGCACCACTCTGGCAGCCTTTGAAAGAATCCCTCCCTTCCAACTTGCTAGCCGCTTCCTGATCTTGTCCAATAAAGGTTGGTAGTCATTTCTTTTTAGTCTTGTCGGTTGAAGCCACAACCCAAGGTAAGAGCATGGGAAGTGTTTGATCTGCATTGGCAGGGGTTCTAAAACCATATACAAGTTGACCTGCTCACACCTTATTGGAGTAGATTTCACACCTATGAATGTTTACTTAGAGACCTGTAGCCTTATGGAAGCATTTTCAAATGTTAACTTTCGACATCTTGAGATACACCTTATAATCTTGGTCTTGTTGTTGTTGTTGCTGCTGTGGTGGTGTGGTGGTGGTGACAACTCACACCATATACACACATTCATTTGTGCCCTATACATGCATGAAGGAGATAGATAGACGTGGGTATATAACCTAGCCATAAATAATAATCTAAAAAAGTTATAGTCAAACGAGACATAGAAAGGTTTAGGATGTGCCTGAGCCTAAGAAAAACAAAGGTTTTAGCTCATGGTTTTTTCGAGTTGAGTTTGAGCTGCTTGCAGGGCACTCAGTTAGCTTGACGAGCCACAACCATAAACAACGTGTTTGCAACAAGCACCCCAATCCACAAAGAAAGGGTTCCCTAAAAGCCTACACAGTTGTGCATAGCATGTGCCGCCTCTAGCATCAGGACGAATTAGCGATAACAAGGGCACCTCCTATTCTTCCCTGCTCTTAGGTTGCTCCAAGATCCAAGATCTCGAGCTCAAATCTCCATGGCGATGAGGATTAACGAACTAACTGCAAGTGCAACCAAATTAGTGATTGACCGGGAAGGCTGAATCAGCCACGGGGACGATGACTCCTACTTGGGTGCCTTTTCGATGTGCATCCTAATCTGAAGTTCACAGGACAAAAAAAAAGAGGTCGGAATAGAATAGGGATGGCTAGATTGACAATGGGGCAAACTCGTCCTCACCAAAAAATTGGATGTGAGGGTCAATCACTTGGGAACAAATGTTAAGCCTTAGGCTATGCTTTGTATGGACATCACTTCATACCTGGATCGTGAGCCAGTTTGAACGAGGCTCAAGTCTGATGCCAAACCTGAGCCCAACATTGGTTTTTATCTTGTCTCCACAATGAGCCAAGGCAAGCCCACCACACCATATCAAATCCTTCATCTTATCCTCCCCACACACCGCTCGCCGTTCTCATCGGCATCAAACTCACCCTCATTATTGAAGGACTTCGATGCGATAGAGGCGGAGGAGGAGCCAAAGATGGCCGAGGAGGACCAAAGGCCGGATGTCGTGGGAGAAGTAGCATCCATATGATACTTTACAATCCCTCGGCCATGAACCAACACGCATCATCGATCGTTGAATTAAAATAGGATGGTCCAGATCAGGGCTGACAAGAAAGTCCGGTATCACGATATATAAGATCAGTCCTCTCTCGTCCGGCCTAATCCAGGCCGTCCAATTTTCACCCGACCATCTGGATCGCAGCAGCGGCCCCTCCACCACTCGCCTCACGGTGCCTGATGCGCATCCAGGCGCATGCAAACGCAACCGGGCGTCTTTCTCGCGAAAGCGAGCGCAGCCGGAATAAGCATAAGCATACATAGCGCAATCATGGCGGGAGTTGGTCACAGAAACAGACAGATATTCACTCTCCGTCGTCGACCACCAACACAAGGCGAAAACGACGGCGGCCGGCGTATATATGTTAATGTTATACACACATATATCCTATGCTGCGTTGATGATCATTGCAGATCGACAGAGTTGGTGATCGGCGCCAGGAAAGTGCCCTTCTGTCGCCTGCAGATTGCTCCCAACTCTCTCAATTTCAATGATCCGGTGGTTAACTTTTGTTGCAAATTTATAATCTCGTGGATCGATCGATGGAAGGGACTAAGGAAAGAGGGAGAGGTCACTCGTCGATCAAAGCTAGGCGAGGCGAGCGGGAATCCTATGCCCTATATATGCGCGAGGGATTAGAGAGAGAAAAGGAAAAAAAACTCTCGCCACTAACGCGCGATACGAATTGCAGGAAAGCGGAGACAAATCCTATCCTGAATCCCTCGCCCGGTTCGTGGGGGTGGCGCGGAGACGGCCGTGTCACTCACGGGTCACGGCTTCGGAATCATAGGCTCGCGCGCGCTGTGAGGTCGACACCTGAGAGGATCACCGGATTTGGCACTCTCAGTCTAGTGATCTTGTTGCTGGCCGCGGTACGTGTGGGAGTAGCTAGCAACGTGGATGCGTGAGTTCGTCATGGATAGGCTGGACACGACTATGGTGCTCTCTTATTCACGGTTTGGTTTGGTTTGGTTTTGTCTCATTGACAAAAATTTATCATTTTTGTATGGACTTTTGGTGCTCTCTTAGTCATGGTTTGGTTTGGTTTGGTTTTGTCTCATTGACAAAAATTTATCATTTTTGTATGGACCATTCATTGCAATATTTTGTGATAAATTTTTATATTTTGTGATAATTTTTTGTGTTTTTATAGAATTTTTGTCGAAAATCTCAAAATTATCTTTTAATAATTTTTTGATCTATTCATGACTTTTAAAAAGTCTTGTATTTTTTAGCTCAATCAAACCAAATAACCTGAACTGCGAATCAAAGAGGCCATATCATTGAGCGCTGAGTTCCTGTAGATACTGTGCCATGCGCAATGGATAATGGGTCTACGGTTGTTCCATCCGAAGCTAGTGGATGCGCAGTCGGCTAACGCAGGTGAACTGAAAAGAACAGAAGGAAACCAGAAATGCAAACCCGTATATTTCTCGGTGTATTTCATTGAATGATGCCCTAATATCCATGCATATAATATACCCATTTCGGAAGGCATGTACGAAGCTCAGGGCATCCTCAAAGGAACAAAAGGGAGTAAACGAAGGATTTTTTTTAAAAAATAAAGATAGTGCACGAAGGAATTTGTACTTGTTTTTCTGATTAGTGCACGAAGGAATTTGTACTCATGGAAAAGCTCATTTCGCCATGGGAGTTTGGTGTTTCAGCAGCCGGAGCTGCTGCTGTCTGCACCGGAGAAACTTAACAGGCCGTATTCCTCTGCCGCGCGCGGCTCAGACCCAAACTTCCACTAGGCCCAACTATGGGCCCAAAATACTAGCACTACTACAAGTCCAAACTCCAACTCCAAGCACGGCACGGCACGGGCCGCAACTCCAGACGCCTCGACTCCGACCCATTCACCGGCCGCCGGCCACCGCGACGCCACCCTTCTCGAGCGGCGGCGCCTGTCGGCCATGAAGGACCCCTTTGAGGCGGCCGTCGAGGAGCAGGAGTCGCCGCCGGAATCGCCGGCGCCTCCCGAGGAGGACCCCGCTGCCGCGGCCCCCGACGCTGGCGCCGAGGACTACGACGGCGACGCTGGCTCCGGTGGCCCGCGCGCCCCGCCACCGCAGCGACCTTCGGTGGCTGCACGCTCCGCCTCCGCCACCGCGGCTGCAGCGAGGGCCAAGGGGCGGATCCACAAGGACCTGGACGATGACGACGAGGAGGAGGACCACATGGAGCTCGACCTCGACAAGCTGCCCTCCGGCAGCAGCGACCCCTACAAGCTCGCCAAGATGAAGTCCGTGCCTGTTTATAACCTCTTTAATCTATTTTGGGCTTACTTGGTGCTAGTAATTGGTCGAACTTTTCACGGTAGTTGCGGTTTTCTCAGATCATGTAGATACGAGTTTAGTCCAGCAACCAGCATAGCCTAATTTTCCCAAGTTAATCACCTAGAGATGAATTATTGGTAGCATATATATCTAATGCCAGCAACCACCATAACCTAATTTCCCCAAGTTAACCACGTAGACATGAATTACTAGTAGGAAGCACATAGATACGCCCATCTTATGCTGGTGCTGGACCAAATTTGTAATTTTTAGTATTTTTTTACATCCATGCTGCTGCAAAGTTCCTCCTTCAGCTTTTGTGTGGTCTGCATGTGGTAGAATGAACTGAACTGTTTTCTGTTATGATTTCATCATTGGAAAATGAAATTTCTTTGATCTCTTTGCCAGGTAGTGTATACAGAAGAAATTGGCATTCTTTACATGTGGTATTTATATTCCACTGCGGTTTTAAGAGCATTTATATTCCATATACATAATATTGCATGTCTAACTATTGACGTCTTCCTTTCATAGTGCTACCATCCCAATTAACAGCATATACATAAAATTTCTTGTCTAACTATTGACTTCTTCCTTTTGTAGTGCTATACTGTCCCAATTTACAGTGGACCAGATGAACCGGTACGAGTCATTCCGGAGGTCAGGGTTCCAGAAATCTAACATGAAAAAGGTATTACTTTATTCGAGCTTCCTTCTAAGTTTGCATAATCATATAAATAGGCTTTTGTCCGTATATCCTGCATGTTTGTCTTAATTAGCGTCGATGTTTACATTTATTTATAATAAAATATATCCATATGTTGTAGTTCCTTTTTTTCTCCTTGACTGTCATGTTCATATTAACATCTCACTGTGGCTTTCTTGAGTCCTATAATTGCGCTGCATATCTGTCAAAGCACACGTATTCTTTTCCAATACCGGTTTCCTTTATGAGATGTCTTCCATCTGTTATACCAATATAACTTTATATCATTATATGTCTGTCATTGTCAATCAAATTGTAGGTGAAACTTCAGTAATAGTTGCTTGACTTGCTTTCTTCCTATTTTATTAAGACTAATTCGTTTCTTTCTGTCATATATAATTGTTTCGACTGATTATAATGTGGTATTGTTTGCCAAGCAAATAAAATGTCTTAATCATTTTTGTTCATGACAAGTTATAGGCAGGCTAAGAAGGCATTCTTTTAGCATTTTTTTTCTAAGTTTTTGTATTATTTTACCTTAATAATATATGAGTAAATGTGGATACTGGCTATGTGTATGGGGTTACCAAGTCTATCAAATGCTTTATTGGTGGCAGGGACTATCATGTTCGTGTATTTGCTTACCAGTATTACAAATGAGTGTGTGCTACATTTTTGAACTCAAGCTGTGTTTCCTTGCAGCTATTGGCAAGCATCACAGGGAGTCAGAAGATTTCTGTGCCAACGACAATTGTAGTTTCAGGAATAGCGAAGATGTTTGTTGGTGAGCTCATTGAAACAGGCAAGTTCAGAGTAGCTCCCTTATTTACTTTTGTTCCTTAAAGAAATCTCCCACCTGTGGCATTGATGTATGCCACATTTTTTACAGGTGTAGAGTGTGACAACCAAAGTATCCAATTTATTATTTATTAATTTGTTATATGTTTATAGTTGGTCTTGACAGTTGTCCTTGTCCATACGTCCATTCTTCTTTAGTTCATGGACCCATCGTGTGTTGGCATGGCTTCCATAATATATGAATTTTCTTTTTTAACAATCCAATCGTGCATGTGACAGCTAGAATTGTTATGACCGAGAGGAAGGATTCTGGACCCATCAGACCATGCCACATCAGAGAATCATTTAGACGATTGAAGCTTGAAGGGAAGATTCCGCGGCGATCTGTTCCTAGGCTCTTCCGTTAGAATTGAAGCTTCTTTTGTTGATGACTTGATGGCAGTCATGAAACTCTACCCTTGCATTTTCCGTGAATTCCAAATTCCCTTTTATATTCCAGTCATTCCAACAATGCTCAAGGGAATACAGAGAAGGATGCTAACCGCAGGCTGAAGTATTGTTATGCTAGTCATGCAAACTGTTGTGTAAAGTACAAACCGTAGGTTGTGATTGCTCATTTGTTCGTGCAGTCATGCTTATTAACTAGCTGTGTACTGTGTAATATGACCGAGTTAGCTGAATCTGATTTGCGTTTGTCAGGGTGAACTTGCATGTCTTTCATTTGGTTCCAAATGACCAAATGATGACATGAACTGCGTTTCTATTTTCTTGTCCAAACCAAGTTACCAGTGAACTCCACAGTGGGGAGAGCTTGGCATGATTGGTGGTGCGCAGCGGTGGGAGGAGCTGCAAGCAAACGGTGTTAGGTCATTTTCCGTTGGATGGAGGATTATTCAGAACAATCGGACAAAAGGTGCATTACGAGATTCCTGCACGGAGCTCATGGCAGATTCGCCGGTGCGTGGTGCTTGTCACGACTGTGAACGTCGAACACTAGCGTGCGCGGACAGAACATGCCGTGTTAAGGTGAGAACACAACAAATGCGCAGCAACCTACAAAACACTAGCGCAATGGCTACCCCAAGACGATCGTTAAGTACTCTGGTTCGCAGCATGGTTTGGTTTTGTTTTGTTCGGTTGAGCCAAAATTTCTTTTGTTGGGATGATCCGTTAAGTACTCTGGTTCGCAGCGTGGTTTGGTTTGATTTTGTTTGGTTGAGCCAAAATTTCTTTTGTTCGGACGAACTCGAGACGATCGTTAAACCCTCATATAAGGAGTGATTAAAAAAGTAAACAGCCGAACCATCATCGACATCGTGTGTTAACGACACTTTTTTGTTTGCTGGGCAAGCACTCTTACATTTACAAGAGCATTCTCTCTAGTCTCTACCAGTCTACCTCCTCTTCGGCTCTACCTCTACCTCTACCCCTCTCGTGGCCGTGTTTCAGTTCCGTCTTACTGCTCCTATTTCTGATGTCTGGCTTGACCGACCTGGCCCGTCACTCTGAGTCGCTGTCCATGCCCTCCGGCATTTTCAGCCCTCTACCCTTCCGCATTACAGAACAAAGGAGCTCAGGATCAGTGAAGAAGCCTTGATGGAGAGGGTAGGTTAGAAATGCATCAGCATCAGGTGGTGCAAGTGCCAGTCTGATAATCCGGAGAATATAGCCTTTTAATACCAGTCAACTAAACGAAGAAGTTCATGCTATGAGATTCGAGTTGATCCCTTGTTTACTACCGACGAATATGCATGTGTTGCGAACATTAAACTACAGCGCACATCTGATACACTCGTATATGGCCTTGTCATTTCAACTTAGCGTAGAGTAGCGTAACGTTTCTGTAAAATTTATCTTTTTTATATATCCTATTTGGTGTAATAATTTGTAATGATTTTTCTCAGCTTTTTAGTAGTTCTCTTACGGATTGTAAAACTATTTTTAAATTATTTTTTTATAATATTTAAACCTCTCTTTAAAGATTTTCAAATTTTATTGAAACGATACGCTAAGCTAAGCTAAAATGTACAAGGCCTATCATCAAGCTAGGTGGAACGGGAAATCTACATTCCTACGAGAGCAAAGGGGAAACAGATAGCACCAACTTTTATTTCGTCTCTTTTCTTTCCTTTATTTTTATCTGTAATAGGTACTCTAAAGTGTTGTAGGCACTTGTAGCTTTGAATAGTGCAGCGCAAAATATAAAAAAATTATTGAGAATGATAATTTGAGTAGTTAATAGTGAAAAAAGTGTGAAGATGAAGAACTAGATGTGGATGCTTTCATTTGGTATCAAGAGAGACAAATGCCTCCACGTTGGCTCCAATTCAGGGTCCGTGTGTCACGTGTCAGAGAGGTTGGCACCCAATCCCTGCCCGCCCATCAATCCTCTCTCTCCTCTCTCCCTACATGCCTTTTCGACTTTTTTTTTTCACTACAACCCTCCCCATCAATCCTATCAGGTCTGTGCCTGGGGTGAGGCAAGCAGGGCCTCCGCCCCGTGCCCCTCAAGCCTAGGGGCCCCACCCCCGCACCCCCAGCGCTGCCCATATGGCCCAGTTGATTAGTGTGCTCCAACGACGGATGTTAATTCACTTAATTAGCAATCGTGATTAATGCATCGATCGAGCTGTCGAGGGTTTTGATTTTTGAAGGGCTCAGGCGCTCGGCGATCCATTCCAACTTCCACGCCATGGTGAATCATAGATGTTGCTCGCCTGCTCGTGGCGGCCTCGACGACCTGGGCTACACCTTGGACAACGACAACACGTTATCCTTGTCCCCCCCATGATTCCATAATCAACGACGACTGCTTCGTCGATTGCTTCACCCAAGGTGGTGACGGTGATCACATCGGTCTGCTTCGGTGAGAGTTGATGATTTTGCATTTAAAAATGTTAGAAGACATTTTTAAGATGATATCTACAAAATGTCCGAGGTTAGAAAATCTTACTTTCGTACTTTTATCTTTTTGTTGATAACAATTTCTATAATACATTGAATAGTGTTTTTTCAGTTGATATATAGTAGTATAAAAATATTTTGATACTCATGGTGGGGCCTCCGTTTATAATTTTGCTCCGGGCCACAAAAAAACTCAGGAACGGCCCTGTCTCCCATACCTTAAAAATCTCAAGGATTTCCTCCTATTTTTATTTTATTTCTCTGTGATTTTTTTAGCAGCATGAATTGCGAAAGGAACCGGTTAAAGTTGCACGAACTGAAAAATACGAAAAGAGGAGAAAATTTGGAAAAGGGAATGGAAGCGGAAGTGGATCAGTTGGTGGCGGAGATGGATGTGCCCTACACATACTTGGAGCTTTTTGTCCACGTTCTTGGGCCGCTTCTTGGCCCGATGGGGCAGCTTGGTGCCGGTCATGGCCAGGAAGTCGTCCTCTTTCTCCTTGCGTGAGAGCGAGATGTTGATACGGGGGATCTCAAACTGCTCCGCGCCCAGCTTCTCGCCCCCGCCGTTGCCGGGGGCCAACACCTTGTCACGGCGAAGGGTGTAGGGGTGGCGGCGGCTGGTACTGCCATTCTTGGACTCCATGTGCTGCGTCGCAATGTCGCCACTGCTTGGCATATCTTGAACGTTGGTTGCGTCCATGGCAAGGGCATCCTTGTGCTTCGCCTTCTCGCCATGCTCTTTTTATTTCCATAAGGGATTACATCCCGATTTCCATTCATCAGCAGACAAACGGAAACAAAATCAGTCTTTTACAGCCATGAACCAACATCCAGAAACCTTAACACACACCGGGACCAAGAAACACCAAGCACCACACGAAATAACAAGGGGATTCACAAAGCGTTTAACAAATCCCACAAATGAAGCAACCTAGAACGATATTACAAGAACAGAAACGAAACTACAGAGTCTTTTTGCATTCATTATCACACCACTTCTTTTTTCAGCACTCCCTCATCCTTTGCTGAACTGTTGAAAGCTGTCCTCCGTCAGCACAGCTTTTTGTCAAGTATTTGGATTTCCAGCCCCCTTCAGAACCTTTTGATTTGACGTCGCCAAACCTGCAGTGAACACGCTCAAACGAGATGAACAAACTTTAACGATTTTCCCCCAATCCTCATTGAGAAGTTTAGCCCAGAACTCTAAAAAAGCCATATGCATAACAGTCAAAGGTGTTGAAATTTTAACCCCCTCAAATAAGGATTTATTTCTATGAAGCCATATGCTCCAACACAAAGAAGCCAGGCAGAAAGTATGAATTTGCTTTTGAACCGGCCAGATCCTTTTCATCCAATCATAAAAACCCTCTAGATTATTTGGACGAGATTGAATATTGCAACATGCAGCAATGACCCCCCACTTGATCTCAAGTCAACTAAGGTTCTTAATAAAAGGGAGATAGGACACACGCCGAACAGAACGAACAGCAATCAGCGACGAACAGGGAAACAAGGGTTTTTATCCTGGTTCAGGCCTCTCCGGGGAGATAACAACCCTACGTCCAGCCTTTCTTATATATCAGAGGCGATTACAAGAAGATACTCGACGAGATGGACAGATCTCAGCGAGATTATGTGTGTACAAGTGCGTAAAATGCTATGATGCGAAGATCAGGTGCCCCTCTACACGCCGTAGGGGCCATGAGGCTACGCTCTTTTTCGTCGGATGGATCGAATAGCAGTTTCGCGCCGTCCACAATGGCGTGGAAGTCGACGGTGTCATCCACGCTCAACTTGGCGAGGAGGGCGCCGAGCTGCTCGTAGATGGACGAAGACGACTTGGCGGCGAGCGTCGCGACGTCTTTCAAAAACTCGGCGGTTTAAGTTCAAAAAAAAAAACTCGGCGGCCGCTTCCACTTTCTTCATTGGAAATCTTTCCTCGCGTTGCGTCATAGCGGATGTGAACAGCGATGGAAGAGAAAGCCAAAGCTATCTTTTATGTTTCTTGCCTTCGAGTAGTTCTGAGCAGCGCGACGAATTTGCCTGGCTCGTCTACCTATTAATACCCGAATACTGTGGAGAGTAAAGGAGAACGTGCTTGATACGGATAACTGGTCACCTAGCTCGTGTCGGACTCCCGCCTCATACCGTAATACGCCTTGCCCGGTTGCCCCCCGTGTTTCCAGATGCTCCCACGCACGGGCGGCGGCGGCAGCGGCCGCGGCCGTGGCGCCTCGTCGTCGCTGTCGCTGGCGTGCTCATCCTCCTGCCGCCTCCGCCTCCACGTCTGTCGATGAGGACGCGTCCAACAGGTGCTCCGGCGATCGCAGGCGGTTAATTAGTTTGCGTTGTCTTCTACTCGCAGGTTAAGTAGTTCTTTTCGCCAACAAGATGATTGCGGTCTTCGGCGATGGCGGGTCTTCCCGTCGTTTCTCTCGTTGGAGGCGTCGTGTAGTCCGCTTTGGCGCTGCTTAGGGGTTGTCAGTGTGTTTTGTGCCATCCTTTTAGTTGTGCGTCGGTGGTCGGTGGTGATCGGCTTTCCTTCTCCCCACCCTTCCCTTCTATCCTCTTGTTCTTGCTGTCGGTGTTTGGGCGGTCGTTTCTGCGTCCGCCGGTGCTCGGTCTTGGCCGAGGCGGGTTGTGTTGTACCCCCGTGCTCTGCACGGTGTTTTCACTTTGTTTTCTCCTTCTGCAATGAATTAGGTTGGTAGTTCTCCTGCCCCTTCTTCAAAAAAAAAAAAAAAGATGATTGCCGAGGACGATGTCAAACCGGAGGTGATTGGAGGAGGAAATCTTTGGTTTTGCCCGTGCCAACTGCCAAAATCCAGCACTGAAAAATGATTTGGGGCATGTCAGCATGCGCCTTGCCCCCCTGCACCTCAACCAGCGTGCCTTGCTTTCAGGGAAGGCCTCCAGAAGATTGCAGTTGGAGAGAGGATTACAGGCATCGGGGTGTTCTTGACTTCTAGTGCTCTTGTCCACACCACACCAACTTCACCAGGATCAGCATGAGAAGACAACGAACCTGAGACACTCAACTGTTCGCTATGGCAGTTAATAGTTGAGTGTTGCTATGGCGAGTAGATATTTGAAATATGGTCATATTTTTCAAATGGAGAGTACACATGCTGACTCTGTTTTTTGGAAACACATGATTTTTGTCAAAGATTTTTATCTTAAGAGGTAGGCATATCATTGTTAGAGATGGCAGTAATATTGATTTCTGGGGAGAGAAGTGGATTAGAGAATTACCTTTGAAAACACTCTTACCTGATGCTTTTGGTGGTTGGACTTGTAAATTAATTTCTGTGAAGGATGCAAGAGACATGAACTGTTGTATCCCATTTTAACAGTCTTTGATGAAGGTTTAGCTAGGGAGGGGATTGATGTGATTAGTAATTGCAGAGAGTTTGGATAGGAGCTGAAAACAGAGCAGACCAAACATCCCAACAAACGAAGGGAGACCAAATTCCTTCCAGTGACCCCGCTCCTGCCCCCGCCATGGTCGATCCGCCGGCGGCGGCCACCGCCTAGCAGCCCATCCTCCGCCTAGCAGCCCTTCCCCCGCCTCGCCAGCCGCGCCGCCCCATCCCCTGCCGCGAGGTTCAAGCCTCGCCCCCACTCGCCGGTAGCCATGAGATCCCCCATTCACTCGAGCCCTGAAAAGCCAGATCCAAACCCTCCCGATGGCGTTTCTCCCAACCTTACTCAGGCCATCAATGGGCTGCCGCCCTGCTCTGCCTCGGCGCTGCAAGGGAGCATTCACTCCACCACGCCGTGCTTTCTCCTCACCACCCCCACCAGCAGCTTCTCTCGCTCCCCTTTCGGTTCAGGATCCCAGCCTCCTCACGCCTCCGCAGATCTAAATCGCCCCTTTCCAATTCCGGCGCCAGCCGTCCCGTCTGCCGAAGCGTCTGCTGCTGCCAGTCGCCGCCCCACACGAAGTTCCCCTCCGGATGGCCAAGGATGGCGTACGATCCTCCCAAGGGACGGCCGGATTCCCCGGGCAGCTCCTTCTTCGACTTCGTCTTCAAAGCCGGTGCCAGATAACCTCGCATCCGCCCCCGCCCGCTCCGCCTCCTACTTAAACTTGGTTCAAGAGAGATGCTTCCACTGCCTCGCTTCGGACCACCGGGTAGCCCAATGCAGAGATCCGGTCAAGTGTTTCACCTGCAGGTGTAGTGGGAATCTTGCTAGGCTCTGCCTTCGGAAGTCCAGGCAACCTGTCCACCTCCGCCTTCGTTTCCCGGTTCATCGACGGCTAGGCCCTCCAGCGCTCTCCACTGCACCACCACCACTCTCCACTGCACCACCACCGCCACCTCCACTTAGTTCCCGCCTTCTCCTACTTTCATCATGGCCGCGGAGGATTACCGTCCCGGCCTTGCTGCCCAGCGGCCTCTGCACAGCACGTCCACTGTCATCTCCACTCCAGCTATGGATCACCAATTGCACCGCCTGCGCAGCCAGGCAGCTCTTCTCGTGAACTCCGAAGGCCTTTCGGGTGCTTCGGCTGAGGAGGCGGCACGCGCGATCGAATCGCAGCTTGGGATCCCCTTCAACAATCTTCGGGTCCACAAGCACCAGCCAGAAGAGTTCTTTGTGTTCTTCGATTACCCAGTGCAGCGCGACATGGCCCTTGATGTCGGCTCAATTCGGGTCGGGGGCAAGGTTCTTGCCGTTCGACCGTGGAGCGAGGAAACACACTCCCTTTCTCGCACTTGGGTCTACCGCGCACACTTATGCATCGAAAACCTGCCCCTCCACGCATGGTCGCAAGCGGCAATGGAGCATATCGTTGGGGATTTCGGGCTATTTGATAGGCTCGACACTAAGACAGCGAACAGAGAGGAAACCAGAATCTTCGGCTGCTGGGTCTGGGTTTGGAACCCGGACATTATTCCTAAAACTAAGGGATGCTGCTTCTTCCTCGCGGGCTCACTACGTGCACCGGAGATCGCCGGCCATGGTGAGCCCAATAGGCCTCAGCCTCCACGTGGGGACATTGTGCAACTGCTTATTCACCTTAACATTGTCGAAGACTGGAGCCCCCATCCGGACCGCTCGTCGGTCTCACCTGTGAGTGGGCTCCCTTCCGAATCCTTGGATTCGGACGAAGATGTCTTGCCCAAAATCATCACCTTCTCCTGGCGCCCCGGCCATGTGGACGGTTCAGGGCCTCACTGCTCGGCCCCGGCACAGCCGGTTCGTGTCCGCCTGCAAGCTGCCCCAGTGGTTCCTCGCAGGCGGTTCGGTGGTTGTCGGCCGCCGACCCAGCTGCGCGGCCACCAAGATGATGAACCAGACCGTGGCCGTGGAGGGCAACGACATACTGGAGGGATGTTATCCTTGGCCGTAGCCGCTCTAAGGTTGCCCCGGGCGGTGCCACCTCCACCTTCCGTCATCGGAGTCAAACGCCTGCTGGCCGGCGCCAAGCGGTCGGCCAGCCACCGTTGACCGCTGGTAGGATGCGCGGCCGGTCCCCGGTGCGCGCACCGGCGAGGCGCAGCAGCCGCACATGCAAAAGATCCCTCCCTCGCCACTACAGTGTTTCCGGCCGCCGTGCCTCGCCGGCGATTGGGTGTGGGAAGGAACTTCTCCGCACTGGTCCGACCTGCTCGACGGACCCACTTTCGATGCGCCGTGGGGATCAGGAGGACGACCCCCTGCTCGCCTTCTTTGCTTCGCTTCCGCCTTGTCACGATGTTCAAGAGTCCATGCGCGCCCCTGACCCAATGCTCAGTGAGTTTGTCATTGCTTCTTTGCACGCGCAGGCACAACCGTTGTCCTTCTCGCCTAAGAGTGCGGACGCTGCTCCGCCTTCACCGGTCTTTTCGCCGTCCTGCTGAAGCGCGCGTCCGCAGCCGGTGGACATTCAAAACCAATCAGTGATGCCACCAGCTGGACCTTCAGGTGTGATCTCCAATGGGGTGGACAAGGGACCGGGCGTGGTCAGTGCCGCACAGCGCGACGCGCTTCACACCCCAATTGATGACGCACTGGACGCACTGGACAGCCACTTCTTGCCGCCGGACACACCAATTCTATCACTGCCGGCTCCCCACCACCTCCTCCTTCCGACGGTCCTCAAGGCGCCAAGACGGGCTCGCGTCTTGCCAAGTTCTCCGTTCGCCGAAGCTCACGCCTTGCCAAGATGCCAGCAGTGCCAGTTTCAGAGCGAGCCAAGCTGCGGATCATGAAGCGCATGGGCATTGTGCCGCCCGGCACTGAGCAGCTAACCTCCGAGGTGATGGAGTCCTACCTAGATTCTTTCAACGCACCTCTGTCGGAGTGCGTGGTCTCTGGCCTTGCTGCTCTGGCTGGGCTGGCTGAGGAGCCTCTCCCAGTCGTTAAGGATGTTGCAGCCCAGCAAGAGGTGGCCGCCGATCTCCCTGACAGCGTGGCCGATGATCAACCAGATAGCGTCCCTGTGGTCGCTGAGTAGGCCATCGGCCCTGTTTGACTCTTGGTCCTTCCTGGTGCTCCGTAGTCTCTTCAATGTTAACCCCTTTGTCTACTTTCAGTGTTCGCCGGAGGATTAGCCTCCCTTCGTACTGTTATGGTGTTTACCGTGTTTGTTTCGCCCTGTGTTCTGTGCACCTTTGTCTGGGGTTACTCTTTATCAATGTCATCAAACTGTTGTAGTTTCCTAACTTGGAATGTAAGGGGGCTAAACGCCCCAGCTCGTCGAGAGGCCGTTAAGCAGTTTGTTTGCAATATAAAAGTGGATGTTCTGTGCCTCCAGGAAACAAAGTTAGATGACTTCGACGTCCTGATCGCGACACATTTAGGTGGTACGCTACTAGCGAGTTTCTTTGCACTACCGGCCACTGGCACTCGCGGAGGAGTTGCACTGCTCTGGGATGCTGATCGCCTCACGCTATCTCAACCAGAGTATGGCCGGTTCTCTATTTAGACAATCGTCACCCTCGGGGACAGCAGTGTGCAGTTTAAGATGACTACTCTCTACGGCCCGACGGCAGATTTTGACAAAGAAGAATTTCTTCAGGAGTTAGTGCGGCTACGGCCTCAGCCTACCAACCCTTGGCTACTCCTAGGAGATTTTAATTTGATCTTGGCGGCCCGTGATAAAAACAACCCTAATGTTAACTACAATTGGCTAGGCCGGTTCCGTCAAATGGTAGACCGGTGCCTTCTCAAGGACATCCCGCTCTTTGAGCGAAAATTCACTTGGAGCAATGGTCGGACAGACCCTACTTTGGTTAGGTTGGACCGTGCCCTCTGCAATGCCGAGTGGGAATCGCTCTTTCCCAACTACCAGCTGTCAGCTCTCTCTTCCTCCTTTTCAGATCACTGCCCGCTTCTTCTAGCCCCAGTTATTCATGCCTCCGTGCCAAAGCGGTTTCGTTTTGAAAATCATTGGACACGTCTTCAAGGTTTTCACCAAGTGGTCTCTCAGGCATGGATGGAACGCCAGCACCCGGATCCGTTGCCATCCTTACACCTAAAACTATCGAGGACTGCATACAGGCTAAGAGCATGGAGTAGAGGCATCTCAAGCCGATTCAAAGATCATTTGGCAGTCTCGAATCAGCTTGTCCTCAGACTAGATCAGGCTCAAGAATTATGGCCACTACTTCCGCATGAGCAGACCTTTCACAGAAAGCTGAAAATGAAAGTTCTAGGGTTGGCGGCGATTGAGCATTCCAGGGCCAGGCAGAAGGCAAGAGTGCATTGGCTTAAGGAAGGTGATGCAAACACTAAATATTTCCACATCAGAGCAAATGGCCATAAGCGAAAGAACTACATCTCTCAACTGTGCACGTCTGAAGGGATGGCAGTACACCATGAGGATAAGGAAAGGGTGTTGGCTCAACATTTCACTGAGCTGTTAGGTGTGCCAGCCCCACCAAGCCGGACACTTAATTGGGACATCCTCAACATGCCACTGGTGGATTGCAGCTCCCTAGACACGGAGATAGACCTTGATGAAATCTGGGAGGCGATCAGTCGTTCCTCGGTAGACAAGGCACCGGGCCTAGATGGTTTCACCGGCGCCTTCTATCGTGCCTGTTGGGATACCATCAAAAATGACGTCCTGAAAGCCATTCAGAGTATTTTGTCCTTGCATGGATTGCACCTTCCCAACCTGAATAGGGCGGAAATTGCTCTTCTCCCCAAGAACAAGGAGGGGGACGCGACCCTCGTTACAAACTATAGACCCATTAGCCCGGTCCACTCGGTCGCCAAGTTGTTCTCCAAGCTACACGCAATTCGACTGGGGAAGATCTTAGGCCAGGTCATCTCGGAGTCGCAGAGCGCTTTCCTGAAGGGCCGGTCGATACATGACAACTTCATACAGGTGCAGTCTTTTGTCCGTCGACTTCACCGAACTAAGACGCCTTGTCTCATGTTTAAGTTAGACATCGCTCGAGCCTTCGATTCCGTTTCTTGGGAGTACCTGCTAGACCTGCTGCGAGCCAGGGTTTTAGCGATAGATGGAGAAACTGGCTTTCTTTGATCCTGTCCACGTCATCTTCGTCAGTGCTTCTTAATGGCCAAGTGGGACCGCCATTCAGTCATAGGAAGGGCTTGTGGCAGGGAGATCCACTTTCCCTTTACTTGTTCATCCTCGCCATCGACACTCTTCACTTCGTCCTCAGCAAGCCTACCGAAATGGGAAGGATGCAAAGGGTCGCTACCCAAGGAGGTGGCATACGCTGTTCGCTCTACGCGGATGATGCCGTCATCTTCGTTAAACCAATTGCATCGGATGTCCAGTACCTCCTATCCATCCTTAAAGACTTTGGGGCGGCTACAGGGCTGCAGGTAAATATGGCCAAAAGCTCGGTGGTGCCCATCAGATGTGCAACAGTGGACCTTGATCACATTTTAAGTAATTTCCCTGGGAAAGTTGAGACCTTCCCGGTGCGTTACCTAGGTCTCCCTCTTCATTTCCGCAGAGTTCGGCGTATGGACATTCAACCAATCCTTGATAGAGCAGCCTTTGCGGGTTGGGGTTGGAAGTCAAGCTTGCTTTCGATTGGCGGTCGTCACATCTTAGTGAACTCTGTGCTCAGTGCACTGCCGATTTACATGTTGACGGCAATGCAGGAGCTTGCTTTCGATCGGCGGTCGTCACATCTTAGTGAACTCTGTGCTCAGTGCACTGCCGATTTACATGTTGACGGCAATGCAGGTCCCGGCCTCCTTCCTGCGTGAGTTCGATAAGGTCCGAAGGCGCTTCTTATGGGCAGGAAATGAAAGCCTTAGTGGTGGAAAATGTAAATTCAATTAGCCTAGAGTCTGCTCACCAAAGGCAGTAGGAGGTTTAGGCCTGCCTGACTTGACTCGCGCAGGGCGAGCCTTACGGCTACGTTGGCTTTGGTTACAATGGCACCGACAGGGAACCGACTGGGAAGGAATTCAGCCGCCGTGCGATGCATCCGATTTAGCACTCTTCAATGCATCCATCCAAGTGTTTCTGGGAGACGGGACTAAAGCGCGTTTCTGGACTACACCGTGGGCGGGCCTGACGCCGCTCGATCTGATTGCGCCGCGTCTCTTTCGCTAGACACAAAGGAAAGGTGTGTCGGTGGCGGATGCGGTGATGGGAAATTCATGGATCCGAGACTTGGGGCCTTTGACCGATAGACACTTGGTAGGGGAATTCTTTGACTTATGGCGGACGCTTAGGGCTCACTCACCTGCCCTGATGGAAAATCAGGACGACCGCATCAAATGGAGATGGACTCGCTCTGGCGATTACACAGCGCGTTCGGCGTACCGTATTCAATTCCAGGGGTCAAGCATGTCGCTTTTCCCTAAGTTGATTTGGAAACCTAAGGCGTCGATGAAATGCAAGCTGTTTAGCTGGCTGTTGGTGCAACAACGGCTTTGGACTGTAGATCGCCTTCAGCGACGGGGTTGGCCAAACAATCAGTTCTGCCCTCTCTGCTACACTACACTGGAGACCACAACCCACCTGTTTCTAGATTGTCACTTCTCCAAGTGCTTTTGGACCGCCGTCGGGTCGCAGTCTAGTCTTCAAGCGCTGTGTCCGTCGGAATGGCCGCAGACTACCACGACCTCAATTCAGCAATGGTGGGACCATTGTGTAGCCCGCGTTCCCGGCAACATGGCAAAAGGAGTCGGAACCATCATCATCTTGACACTTTGGGTCATTTGGTGTGAACACAATAGGCGACTTTTCGAAGGGCGTGTAAGGCAACATCATCAGTTGCTTGCGAATTGGACCGCGGAGCGTCAGCTGTGGTCGACGACAGGGATGGCTGCCCTCCTTACTGAGTAATTACCTTTAGAGTTGCCTAGCCTCACGGGGTTCGCAAGGGCTAGTGTGTGTGTGGGCTTCTGTTTCTCGCCTGGTCCGGCACCAGGCGCTTTGTAACCCTCTGTAACACTGTTTTTTCACTCCTCCTTCAATGAATTAGTCAGCGTAAGCTGACCTTCAAAAAAAAGGGCGCAAGTCAATCGAAAAACATAGAGCGGAGTTTAGGCATTCAGATATAATTGGTGATCCAGGAAACCGCAAACCAATTGAGGATTATCCACATGAAATTAGAGATCAACTGAGGAGGGCATATGCTTTGAGTGGACCAACACAACCTGTTAATCATACTTTTACTCGTAAATGGCAAGGTGGTGAATGGAGATCATTTCAAAAATCTTGGTTTCATGATTTTGACTGGCTAGAGTATAGTATTTCAAAGGATGCAGCTTATTGCTTATATTGCTATCTTTTCTTTGACCTGGGAAAGCCTGAAAAATTTGGGAGTTCTGTCTTTGCAAAGCAAGGTTATGTTAATTGGAAGAAAGCTAGGGATACTTTATCTCATCACTCTAGTTGCAAGACTCCTACAGATGCTAGACTAAAGTGTTATGATTTTATGAATCAAAGAACAAGTGTTGCTAGAAAAATTAATCATATGAGCAAGGAGGAAGAAAAGCGATATGAGATTCGCTTGACATCTTCCTTAGATGTTGTAAGATTTCTTATTGAGCAAGGTGATGCCTTTTGTTGACATGATGAGTCCGCTACTTTGCTCAATAAGGGTATGTTTAGAGAGATGGTTGATTGGTACAAAGACAAGAGCATTTAATGGTGTGCAGAAATTGATTTAGGATGAAAATCCGTATGCTTTCTACGTGCATTGTTTTGCCCATCAGTTGTAATTAGTGGTTGTTACTGTTTCAACTTCTACTCCAGCCATAGCAGATTTCTTTAACTATGTTCCTTTAATAGTCAACACTGTGGGTGCATCTTGTATGAGAAAAGATGCTTTGCTTGCAAGGCATCATGATGTGTTGATGGAAAAAGTGGAGAACGGTGAGATTGCCACTGGAAGGGGTTTGAACCAGGAAAGTAGCCTAGCTAGGCCTGGAGATACTAGATTTCTGAGTAAAATCAATGCTAAAATCAAATAATAAATAATTAACGTAAACCACTGTAAAGAAATAGTTCTTTTTTGAAACAGTAAATGGTTATGTTATTTTTATTACTTTATGAAGCCAATTAACCATATTTCAGTATTTAATCTAAATTCCGATTGAGAGTGATCAACCAGAGAACAGTACCGGGTACTTAATTGACATAGAAGGTAAGCATTCCTTTGATGTTAAGTAGTATATTTCATTTATAAGCATTATTTTTTAATTACGTCCGCATATACACTTTTAGCATGCCAAATTTAAAGTTTTACATGAAAATAAATTGTCTGGAGGATGAAGGGAGTGGCTCCGGGTGGTGATGGCGAGGCAGGACTGGGGCTTAAGAGGATCACCGAGGCCCATTTATAAGACGGGCACGTCATGAGCATGCCAGAGACAGCAAGCCATGGCGGTGGTGGCAGGGCGTCGTGGCTGTGAGCAATTGGTGATGGTGACGTCCAGAGGTAGGGGACGACTAGGAGTCATTAGATCGAAGTAGGAATAAGTCGCAGTCGTTGGATCTTGTTTGCTGAAGGAGTACGACGGTTTAGGCAACATGGCTGACTCTGGAACGCTAGATTGAGTGGTTTTGATTAGGGTTGTCCGCAACCACTTATGTGTTTTGGTAGGCTCACTTGGGCCGATTGGCCACGGGCCTTGATGGGCCGAAGCCGAGTCGGGTGGGGTGGAAGTGGTGACGTCGTGGATGTATACTACAAATGGAAAGCGCATTTTTAGTGGGTGTTCGAAAGAGGAAGTGTGGGGTTTAAATGGATAATTAAATTCCATAAAAATGATAAAGGCTTAAAGAATTTGTGGAAAATTGTAGAAGTCTCAAAAAATGTATTGTTGGGCTCCAAAATCTGTAAAAATGAGGGGAATGCAAATATGAGATTAAATAAGATTTTGGTTTTTCTCTAGAAAATAAGAAGATATTTTCTTAATGGGATAAATGGGAAATGTATTTGGAAAAAGCTAAAAAATGTAGAGTAGCTTTGGGGACTTGTATAATGACTTTTGTGAAAACTTTTCATGCAAAATTTGGAAAATTTGGGGATGTTACACAAGTACAGCGATGAGGCATACATACGGTGTATCCTAGCCACTGTACTTGACGCGCGTGGTGGTGGTGTTGACATTGACTTTGCCGCTACCAGTGTTGTCGATGTCCATCGAGTTGGTGCTATTTTCGTCGGTGACACACGCCGGTGAAGTCATTGTCGTGGATCAGGTTAAAAGAGCATGTGATGAAGGCAAGTAGTCGCGCAGATGCGCTTTCGAAAAACCTTATTTGCTGTCTCCCGGTGCAGGAGAGCTAGGATGGTACGGTTCCGGAGACCTGCTCTCCCGTTCGACGATGCACGCTGGCGCACGGGACAGAGAAGCCTAATCGCGACGGTGCAACTGATGGGAGCGGCAAAACATAGGGTTTGTATTTTGTACAAATCCTGGCGGCGACGACGGTTTATATAGGGAGAAACGCATGGGCCGACGGTCCACGATTGAGATCGTGCCACGATTGGTGCTCACGTTCTCACAACTCAAAACCAATCTGCAAAACCTAGAGAGGCAAAAGATTAAACTAAAAAAGGATGTTGTACCTGCGCAAGCAGTAGGGCTCGGTGTCGGTGTCTGGGAAATGCGCCTCGGAAGGGCAGCCGGTCCACGGACCGGCAGACGAATTTGTAGTTGGAGTGAGGCCCAACAACAACCCTTCTCAGCAGCCCGGGGCGGCGGCCGAGCTCGCGGGGGCTCAGGCCGCGCGGTCTTCCCGGACAGCGCCTGGTATGACTTGGCAATCCGGGTACAGGTCCGCTGTACGGTGGAAAAGAGAGGGGGAGAAGGAAGAAAGAAAGAGATACAAACCGTGAAGACACAAGCGATTTACCCTGGTTCGAGACGTCACTGCCGGGTAATAGCTCTACTCTAGCTCTTGTTGATTATAAGGTGGAAAACTGTATAGGGGTGCTGAGACCGGGATTGAAGGCACCGATCCCAAGCTTACAAGGGGGTTTTCGGACACTTAAATGACTAAGGACTACGGCTACTGCTAAGGAAGCTTCGGACGCGTGTGTTGCTAGGGTGGCTTGTTATCACTCTGAATTGCTTGAATCGCTTTTATCGTTTCGACTGGGTCCAGGGCCTTTCCTTTTATAGGCGCGGCGGGTTGCCTGGAACTGATACGGCGGGCCCCGCGCCCATCTTTGCTTTAGTGGCGGTGTCCTTTTCTCGTCCCGGGGCTCTATCTGGTCTGGAGCCTGCAGGGAGAAGCTGGTCAGGTTAGTACTGGATACGTGTTCGTCTGGTAGCGCTTATTCAGGGGAGAAAACATGCTTTAGGGAGAAAACACTTTCCCTTTATCCCAAATATAGCATTGACTGGACCGAGCGGGCCTCGCGCCACCCGTTGGGGGTGTCGTGTAGCGTAACAACTGTGGCCGCCTACCCAAGATGGTAAACGACAAGGCGAGCTGTCCGCGTGCCTCTCCCCGGGCTGCGGATCCTACGGGAAGGTGTAGTTCCTCCCGATCAAGGCCAGGGAAAGTGTGGTGGGACACGACAGTTGTCGCCACCTACCCAGGGACAGGCGGACTGTCTGTGGGGCCCTCCTTAGGGCTAAGAATAGCCCGGGAGGTGCGCCATGCTTCTGGTCAGGACCTAGAGAGGCGTGGTTGACTTGGTCAAGCCCGGGGGAGACTCTGGTGGGCTAGATGTTTCCTTCGGTATGGCCAAGGACGGCCTTTTGGACCTTTCGTACGTGTGGTGGGCCGGTACGGAATCGGCCCAAGGCCCATCTTACGATGGGCCACTTATCAATCACCAACACTCAGTTTCGGCGAACCATTCACGGTGGTGCCACGCCCCGACATGAACCCGGCGAGGCGAGCGAGCGTGGTTCTCTATTTTTCTCCCATCACATTCTCTAGTGGGAAGGAGCAAGCTCTATTATTTAAGCATGTCCTCAACTCCTCCCATTAGCAATATGATACTAAAAAATTCACATGCCTCATGCCATAAATGCTCCTTGAGATTTTTCAGAAATTATTTGTCTATTAAATAGATCAAAGCCCAATAATTCCAACACTTATTACCGTTCTTGGACAACATTGAAAATAGCCCTTGCCAATGCCAGCAACGTCGGATTCTCGAGAGTCACTACAAGAAACTGTCTAAATTTCGTCGACCTAAAACCGATGAAAAAAGGGTCAAACCAACGAAATAAATGCAATTTCGTCGGTATGACGACGAAATTAGCCCGACGAAATATGCGACGAAAATAACCACCTTTTTGTCGGTTGCCGTCAAAATTAAATTAATTTCGTCGGTTTTGTAGGCCACGAAATGCTTGTCCCGTTAGTTTCGTCGGTTTTGTGGTTTTGGGAAACCGACGAAATTATTGTCTTATTATCGTCGGTTTTTTGAGCCGATAAAATTACAGTCGGCCAACGAAAAAACTTTGTTTCCCTGTAGTGAGTCCTCACCGTGTGAACCTGAGAAGCACCCTAACGTATCCCTCGTCGGTGACCTCAGGGTATAATTAAAAATGTTTTTCTCCTTCTCCGTTGGTACTCAACACATTCTTGAATCGGCTCCAAAACGTCCCAGGATCCAAAACCCGTTAGAATTGTAGCTAAAATCTCCATTGAACGAATCGCTGGGTAATTAGAGTGCATGCAGCTGTCTGCCCGAATTCCGGCATCAACTTTGCAATCATGCGTGCACAGGAAAGTAAACATATATATATGTATCGATTGTACCCTGCTGGATTGGAACGGTACGCGTGATGCCTGCTGCAAGTAGCTTAGCACGGCAGAATGAACACGACGTACCGAAAGCAAAGGTAAGATGGGGGAGATGCACCATCCCGCGGGTCCCAGGAATCTCCATTCATCGTCTCACTCCACACCGATTAATGACGACACCAGCTGAGAAGCACTGGCTTCTGCATAAACGACAAGAGCAAAATAATATAAAAGGAAAAGAAAACCCAAGCCTTGGCTGCGCTGCAGTCTGCACCGCTCGGAGCCGGCCGGAGAAAGAGCCGATCGGCCGAGCCGGGCGCCATCGCTGGCTCCGTCGCTCCGAAAGCTGAGAGCCGGCCCGGAGCCTCCGCTGCTCCCGAGATACCCCGTGGGCACGTGGCGTCACGTGACTGGGTGTGCGGCCGCCGTCGCCTGCGCAGCCTTTGGCGTCTCTCCGCTGGAAAGGCGGTGAGCAGGACTGGCGGGGCCCGCCAATGAGGTGGAGAACTGGAGCGTGGGGGCTCTGTGGGCCCGGTGCTTTTAATCCGTTTTTTGGGGTAATTTTGACGTATTTCTTTTTGAATGGATTCATAATACTTCATTTTAATAAGGATTGGATCAAGATCCAAATATGATGGATGCCACTTTTCTAATATGAAAAAGTTTTAAACAAACTTGAACTATTGGATGGGATTTTCCTTTGTCGTTCATATCCACATGTGCTGATGTGCAGGGGCGGAACTAGAGAAAAATGTGCCCTGGTTCACGACCTCAAAGGATGTATGCATACTTTAACAATCAAAGCTAACTAACATTTAAAATGATCAAAATTTGCTAATAAATTATGTAAATGCTTACCAAAATAAAGAAATTGGCCAATGTTCGATTAGGTGTAGTAGAAGGAATCCAAAGTAAAATCACAAACAAAAGATGGTTGGTAAATATATCATATAACTTCGGCAACCTACAAAATTAGGACAAAATGAATAAGTAATTTTAAATAAATAAACAAATGTATGATTCAGTGGAAATAAATACATCACCTTTTAATATTTGCTTTCTTTCAAGTTCATGAAGCGACGAACAACAACGTCATCGGTAACTTTCTTCATTTCTTCTTTCTCCACATAACAAATGAGACTATCACTCATGAATTCATCGCTTATCTTATTGCGGAAATATGTTTTCACAATTTTCTAGCTGAAAAGCACCTTTCAACCGTAGCAGTGGCAACAGGCAATACTAATATTAGCTTCAAAAGCCAAAATACCAAAGGATAGCAAAGATGTTTCCTAGTCTCCACCATTTTTTGAGAAAGCTCACCAATGGTTTGTATGTTAGAGAATCTATCATCTGCTTGCACATCAACAATATAGAGGCAAAGATTATGGCTAAGATCCCTCAATTCCATAGAATCAAAATCATAAGGATATAGTTTAGCTAAGTTTATCAGATTCTCTACATTGAAGTCATTAAAAGAGTCTCTTGGACTTAAAGATGCCGACCAAACAAGCAAGTCAAAGGTAGTCTCATTAAAGCGACCGTCAAGCTCTTGGCGTAGCCAATCAAGAACATCATTAAAACAATCCACTTCATAATGGTGCTTATTGGTGATTCCAGTTTTTTGCCGCTGCTTCTTTAGATTAATATAACTTTCTTCCATTTCTAACTTGGGAATATCATGTTTATCACAAAATGCATACACTTCACCGATAACAGATTCCCACCCTTCTGCTCTAAGATTTCCCAAATGCACTCTAGTTGATCTGACACATTTAATAGCATTCACAATGTCTTGATCCTTCCTTTGTAATGCCAACGACAAGGTATTTGTGGTTGTTAAAACATTCAACATTAGATGCAAATAGAAGGCAAAATCAAATGATTGAAAGTATACTAGAAGGCCCACTGCTTGATCTCTACTTGCTCTATTCTTGTCTTTCTCCTCCACAAATACTAGTACTTTCACAACTGCCGGAAACAAGTCAACCAAACTATTAAGAGTTTTATGGTGAGAGCTCCAACGAGTATCCCCAGGTCTTTGAAGAGATTGCTCTTGATTTAATCCTGTTTCAGTTTGAAGTAACCCACAGCCTAAGGCCTTACGCACTTGTTCATGGTTGATATCTCGGACCATGTCTTTTCTCTTTGAAGATCCACCCACCACATTCAACAAAAGAGAGATCATACTAAAAAAATTACTTATTCCTTTATGCTTTCTTACAATAGCAACAGCAACTAATTGAAGCTGGTGGGTAAAACAATGAACATAATATGCTGTGCTATTTTCTCTAATAATTAGTGATTTCAAGCCATTGAACTCACCTCGCATATTGCTAGCACTAAGAAATATATATATCATGCACTAAGAACTAAAAAACCTATCTGATATTTCCATGTTCTAATAAAATGTCGCACTTACCTAGTTACCTTGGACCTTGGTCACACAATATTGAGTATTTAGCACCAATGCACGGTCACGGTCGACTAGCAATCTAGCAGATCACTGGATGAGATCAATCGACCTTTGATTAGTGATACTGAAAAGAAAAAATCGATCATTTATTTAGTCCTTTACTAATTACAATTGCAAACAATGAACTGCAATCTATGGATTAGAAAAAACTAAGCAAACACTTACATACCCAATCAGTCTCCACCTCTCTGAACTCCGACGACAAATAATCAGATGCAGTGGCAGGGACGGCAGATGGGCGACGGCAGTGACGATGCGTCGGCGCAGCTTGAGCCTTGAGATATGCCAATCTGCAACTGCAAGGATGCGAAACGTCAGGCTTCATAACATGAATGCAGGCATGCAGCCACGGGCCCACGGTCCATCATACATGGTTAGTTAGATACATAGATGGGCATGGGCCAAGGAATGATGCACATAAGCACTACGTGCTATTGGCAGGAAATGAAATCGGGCTTTCTCAAGCCCGTGCAGCCACCTGGGCGGCTGGGCGTAGTCCTGGTGCCCAATGTTTAGGCTTGGGGGGTGCACATGTGATAGCTATGAGTTGATCCCTACTAAAAAATTTTTTGGACCCTGGCACCTGTGCACCACCGTAGGCCCATTGGGCTCCACCCCTGCACATGTGTAGAGAGAGGAGGGATGCGGGTGATGCAATATAATCCCATACATGGTGATCTTAATGCAAATAATTAACAGCTGAGAAATATTTGACAATTCGAGCTTAGCGTTACGCTAGTCATGTTTTCTTACAAAATAATCAGAGATCCACCGATCATAATAAAATAAATCTTCGTCCAAATGGGTTATATTTTCTGCTAGGTTACCTGTATCTAGGCCATTCCACGTACCATATATTAAAAATCTATAACAATCATCGATGGTTCTAGACTTCTGGAAAATACAAACCATGGAGGAGGCCGATCCCATGCAATGCGGCCGAAGCAGCTAGCAAGCGTGTCCGGGCCATCTATCTCCCGGGCACATGCATGGTGGGAAAGGCAGGGCCATGGACACGTCAGCTGTGCTGTTTTATGTGTCGTCCTGGGTCCCGGCTGAGCAGCCCGCCCAGCCGTCGTCGGATCTTCATCGGATGAAGCACGTCGATCGTCAGGAAAAGTAGCCCCAGTGCTTCAAGCTGTCGGCACCGTAGGACGATGACACTTCGTTATTTGCTTCTCCATTTCGTTTCGACAAAGGAAATGGTGCGATGATGTGTCGCGTAGCAGGATGAGCTGGGCATATAGCTCATGGTCCATCCAGCTGGGAGAGTGTTTGCCGGCGGGGGCGAGCATAGGGAGGGAGCACCGGCCACCATCCAATCTCGTGCCTCGGCTCCCACACCGTATGTCAGCTAGCTATCAGCTATGCGCTACTACATAATAAACTTTTTGTACCAGTTTGTAAGAGTTATTAATGTCTTTTTGAACCGATACCTCTAAATTAGGACTGATACCACTACTAATGGCACGTCTTGCTGTACCGGTCGATGTTAACACTGATACTAGAAAGCCCACACGTGTCTCCACTTGAGTCCTCCGTATTGCATCATATATTTGTATTATATATTATTAGTGTAAGTGTGTTTGATAATATATATATTATTGTTATACATAATCAATCACTCACAAATAACTGGTAATTGAATTATAGAACATTAATTAACAAATTTAATTACAACTAATATACGTCGCAAATGCTAACCAGCTAGCTAGGCCTATATAGATGTATACATATGTAAACAGTTCAAATAATAATTAATTACATGTTCTGTTTATCGAGATTTTTTACATGTTTCGTTCTTGGTTGCCGTAGATGTCGATATTGACACTTTACTGGTCACGAGGATGTACAACTTCATCGACGAGTTGTTCTTGCACTGTTCTTACCCATGTATATCATTCTGCTTTGGTGATTGATCCATAAGATTATGGTCATTCATTTCATAGTTCTTCTGATTTCTTTGTGTGAGTTTTGGAAATCTCTGATTTGGCTGTTTAATTCTTTGGAGCACATTGAAAATCTCATCTGTTCTATATTAGAAATTAGGAGAAGGGGTGAAAGTTATTGGGATTTAAATTAAGAGAAAAGGAGCTGTACACAGTGTAGGCCGGACGGTCCGTGGAGAGTCCAGACCGTCCGGGGCCAGTCTTGCGTCCTTCTGATCATAGGTCGGTTAGTCCGGGGTAGATGCCGGGGAAGAGGCTCTTTTGCTCGGATTGTCCATGGTTCAGGATAGACCGTTCGGGTTGTGTCATGGTTACTTCTGATCTTGGTTGAACCGTCCGGGGTTTCATCTACAGGGTTATCTTTTGACCGGACGGTCCGGGTTCAAGGCCGGACGGTCCATGATCAGTCTTGCGCACTTCTGCCAAATTCTCCAAGGTTAGATGCTCCGTCCAGGACCGTCCGGGGCAAAGGCCGGTCTATCCGTGGTGGACGATGGACCGTCCGGAGCGTGCCCCGGTCAGTCTGGTCTGAACAGTATTTTGTCTTGGGTTATCTCGTTTCGAGGGATTTTTCTCGTGGCTATATAAGCAAAGGCTGTCCGAAGGGTTGAGGCTGAGAGACTCATTTCACTTCCACCCATTGGCTTGGTTGTGTTCTTGGGCTCTCCCATGGCATTCTAGGGATTGAGATGCCTTGACCTTATAGTTAAGTTTTGGTGAGTTTCCTTGTGCTTCTCAGGGTTCTTTTGTCGTTTTGAGTTTTTCCTTTTTGTTTTTGCTTTGTGGTTCTTCTTCATGTTTTCAACCTTCATCTTCATCCAAAATCCTTCATGTGTCGGGGGTGGATCACCTTTGTTCGTCAAAGGTGAGGAAAACCCTTGGTTGGTCTGAGGTCACTCCGTGTGCCAGGGTGCTTACCTCTTCGTTCATCAAAGTGGTGGGTTCGTGAGAAGCTTCCGTGTGTGTGGAAGAGCTCGCGATTCTGTGCGGGTTTGGAGCTCATCCGCCATGTGTTGGTGAAGAGCTACCGCTAGTGGATTGAGGGTTAGGGACGAAAGGGTCTCGGCTCCGTTCGTCGGAGTTCCTCAACGGTGAGTAGGTGTGCATTCGTTGTACACCAAACAACGGTGAAAAGCTCGGTTTGTCCCCTTGTTCTTTTGTTCTCATTTCCGTTTATCTACTAATTGTCCTGTGCGTGCCTTCGAGCCGCCTTATAATTCATCTTGTGTCCTGATTATTGTTTTTGCTTAGTTTGAACAATTAATTAGGTCAATCAGCTAGTGTAATTTAGTAAATTGCAATTTAAATCAAGAAAAACAAAAAATATTTAACATTTGACTTAGCCGATTCACCCCCCTCTCGGCCTACGATCCTTTCAAGTGGTATCAGAGCGAGTCCTTGCTTGCTAGAAACTCTGTTGTGCCGGAAGCTTTGCCGGTTGCCATGTCTAGTATTCATGAAAATGCTCTTGTCAGTGTGTGTATCTGACAAAGTTAATGCTTCTACTAGTTGTGATGATTTGAGAGATAGTTTAGTTGAACCGGATGCTTTGCCGATAGCTTGTCATATTACATATGATCATGATGTTGCTATAACTGTTGCTCCTGACTTGGTTAACACTTCTTCTTGTTGCAATGATGTGATTGATGTGACAATGATAGCCTCTAGCTCTAATGGTGCTCCAAGTAACTCAAATGTTTGAGATCCTGATCATTGTGTGAATGATTTGACCGTTAAAGAATTAGCTATAGAAAATGCAGAACTTAAGGCGCAATTAGAAAAATCCAAAATGGCTTTGGAGAGGTGCTACGAGGGGTATCGTGCTTTGGATAAGATTCTTGAGGTGCAAAGGGAACCTTTAGCCGGAGGTGGTCTGGGGTTCACTCCTCCTGAGTCAAAAGGGCTAAGGAGGAGAACTCGTGCATCTCGAGTATACACCAACAGGCAGAAACACTTTCATGGAAACCCTAGGGGTAGTTCCTATCATGAATGGAAATACTCAAGCATGCCCATCTTAGGAAGACCTACACACAATCATCCAACTAGTTAAGATCCTTCACCTAGGTAGAACTTTGGACACAACTCTTGGCAAAGTTCCAGGAATCATAACAATAGGTAGGACAGCTTAGGCATAATGACCACACCAATCATGATACTCGCAACTCAAATCTCATGGGTGGACCTCAGGTTGGTAGAGTGCAAGGTAGATTTGTTCCCATCCATCATTCACCATCTAGGAATGGCTATCAAGAGAGGTTTGACATTGCACCTCAAGGAAGGCTTAGATTGGTGATCCCTAGGAGAGTGCATGTTGAGGTAGTGGACAAGAATTATATGATCAAGCTAGATAAGTAAGGAAAAGTCATTGCCAAATTCATTAGTCCTTCATGGCAATATGAGCATAGGACACAACTTTGGGTGCCTAGAACTGTTATCAATGATGTTCGTGGTGTTGAGAAAGCTAACCCTCGGGGACCCATTGTATGTGTTCCTGAGTCACAAAATTGACTATTTCTTATGCGGGCAGGTGAACTACTGGTGTTGAGGTTGCCACTGGGTCATTGACAGCGGCTGCACGCAGCATATGACCGGCAATCCCCTGTTGTTCACCAATCTGGGGCAGAACGAGAACACCCCCCAGGTGATCACCTTTGGAGATGAGAGCAAGGGCAAGATCACGGGCTCTGGCAGGGTAGCTATAACTTCTGAACTTACACTTGACAATGTTCTACTTGTTCAAACTTTGAACTGCAATTTGCTCTCTGTCGCCCAAATATGTGATTTGAGGTTTCATTGTCATTTCTCACTCAAGGAGATGATAGTCCTGGACTAAAATGAGAGTGATTTTCAAAGCTTTTCGATTCCAAAATCTATATCTTATTGATTTCATGTCACCTTTCTCATTTATCCTGTCTTGCTTTATCGCTCAAGTCTCTCTTGGTTGGCTTTGGCATAGGCGACTTGGACATGTTGGAATGGCCAATTTGAAAAAGCTTGTGAAAAATAAGATGACCCTCGGGGTTAACGACGTAAAGTTTGAAAATGATAAATTATGCAGTGCTTGTCAGGCGGGCAAGCAAGTTGCTAGTACTCACCCCGCAAAATGTGTCATGTCTGCTTCTCGTCCAATGGATCTTTTGCAGATGGATTTATTTTGGCCTACTTCTTATGTGAGTTTTGGGGGAATTTGTATTGCTTGGTTATCGTAGATTATTTTTCTCGATACACATGGGTATTCTTTTTCCACGGCAAAACCCCTGTTGTAAATGCTTTTAAAAAATTTATGAAAAAGGCTCAAAGCATTTTTGACTGTGCAATGAAACGAGTGAGAAGTGACAATGGATCTGAGTTCACTAATACAAATGTTGAATTATTCTGTGATGAGTTAGGCATTGGGCAACAATTTTCTGCCGCTTACAACCCTTAACAAAATGGTGTAGTTTAGATAAAGAACAGAACTCTTACTAAGATGGCCCGGACTATGCTTGATGAGTACAATACTTCGGATGTATTGTGGGCAGAGGCAATTAACACTACATGTCATGTGATCTATCGCTTGTATCTTCTCAAGCTTCTGAAGAAAACTTCACATGAGGTATTAGTTGGAAGGCGCCCAAATATGTCATATTTCAGAGTCTTTGGGTGCAAAGTCTACATATACAAGAAGAGACATCATCTTGGGAAGTTTCAGGGTAGAGTTGACATCGGGATTTTCTTGGGATACTCAGCTAAGGGCAGTATGTTCAGGGTGTTTAATGAAGCAAATGGTCAGATTGAAGAAACATGCGATGTAAAGTTCGATGAGTCGAATGGAAGCCAAGAGGAGCACGAAACCTCGATGATGTTTCTAATAAACCATTGGCCAAAGCTGTCAAACAGATAGAGGTGGAAGAAGTGAGACCTGTTGGTGCTTCACCAGATGCAACAATACCTGATCCATCGTCTACACCTGAGGCTTCCTTGGACTGCGGGGGAGAGTTACCTCAGAATGATAGCTTGGATAGTGAACCACAGTCTGAGACAGAACATGAGACTGAGGTGGAGACTGTGGGTGGTGCTCCTCAGCTTGTCAAGCAGTATCACACTATTGCCAGACATCTTCCATCAGATCAAGTAATTGGAGACCCAACAGTTGGGGTTCGTACTATGTCAAGGACTGCTAATGTGTGTGAGCATTAGGCATTTGTCTCGATGATTGAGCCAAAGATGATCGAGGAAGCATTGGAGGATGCTGACTGAATTAATGCTATGTATGAGGAGCTCAACAACTTTGGGAGGAACAAAGTCTGTACACTTGTGCAGAGACCAACAAACTGTAATGTTATTGAGACCAAATGGGTTTTCAAAAATAAGCAATACGAATTTGGGGTTGTAGTAAGAAACAAGGCAAGATTGGTGGCTCAGAGTTTCACACAGATAGAGGGTATTGATTGTGGTGACACATATGCTCCTGTTGCAAGGTTGGATGCAATCAAATTGCTTGTAGCATTTGCAACTTGTCATAACATTGTGCTCAAGCAAATGGATGTTAAAAACGCATTCCTAAATGGCTACATTGACGAGTTGGTATATGTGGAGCAACCTCCAGGGTTTGAAGCAAGCTGCCAGGGCTTGGTATGAGATGCTCCGGGATTTCTTCACAAATAAAGGTTTCAAAGTGGGAAGAATTGACTCTACACTATTCATCAAGGTGGTAGATGGAGACCTGCTCATATGCCAAGTGAACGTGGATGATATTATCTTTGGGAGTTCAAATTAGGCGTTTACCACGGAGGTCAGTGACTTAATGTCGAAAAAGTTTGAGATGTCCATGATGGGTGAATTGAGCTTCTTCCTAGGGTTTCAAATAAGACAGCTCAAAACTTGAACTTTCATGTCCCAAGAGAAGTATGTGCAAGATTTGTTGAAGCGATATGGAATGCAAGATTGCAAACCCATCAGAACTCCGATGGGGACAAATGGTCACTTGGATCTCGACTCTAGAGGTACACGTGTCGATCCCAATCTCTATAGGTCCATGATTGGTATTTTACTTTATTTGACCACTTCTAGACCTGATATCATGTTCAGTGAGTGCATGTGTGCTAGATTTCAGACTTCTTCGAGAGAAATGCATTTAACTGCTGTGAAACAAATTTTTAGATACTTCAAATATACCCCTAACATTGCTCTATGGTATCCGAAGGGTGCCCGATTGGAGCTTCTTGGTTATTCTAATTTAGATTATGCTGGTTGCAAGATTGATCGTAAGAGTACTTCCGGGGCATGTCATTTATTAGGGAGATGTTTAGTATCTTGGGTTTTAAAGAAACAAAACTCTGTGGCGCTATCTGCCGCTGATGCTGAGTATATAGCGGTAGAGAGTTCTTGTGCTCAATTGCTCTTTTTGATGCAGTCACTATTTGATTATGGAATTAAACTTTAGAGTGTGACTCTGTTGTGTGATAATGAGAGCGTGGTTATAATTGCCAACAATCCAGTCCAACACTCTAGGACCAAGCACATTGACATTCAATATCACTTCCTTCGGGACCATGTGAAGGGTGACATTGTGCTAGAATCTGTGAGAACAGAGGATCAGCTTGCTGACATTTTTACCAAGCCTCTTGATGAGGCATGTTTTTGCAAACATTGAAATGAATTGAACATACTTGATAGGTCAAACACAACTTGACACTTGGCACAGAGTGGGTGCTTCCTAGAGAATTTGACAGAAATAACCATGAATAAACTTTGATTGTTATACTTTCTTCGATGTTACATTGATTGGCTACTTATATGATCATGAAAGTTGTCATTCTATCTCTAGCCATCTAGATCAATGGGTGCTTAATTGAGTGCTTGTTTCAACTCGGATTCCTATAGTGAATCCTAGGTATACCCAAGTCATTTATGTTTTCAAGATTGATCTATTTTATGTGATTGACCTTATGGTTCTATGTATGTGTATGTGACTTGGTACACTAGCCGCATGTTATGCTTGTTTAGAGATATTTTTTTTGTTGAGCATATTGAAATAACTACTGAAAATTGTCTCACAAATTTTCTCTCTACGAGATGGCTCGTCATTGACTTAGGCATGAACTTGGGAGAGATTTTGGACAGCCAAGACATTAACCTTTAGTGTAATACTGGATTATGTCGACAAAGGTTATGAGACAACAGAAAAGCTTGTGAAATTGTTTTAAAAATATATATTATATATATTGCTCAACGAATTGTTTTGTTTCTCTAATGGCATACATGTAGCTCTTGTGACTTGTTTGTGTACATTTGCTATAGAGGCATGTGTGTTGCTTATAAAGAGTATATTGATCGATCTGTCAACTCTTTTGACTTTGGTTTATCTAGTTCTCATTTCTTGGTCTTTTAATTATCTAAATATCTTTGAGAAATGGCCACTATTGTTTCTAGTGTCTATGTGATATTGTGGTTGCTCATATGTGAAGTATAATGAACTAGTTGATTTGTTTCGTTGGGAGCCTATTCGGTTGTTATCATTTTAAAAAGGATGTCACACAATTTGTTGAGCCAAGTGTCAAAGAGAGTTCATTGGGGCACATAGGGGGAGTAACACATATGAATTTGAAAATTTCTTGGTATAAATTTGGAATAATGGATTCCCATTTCTGTTGTCATTTGCTTGGAAGCAAAATTTGAAGTTTTTCCTTCCCGTGGATAGTAAAATTTGAAGTTATTCCTTACTTCCCCCGACCATTTGTGGTGAGTCTGACACTCTACTGATTCGATCCCTAGCGAAAATTCTCTGTTCCTGTTGAAGCCGGACTATCCGTGGTAAATGCCGGACCGTCTGTAGGTAACCCCGGACCGTCCGATCTTATCGTGGGAACTGTTGTTTTCTTCTTTTTCTTACCTCTTCATCCTCTTCCTTGCCATACCCGACCTATTCAGCCGCCATAGACGCCATAGCTTCTCTCTCCTCCTCTTCACAACCTCCTTTTTTATCTCCTCCCTCCAAGGGATTCAATCAAATCCGTCCTACCAGATTGTAGACCTTGACCACCTCTCTCAATTCCTCCAATTAGTTTTAGTTGGGAGGTGTTTTAGCTAGTCTTCTTCGGCCAAGAATCGCTTGTTCCTAGGGTTTGGTAAGTAATTCTTGCTCTTCTTTGCCATTAAGTTCTTTATATTTCATTGTCATGCAAAACCTCTAGGTTAGTAATCTTAGATTCATCTTTTCACCAAAGGTTAGGTTTGTTATTACATCATGCCTAGAACCAAGACTGTTGGGAAGAAAGGAAAGCGTGTTGTTGGTGAGGGTAGTTCTTCTCAGTCTCACAAACGAACTAAGCAGCATGCCCGAAAGAATGCTTCCAATACCACTCCTGGATATGAGTCACCTTCTGAGTACGATGATGAGATGGATATTGATTTTCAAGAAGAATCAGAAGGTGTTGATAGTTTGGAGGATAGTGAGCTTGAATTAGAGAATATCATAGGCACAAGGGAGTATGTGTCTCAGGATATTAGCAAGCTGAGCATCAAGAAGATCCGGTCATTAAGGAGAATGGCTGTCAAGAAATGGTTTCACAAAGTGAAAGACATTCCACAAGATAGATTCTGGTGGCAGCTCTACCGTGACTTTCACCGTCACTATCTGGAAACCACAGTCTTCCCACATCAGTATATTTCCATGGAGCGTGTGCATCAGGCCACGAATACTGACATGATCAAAATAGGGCTTCAGCTACACCAGGACTTCTTGAACTCCTGACTACCAAGCTCAAGTACTCTTCAAAGGTACTGTTCGAGATCTACTCCACAATGTGGATCTCCAAGGATAGACTGAGAGTAGTGTTTAACTATGGGGGAACTAGATTTTCTATCAACACTAAGGAGTTTGGTCAGACTTTTGGGATTCCCTACTCAGGGGTTAAGATCCACAACATGGCATTTTCTGTTAAGTGGTCTCAAGAGGGTGACCCTCCTGATTTTAACATGATCAGGCATTTCTTCAAAAATATGAATGATGATAGGTTCAATCATCTAGAGACTATGTATCTGAAGAACACTCTAGCTTTGCTTTAGAACATCTTTAGGAAGACTTTTGTACCTAGGGGTGGATATAAGGACATATTCATGCCCATTCTTCAATGGACATGCTACTACATTCTATCAGGGACTTCTTTTGATCTGATTGATTTTCTGATTGCTGAGATGGAGGAGGGCATAATGAGAGATAAAAAGAACCAGCTTCCTTTGGGCCATGTTCTCTATTACTATCTTTTACAGAAGAGGATTGTGGACGACTCTGTCTTCAACATGACGATGACTGAGTTCAAGTTTGTCATACTATTGACGTCAAATAAACACCAACTTTATACGTCAACATATTCCGGAATTCCGGCATTTCGGAGGGAAAATCAACGTTTATACTAGGATTTTATTTATTCTAATAAAGTTCGACAAGTTTTGGTGAGTTTTGGTCCACAGGTACAACATGAAAAAAATCGGAGCCGAACCAGACAAAAAGCCAGCCCACCCTAGGCCGGCCGACCTAGCCACCTCACCAATCCGGCTCCAACTTCTCCCAAGTGGCTTAGAAGCACAAATTGAATATATCTACACCCTCCATTGCAGTTGGTTTGATCTAATGGACCCGGTTCCTTCACAAATAAGCATAGGCTTCCATTGTATTCCTAACTTGCGGGAGTCAATTAGAGAAACCGACCTGAGGAGATGATCTACACTGTCCATGGAGCATCACAACAAAATTGGACGGCCAGATGAGATAGAAGTGGGTCGACAGACCCACTAGGCCGGCCGACCCCCCTGATGCTCTTTGGATTCTCCTTTGGACGTGGATTAGTTGACAAGTGTCCCTACACGTGGAGCACTTTGGTTGGCTTCGGAGCACTATAAATAGACCACTCTCCTCACTTGTAACACAACACACAACACATCACAACACTTTTCATTTCACTTAGTAGAGTAGCTCTTAGTATAGTAGTAGTTGGGAGTTAGAGTCAAGTCGAGCTGAAGATCGGAGTTCCAAAAGTATCTTCGGGAATTCGGATAATAGCTCTTGTACCCTTTCCTAATTGTTTCAATTAGTGAGATCACTTCATTCGTTGTCTATGTGTTGATCTTTATTTGAGTTAAGTATATCTACATGAATGAGTTGTGTAGATTTGCCTTACCGGTAGCTTGTATTCGTCTAGAATCAGTTTAGGTTCTCCCTCATATACTGTAAGAGCCAGGCATTGAACCTAAATCAACTTCTTTTTGGTATTGAGGAAGATTGATTAGAAATAGTAGCAGACGTGGTGTCTGAGACTAGGACTAACTCGGTTTACACCCGAGCCCACGTATATGTGGTAGGTGGTGACAGCCCTATCTATCCGTAGATATTAATTTTCTCGTGCGTAACCCACAGCGTCCGACTTTGGATCAGTAGAGTCCTATCGGAATGATCATAACCATTCGGGATTCCAATTCAGAATAGCGGGTGGTAGTGAATGTCCGAGCTCCGGCGATGAATACCAAGTGAACCACTGTTTGATTACCAAAGCTCACTCAATAAACTGAATCACACAATCTTGTGAACTTATTAAACTTGTCTCATTGTCTTCCCAACTGTCTTTCTAGCTATATTAGCGTTCTCTTTATTTGTGTGTGAATATTTATCTTGTGTGTGTGTGTGTGTCACCGGTCCTTTTTATTTATCCTAACCCCCGTTACCTAGACTGGCTGGTATTTGAAATAATTAAGATATAGAGGATTGTCTCTTTAACCCTCGTTCCCTGTGGATTCGATAACTATAGGAATACTCCTGGTAAAAACTACAAGCGATTTCCGTTCGCTTGTGGCCAACACATACCCGGGAGGGACAAGCGGGGAGCTTCATGCCTAGTAGGTGATCCAGATGTTGGAGGCGTTGAAGGAGATGAGGCTGCTGGTGGGATGGCAGCACCACAGGCACTGACTCACTCTCAGCATCAGGCTGGTGGGTCATCTTCTACTGCACCTACATCATTTTCTGGGTATGAGGATTACTTTGCTCAGTAGACTCAGTTTTATGTCAACTTCTATGCCTTTGCTGATATGCAGACTCAGAGGCATGATATGTATATGGGTTGGCATCAGCAGTTTAAGGAATATCATTAGGATAGCATGGCACAGATGGCAGATATGCATAACTCAGTTCAGTTTTTGGGTGATCAGTTTTCAAACTGTGTGCTTGATCCAGCAGAATGTCCATCTCAAACTAAGTTCTTGAATCCATGAATATTCCTGAGGCATCTGGATCTGGGCATGGTGGTGATGGCACTTCCACTTCTTCCGTACCTTCGCAGCCAACTCAAGCCCCATAGAAAGGCCTTCTCACTTATCTTCGTTAGCGCTTGACCAAGGAGTGATCATTTTTCCTCTTTCTCTGGAGACCACAAGATTAAGATTTTTTCAGCATTTGATGCCAAAGGGGGAGAAGTTCTCAATTGTTACTGTTTGTTAGCTTTGTGATTGAACTTGTTACAATTGTTTGTGTATCTTAATATTGTGGTTGCATTTGTCTTGTGAGAATTTTGTATCGTTTGAGATGAAGCTATAGGTGTTGGCATCAATCACCAGAAAGGGGGAGATTGTAAGATCATTCTGTTTTGGTGATTGATCCATAAGATTAAGGTCATTCGTTTCATAGTTCTATTGATTTCTTTTTGTGAGTTTTGGAAATCTATGATTTGGTTGTTTAATCCTTTGGAGCACATTGAAAATCTTAGCTATTCTAATATTAGAAATTAGGAGAAGGGTTGAAAGTTACTGGGATTTAAATTCAAAGAAAAAGAGTTGTACACAGTGTAGGCCGGACGGTCCGTGGAGAGCCCAGACCGTCTGGGATTAGTCTTGGGTCCTTCTTATCACTGGTCGGTTAGTCCGGGGTAGATGACGGGGAAGAGGCTCTTTTGCCCAGACTGTCCGTGGTTCAGGACAGACCATCCGGGTTGTGTCATGGTTACTTCTGATCTTGGCCGAATCGTCTGGGGTTTCATCCGCAGGGTGATCTTTAGACCGTACGGTCCGGGATATAGGGCGTACGGTCCATGATAGGACTTGCGCACTTCTGCCAAAATCTCCAAGGTTAGATGCTTCGTCCAGGGCACAAGCCGGTTTGTCCGTGGTTGACGACGAACCGTCCGGAGCGTTCCCTGGTCAATCTGGTCTGAATAGTATTTTGTCTCGGGTTATCTCGTTTCGAGGGATTTTTTTAATGGCTATATAAGCAAAGGCTGTCCGAAGGGTTGAGGCTGAGAGACTCATTTCACTTCCACCTATTGGCTTGCTTGTGTTCTTGTGCTCTCCCATGGCACTCTAGGGATTGAGATGCCATGACCTTGGTATAGGTTAGGTTTGGTGAGTTTCCTTGTGCTTCTCAGGGTTCTTTTGCTGTATTGAGTTTTTCCTTTTGGTTTTGGTTTGTGGTTCTTCTTCAAGTTTTCAACCTTCATCTTCATCCAAAATCCTCCGTGTGTCAGGGGTCACCTCTGTGTGTCGGGGGTGGATCACTTTTGTTCGTCAAAGGTGAGGAAAACCCAAGGTTGGTCCGAAGTCACTCCGTATGTCAGGGTTCTTACATCTTCGTTTGTCGAAGTGGTGGGTTCGTGAGAAATTGCCATGTGTGTGGAAGAGCTCGCGATTGTGCGAGGGTTTGGAGCTCACCCGCCATGTGTTGGTGAAGAGCTACAGCTAGTGGATTGAGGGTTAGGAACGAAAGGTTCCTGATTCCGTTCGTCAGAGTTCCTCAATGGTGAGTAGGTGTACATTCGTTGTACACCGAACATCGGTAAAAAGCTCAGTTTGTCCCCATGTTCTTTTGTTCTCTTTCCGTTTATCTACTAATTGTCCTGTGCGTGCCTTCGAGCCGCCTTATAATTCATCTTGTGTCCTGATTATTGTTTTTGCTTAGTTTGAACAATTAATTAGGTCAATCAGCTAGTGTAATTTAGTAAATTGCAATTTAAATCAAGAAAAACAAAAAATAATTAACATTTGACTTAGCCAATTCACCCCCCACTCGGCATAGGATCCTTTCAACCTGCTCCGGTGAGATTTCTGAATCTTGTTCATCCAAATGTTCCACCTATTATTAATTAGGTCATCAACTAATCAATCCTTGGATTTGTACAAGATATGAGAAGTACGTATACATCATTAAGTTAGTAGTGACATATATTTACTGTCTTGCCACCCTTTAGCAAGAGGACTTTAACGGCTCCTGCTTGGGTGTGCATAAAATCACATAAATAGTGGACGCATAAATTTGTGCCCAGTGTCGACAGGTGACTAACTGGGGGGTCACCGTCGGCAATGATTATATATGGGGCGATGCATGCAAGATCCAAGCTCGGTGGTAGCACAAGACAAGGATTTATACAGGTTCAGGCCCTTATGGCGGAGGTAATACCCTACGTCCTGTGCTCTGAAATTATATGGAGTATATGTGTACAAGATGATCAAGATGACCAAGATGTAGATGTGATTCTCCCGATGCAGATGTAGGAGATGGCCTCATGGGATCTGTCCTGCCGAACTATGGCCCCCTACCCCCCTTTATATAGTGTAGGGGGTGGGATTACAAGGAGGAGTCCTAGTCGGTTACGAGGTAGGATTCCTATTTCTATCCTCTAGTAGTTATCCGGGATTACAAGTATACCTTCCCTATTAATTAGTGATAGGCTTCTATCTTCATGTCTTTTCTTGCCCAGCAAGCCTTCTAGAGTCCGAGTGGTACCCGTCCTTATCCACCCGACTTGGTCCATCCCCTGTCGGGTGGTCTTTTAGGCCCGCCGTGTGGATACCCGGGGTCTATGTTCTCCACAGTAGCCCCCGAGTGCTTCATAGTCGAGTTGCTGCTCTTCTTCGTCGCATCTTGGATGAGTCATGCTTCATGCCGAGTGCTTGTAGTTTGTTGCTGCTCCTTCCCGATTAGCTTCTTGATACGCACACGCCTCGATTTAAGATGCGTACGCACGAGTTTGGTCCCGATCTTCCGTCGTAGGAGAAATCCTTGGAGGGCGAGTTGTGACTTTGACGAAGGGGCGGCTAACCACGATCCAAGAACGCGACTAGAAACCTCGCAATCGCTAAACCACTCCTCAATTGGTTATCAACCGTGTCAAAACACGACTGACCTGTTCACGAAGAACGGCCCGAGCAATTCGACGAGAATTGAAAGAGCAACAGCGGAAGAAATCACTCGATGGTGATTGATTCAATGAGACTTCAAGTATTTGGGGGGGGCCAAGAGGCCTTACAATAGCAGTAGCTAAACCAAAGAAATCAAAGTCTGCGTTTTCAACAGGAAGGATAGAATAAAAAGGCTCCTGCGCACAGCCATTTGCATGCATGCAAATTTCCTTTTCTTCCGGCCACAAAAATAGGAATGGCTGATTTGTTGCTGCGTGTGGCATGGTGCAATCTCCTCCCTCACGGCTGGAAATAGATGGACATTCTCCACACAAATAGCATTGGCATGGCTGGAAATTAATGACGTGCCACAATTAAAAATTGGTGGCCATGCGTGCATGCTCCTCCGCGCTTGGCAGAGCTGGCCGTTCCAGCTCCAAGCCGCCGCCGCCAGCCTCTCACCCAGGTAGGGAAAACCTACCTGGGGTGAAGCCGTAGCTGCAGCTGCTCCTCTCTCCCTCTTTTACTCAGCGAATGGGCCACGACCCAAGTGGCAAAAGTTCAACAATCCCCACCCGTCTGCCATACTCGACAAAGATATTATCGCCGTAAACACTCTTTTGATATACTGTTATTCAACATAGGTACCATATAGGTTTGAACCTATATTTAGTTATAAGTAATCCAGCTTGTCACAGACAGTGGAGGACTACGCCTTGATCCAAAGCCTTGATGAGCAAGCATTCATACAAATATCACACAGTACTAGCTAGTAAGTCTGCACCTCTATCGGGGCAAGACTTTACAGTCATGTCCTTGTATCTATTCATGAGTTCACTAGAGAGTATCCCCAATCTCTCATGGATCGCGACCGGACAATTAGCTCACATAGGTTCGTTATTCACGGGAATCCAGTAGGAAAATTCCCGAATCTTATGAAAGATTCCGAACTCATTAAGAGGTTTTAACCTCAGCCTTCCTACAGATTGAGCACTGCAGCTAATGGGACTTTAGAGAGGTATATCTGACGGTACCACATAGCTTAGTTGTCCCAAAGCCTGTTTCATGGGATCTCCGTTCATTCTGGATGGGTTACCACCATTGATTACCACTAGCAGGGTATAAGCCCCAATCCTTTAGATGCTGCTTCGATAGTCGTCTTAGACAGACTACCCTATGAGGTCTAATGAATTAATCACACCAGATGGCTCTAGTGAGCATTACTTTATTCCTCCTGAGCTGGCTGAGCCCGAAAAGTCATTTGGTGATGATTTTTCCATCTATTATGTGGATGATGAACCACGTACCCTTGCTGAGGCATATGCATCTCCTGATGCTAAATACTGGAGGGAGGCAATCAGTAGCGAGATGCAATCCATCATCGCTAATGGAACGTGGGAAGTCGCCGATATCCCTAGTAGGTGTAAACCGGTGGCCTGTAAGTGAATTTTTAAGATAAAACGGAGACCCGATGGTACTATAGAAAAGTACAAGGTTCGTCTAGTGGCTAAGGGTTTCAATTAAAAAGAGGGCTAGGATTATTTTAATTCCTATTCCCGTGTGAAAAGGTTACCCACCATACGTGTGCTTTTAGCACTTGCATCTGCGTATAAACTCTTAGTACATCAAATGGACGTAAAGATCGTTTTCCTTAATGGAGAGTTGGTTGAGGAGATCTAAATGATATAAACGAGAATGTCATACATCATGGTTTTTATTACAAATCACATCGTAAATGTAAATAACATTCTGGCACAAGACAGAGAGACCAAACATGTCGTCTCTCTCATACCCTTGCCAACAAAGGCACCACACCTAGTCAAAATAACTTTATTCTACTCGAACACCAAACGAACGCCCTGCCTACACAAGACAGATCCACTGATCAAATTCCATCGCATCGTGGGCACAAACAACATGTCACGAAGAACTAGCATCTTGCCAGAAGTCAACTTCAAGCAGACCCTGCCAACTCCTCGTATTAGTGTTGCTGTTCCATTGCCTATCAAGACAGATCCACGATCTTGATCCTGAAATGAAGTAAAGTAGGTTCTATCAGCAACTATATGGCATGTTGCACCTGTATCGATCCACCAGTCAAGAGATGAATCAGCCATAAAGGCTCTAGTTACATACCCGTCGGTTGCACTTGCAGTCGCCTCGGCAACATGTGCCTCAACATCGCGCCCATTCTGCTGCCCAGGTGGCAGTCCCTTGCCCCTGCGATCACGGCACCTACGAGCAGTGTGCCCAGGATGGCCACACACAAAGCAGATCAATTTCTCCCTCTTCTTCTTCATATTCTTCCCGTTGGCAACATTCTAGTACTGTTTTTTTTGTTCTTCTTCTACCCACCACCAGCCTTGGAGTGCTTGGCATCAGCCACATTAGACTGGATAAGGGGCGTAGAGTGCTTTGAGCCTCCACTAGCACGGGCCCGCTCCTCGACATTTATAGCTGCCTAAAGTTCAGGGAACGTCAGACGCTCCTTCATATGTCGGCGAGCAATCACAAAGTCACGCCACGACGACGGGAGCTTAGCTAAGGCTACATTCACCTGAAAACTTTCAGGCATGAGGCACTCAAACTGGTTCAGGTCCCTCACGTGGAGCTGAAGCTCCTGGACCTGCTTCAGAATCGAGCGGTTCTCCACAATCCTATAGTTCAGGTAACTCTCGGCAACAAAGCTCTTATTCCCGTTATCCCCTTCTAAAAATTTCAGCTTCAGGTCATCCCACACCTCCTTGGCATCAGTGAATGTGAAGCAGGTGTCGAAAAGCCTGTTCGACACTACGGCTAACAATTATGCTAGGACTGCGTGGTTGGCATCCTCCCAACGGGTCTTCTCCTCTCCAAAGAGTTTCTCCTTCTGCTTCGAAGGATTAGACATAACCCAATAAATCTTTAACTCTGTCAACCACATTCTAGTACGTGCCTACCAGCGCTTAAAGCTGGTGCCGTCAAACGTTTCAGGCTTAACTAAATCACTGCTGCTTCCTGAGGCCATAGATAAGATCTGATTTCTAAGCTTGCTCAAGCACACGAGGGCGTGCTTGAGCAAGCATAGGCAGCTCTACGATGTTACCTCACCATTTTAATATTTAACTTCTTGTAGAATAAAGGGGCAGGGATTGCCGGACCGCGAATGTCAGGCAGCGAATGCCAAGCATTGCAATATAGGGATTATATTGCAAAGGTGTCGTGTAGTTTGGCAGGATTTATTTATTATTGTTGAGAAAACTAGAGTACTAAAAAGAGATTTGTTTATTCTTTGAACTGATGCTTTCTACTAATAGGTTGTTAAAAGAATCTTAAATACAAATGAACAATCACCTGAGCTTTGTGCCTTGCATTCATATTTAAGGACGACATGCTTGCTAAAATTTGTTCTTTCAGAATTACCACCAGGTGGAAACAACGCTGAATATCTAGATTGCGAGGAGGAGTATGACGAAGGTGGTCCTGGCTACTAGGCGTAAATTCCCCGTCAGTTGCCTGTGGCATATGAAGGGGCTGCACCGTCGCAATTTATCTTATTCTTGTTTTTTATAATTAGTTACATTTAATATTTGTAATAATTGGCTTTGCCAAAGTACTCTACTTCATACATTCGTTAAATTCAGCAAAAAGTTGTGATTTCATTCTGCTTTTATGTGCATACTAGCTATGATCCGTTGGGACTAGTATACTTAAGCACATAGGGGTCGGTTTTGCAAAACCGAGTTCCCACAGAGTTGGTATCAGAGCTAGAAAATACTTCGTATCGCTTGATTCCACTTCGCCCGGTCAACCATGCTCCTTACTGTCAATTTGGACCCACCGAAGAGGAGAACAATCCTACTGCCGTCCACACAGCGGAGTATGCCGAGTTTGAGTGTTGCTTGTACGATACACTTCGTATACAATTCAAAGCTCTGTAGGGGTAGTGTGCGGAACTAGCAATATGGCAGTGGACGAGTGTAAAGCTGAGATGAAGGAACTTCAGGAGAAATTGACCGAATACCAAGAAAATGAAGAAGAAGCCCAAGAAGAAATTGCTGCTGAGACAGAGGATCTTGATGAAGAACGTGAAGCTTTGGCCAAAGAAAGAGTAGAATTAGAAGAAAAGAAGGACTTTGAAGGAAAAGGTGACATGCATGACAATGAAAGGAAGAGTTCTGATGGAGTGGACCAAACTACGTCGAGAGGCTAGGCGCAACCTTGAAATATCTGAAGCCTTGACAAGAAGCAAGCAGGAGCTCACTGATGCTAAATGAGACCTCGATACGAGGAAGGTTGAGATGACAGAAGAATGCGAGCTGATCTCCAAAAGGTTGTGCACCTGTAGGACACGCAACGCTACTGCTGGCAATGAGGAGGAGGAAGACCCTGAGGAGCTGTCGACGGGTAGCTAACCGGGGGTTATCGTCGGCAATGATTATATATGGGGTGATGCACAAGATCCAAACTCGATGGTAGCACAAGACAGAGATTTATACAGGTTCAGGCCCTCATGGTGGAGGTAATACCCTACTTCCTGTGCTCTAGGATTATATGGTGATCTGATAATCAATGTGGAGGGAGATATCTCTCCATGGATGGGTGCGGAGATGATGATCAACCTGCCGAACCAGGGGCTCCCTGCCCGCCTTATATAGTGGGGGGCAGGGTTACAAGATAGAGTCCTGGCCGGTTACGAGGTAGGATTCCTATATCTATCCTTTAGCCAGATATGTAGTTATCCAGGATTACAACTGTATGTTCCCTATTAATTAGGGATAGACTTCTATTTTGCCGGTAAAGCCTTCTAGAGTCCTAGTGGTATACGTCCTTATCCACCCGACTTGATCCATCCCCTGTCGGGTGGTCTCTTAGGCCCGCCGCATGGGTACCCGGGGTCTATGTTATCCACAGTAGCCCCCGAGTGCTTCATAGTCGAGTTGCTGCTCTTCTTTACCGCACCTTGGATGAGCTATGAGTGCTTGTAGATTGTTGATGCTCCTTCCCGATTGGCTTTTGCCTGTTATCTGCGAGGAGACTTTGAAGGACTCATAGAGAGTTGTTAGTGATACCCAGCCCGGGATTGCCGGAGTTCTGGTGGTTGGCTTTTTGTAAGGCGCATCACTTTGATTTTGATGAAGAGGTACCTATACTCGTCTTGCGATGTACAGCTAGCGACCCAACATGGGGCATACCATTGGTTTTGGCTAAAGTGTCGAGCGGTACCTGTACCCGACTAGAGTGGGATACAGCTGGTGGCCCCAGAGGGCATATCGTGGTTTTGGCTGAAGAGCTGAGTGGTACCTGTACCCGACTGGAGTAGGATACATCTGGTGGCGACCCAACATGGGGCGTACCATATTTTTAACCATCTGGTACCTATACTCGTAGAGTAAAGCGATTGGCCCAACATGGAACGTACCATCTGGATAAGGTTTGGCCCAATGATACTTGTATCCAACTGGCACGGCACACAGCTAGTGTCCCAACATGGGGCATACCATTGTTGTCAGCCAGGCGGTACCTGTATCCCACTGTCGCGGAATACAGCTGGCGACCCCACCATAGGGCGTACCTTAAGGAAAGAGTTTGGCCGTATGGTATCCATACCCGGGTTGCGGTGTACAGTGTAGGCCCTATCCGGGGCGTACCATCGAAACTCAATCCCGACATCACTGGTATCTGATCCTAACATGCAGTGACCAACTAGTGACCCAACATGGGGTATACCAAGAGATGGGTAATTGTTATCATAGATCTTCCGGTGATATGCCCTCAAAGGGGTGCACCGAGGCTGAAAGGCTCGATTTCAACTACACCCTGTTACACTTGGTGAAGGGCTGTTGAGAAAGCCTGTTAAGGGGATCGCCTTATGCTTTGGTCAAGTAGAAATTGGCGCTCGGGGCGCAAGGTGGATTATTGCCATCAGCGTAAGCTTATAGCCGAGCCGTAGTTGCCGCTCATGGCGCTTGGTCCTTCTTGCTTGTATACAGAGTCGTAGAAGGTACTCAATGAGGTAAAAACCCATGAACTCCTGCAGCATGTACATGTAGAGTTTAGGCAGTATCAGGGAAACTTTTAGATTAAAAAACAATCACTCGGATGTATGGTCCGACTGCTTTATTTATGTAATTTTTATGCTTTTGCCACTTTTTCTTTTTTGATCTTTAATTCCTCCAAGTAATCTTCTTTTTGTTATGCACTCAGCCCGACTAGTCTAGCCCCGGGCGTCGGGAATTGGCTCATGGCACTTTTCCTAGGCACGCGTATCGAGTGCTAGAGTTCGACGTTCGTGGGTCAGAGCTTCACTACTCGGAAAACCACTCGGATTCATTTGCATTCATTAAGAGAAAGCAACAAAAAGTGCACGCAAGTGCACCTATTAGGTGTAGCCCCGGACTTACTGCTTAGTTGGAGACCAACTAAGTAGCAAGTTAAGAAACAATTTAGATTTATATAAAAAGATTATGGTAATGAGAACTTAGCTCTGGTGTAGGCGTAGGCGTGTCGCTGAGCCGTAGACTTGTGCGCTCGTGGCGCTGGCGTAGGCGTGTAGCCGAGTGGCTTGTCGCCGAGCCGCAGACTTGAAGCCGTAGGCATGTAGCCTTACGGGGAGCTCGTGGCGCAGGCTTAGGCGTGTGGCCGAGTAGCGTGTCGCCGAGCCGTAGACTTGGAGGCGTAGGTGTGTAGCCGAGTGGCTTGTCGCCGAACCGTAGACTTGGGCGTTCGTGGCGCTGGCGTAGGCGTGTAGCCAAGTAGCGTGTTGCCGAACCGTAGACTTGGGCGCTCGTGGCGCTGGCGCTGGTGTGTAGCCGTACCGGGCGCTCGTGCACGCGATGGCGTACAGCCGAGCTGTAGACTTGGAACCACAAGTGTGTAGCCGTACCGGGCGCTCGTGGCATGCGATGGCGTACAGCTGAGTCGTAGACTTGGTCGCTCGTGGCGCAGGCGTAGGCGTGTCGCCGAGTAGCTTGTCGCCGAGCCGTAGACTTGGAGGCGTAGGCGTGCAGCCGAGTGGCTTGTCGCCGAGCCGTAGACTTGAGCGCTCGTGGCGTTGGCGTAGGCGTGTAGCTGAGTGGCTTGTCACCGAGACGTAGACTTGGGTGCTCGTGGCGCTGGTGTAGGCGTGTAGCCAAGTGGCGTGTCACCGAGCCGTAGATTTGGAGGCGTAGGCGTGTAGCTGAGTGGCTTGTCGCCGAGCCGTAGACTTGGGTGCTCGTGGCGCTGGCGTAGGCGTGTAGCCGAGTAGCGTGTCGCCGAGCCGTATACTTGGAGGCGTAGGCGTGTAGCCGAGTGGCTTGTCGCCGAGCCGTAGACTTGGGCGATCGTGGCGCTGGCGTAGGCGTGTCGCTGAGTAGCGTGTCGCCGAGCCGTAGACTTAGAGGTGTAGGCGTGTAGCCGAGTGGCTTGTCACCGAGCCGTAGACTTGGGGGCTCGTGGCGCTGGCGTAGGCGTGTCGCTGAGTAGCGTGTTGCCGAGCCGTAGGCTTGAAGCTGTAGGCGTGCAGCCATACCGGGCGGTCGTGGCGTCCGATGGCATACAGCCGAGCTGAAAACTTGGACGCTCGTGGCACGGGCGTAGGCGTGTCGCTAAGTAGCGTGTCGCCGAGTCGTAGACATGGAGGCGTAGGCGTGTAGCCGAGTGGCTTATCGCCGAGCTGTATACTTGAGCGCTCGTGGCGTTGGCGTAGCCGTGTAGCCGTGTGGCTTGTCATCGAGCCGTAGACTTGGGTGCTCGTGGCGCTGGCGTAGGCGTGTAGCCGAGTGGCGTGTCGCCGAGCCGTAGACTTGGAGGCGTAGACGTGTAGCCAAGTGGCTTGTCGCCGAGCCGTAGACTTGGGCGCTCGTGGTGCTGGCGTAGGCGTGTCGCTGAGTAGCGTGTCGCCGAGCCATAGACTTAGAGGCGTTGGCGTGTAGCTGAATGGCTTGTCACCGAGCGGTAGACTTTGGCGCTCGCGGCGCTAGCGTAGGCGTGTCGCTGAGTAGCGTGTCACCGAGCCGTATACTTGAAGCCGTGGGCGTGCAGTCATACCGGGTGCTCGTGGCGTCCGATGGCATACAGCCGAACTGAAAACTTGCACGCTCGTGGCGCGGGCGTAGGATTGTCGCTAAGTAGCGTGTCGCCGAGCCGTAGACTTGGGCGCTCGTGGCGCTGGCGAGGCGCGTAGCCGAATGGCTTGTCGCCGAGCCATAGATTTGAAGCTACATGCATGTAGCCGTACCGGGCGCTCGTGGCGTGTGATGGCGTACAGCTGAGCTGTAGACTTGGAACCATAGGCGTGTAACCGTACCGGACGCTCGTGGCACGCGATGGCATACAGCCAAGCTGAAAACTTGGACGCTCGTGACGCGGGCGTAGGCGTGTTGCTGAGTAGCGTGTCGCCGAGCCGTAGACTTGGGCGCTCGTGGCGCTGGCGTAGGCGTGTAGCCGAGTGGCTTGTCGTCGAGCCATAGATTTGAAGCTACAGACGTGCAGCTGTATTGGGCGCTCGTAGCACGCGATGGCGAACAGCTGAGCTGTAAACTTGGAGCCATAGGCGTGTAGCGTATAGCCGAGTCGTCGGCTTGGTCGCTCGTAACGCGGACGTAGGCATGTCATCGAGTGGTCTGTCGCTGAGCCGTAGAGTTGTAGGCGTGCATGTAGCGGAGAGGTGGAATTAGTCGTTCAAATCTCGATCAACACCGAGTGGCACACACCGTAGTCAGCGTCGAACAGCACATGCTTGCCGAGGTCTCGCCTGTGGTCGATAGAATCGGCCGTAGTTGTAAATGATCTCCATACGGTTGGTGTACCTTGACGAAAGTCGATGAAAGTCCTCACTGGTCTTCAACGTCCCTCGAGATGTAGCACCGACGAGCTTTACGAGCTCGTCGAAATTCGTGACGCAGTCTGTCTTCAAAAGGCGCCACGGTCGCATCCGAAGTCGGATTTAGATTATCTTGGATTCGTTGGAATGATAACGAGATAAGCTTTCCAACGCATCTTATTTTACCCCGAAACTCCTTCTGAGTAAATGGGAATTTGTGACACAAGTTCCGTCCAGACTATGAACAAAAACATATCGCATCTTCTTCTCATGTTCGTCTCGCGGTTGATGAAGCCGGCATCGCACGATGGTCACCATGTTCGTCGGGTCCGAGTGATTCGTTCTCCACCGGGACCTTACCGTATCCGAGTCGGGAATTAATCCCCTGCGCACTACTCGACGGTAGGCGGCGGTGGCATTCCCCAACACGACCGGGAGTCCGAGTGAAGCGCTTTTGAATTTCCTCCCGGATCGGATCTTCTCCGAGTCCAAAAAATCGTTGTTCAAGTCCTTGATTGAGTCCTTGCCGTATCCGAATTGGGAATTGAGTTGTGCGGCACACCACTCGGGAGTAGGTGCCGGCGATGTTCCTCAAATCGAACGGGAGTTGAATTATAGTGATGACGAAGCTTTCTTTAGATCGGATCTGATCCGAGTCCAAAATGGCCACTTGGTCGTCGAGTACGTGTGGTTTGCTGCTGAAGACATCCACCATCTTGCACTTGTTCTTGTTTAAGTACTCTTCGTATCCGAATCGAGAATAGAGCCCCGGCACACCACTCGGGAGTAGGTGGCGGCAACGTTCCTCGACTCGATCGAGAGTCCAGACAAAGCAATGTCGATGTACTCATCAGACTGGATCGGATCCGAGTTTGGAAGATGTGTTGGTCGTCGATTGTTTGGAGCTCTTTGCTGATCATTGATGTCCTTGAAGGTGTACCACGGTCTCTTCACGTGCCGCAGTCTTCGCAAATGGGTTTTACGAACTTGCTGAGATTCGCAACTTTCCCGCGCAGCCTACCTTCAAATGGCCGCCCTAGACACATCTGGACTCCGTTTGGCTCGTTCGTGGGCTTTACGAAAAACTGACGAAATTATCTTTCCAACGCATCCAGCCTCATCCCGAAATTCGAAATTCCTTCTGGATCTTCGGGAATTGAAGAAACAAGATCGGGTCCCGAATCTGTCTGCGAGCCGTCACCGTATCCGAGTGGGAAGTGAGCCGTTGGCGTATTACTCAAGAGTAAATGGCCGTGGCGTTCCCCAACCCGAGCGGGAGGCGTTGTTGTAGTTCCCCCAGATTGGTTCTGATCCGAATCCGAGAGGTGGAGTTCGCCGATGTCGTTGCTGATGCAGTCGGCTCTCGAAGCGGTAAGCCTAGCCAGGGGGCGAAGACGATGGCGACTCCGTTGATCGATGCCATCGAGCTTGATGAAGATGATCTTGACGCTTCCCCTACCTGGCGCGCCAACTGTCGACGGGTAGCTAACCGGGGGTTATCGTCGGCAATAATTATATATGGGGCGATGCACAAGATCCAAACTCGATGGTAGCACAAGACAGGGATTTATAAATATTCAGACCCTTATGGTGGAGGTAATACCCTACTTCTTATGCTCTGAAATTATATGGTAATTAGATGATCAATGTGGATGGAGATGTCTCTCCATGGATGGGTGCGGAGATGATGATCAATCTGCCGAACCAGGGGCTCCTGCCCGCCTTATATAGTGGGGGGCAGAATTACAAGATAGAGTCCTGATCGGTTACGAGGTAGGATTCCTATCTCTATCCTCTAGCCAGATATGTAGTTATCCAGGCCAGGATTACAATTGTATCTTCTCTATTAATTAGGGATAGACTTCTATCTTGCCGGTCAAGCCTTCTAGAGTCCGAGTGGTATACGTCCTTATCCACCCTACTTAGTCCACCCTTAGGCCCGCCGCGTGGGTACCCGGAGTCTATGTTATCCACAGGAGCGTGTTCAAGAACAAGACTCTAGAAATTCCATTTCGGCAGGCCCTACTCAAATTTAGATGCTAGTAATCGATTAGGCAGTTTGTTAGTTTTCGTCGTAGTTCGTATTTTAATAAAAGTTGCTTGAAACAGACCGTATCAAGTTTCGACATTTGTGATACGGCTGTTTATTAAATGTTTTAATTACTATTTATAATAATAAAGGCTTTAGTTAAGTTAATTTTTGTGCCTTGTTCGTGTGCTTTGATGAATGTCATCGTCGGATGAAGCAAGTTCTTGGAGATTAATCAAGACGCGATGTAATCGGCAGCTTTTCCAAAAAAAAAAATACTGTTGTGAATGTTGTGCAGCAAGTAAAAAAAATCTACTTATTTGTGTTCTGCGTACCATCAGCAGATAGTTATAATTTGAACCATCCAAATTAATTAATTTTTGAACCATCCAAATTAATTAATTTACTGTTTTTGTAAGTAAGCGTATATATGTGAACGCAAGGTATGTATGTGCATGCATGTGAGTGCAATTCGTTCTTGCAGCCATGCAACAGAAGTTGGATGCGCGGGACCTTGTAAGCGGCACGTAAGTATCGTGTACGCGAGGTTCGGTATTGGTTTCTATTGTCTTTGCCTTGTATTTTACCAAAACTATTTTGTTAGTCTGTCACAATTACCTCCCATCTTACCTTGTTATTTCCGTTAGTAATCTTTCTGCCTTTCCATCAGAAGTCAGATGGCGAGAGGACGTCGTGGAACCGGTGCCGTGCAGGCCCGTAACCAAGGTCAGAGAGGTCGCGGCTGAGGCCGTGGGCGCCGTCAAGCTGCTCGAGATGATCAGCCACCAGTTCTTCCGCAGAATGTTCAACCTGCACCGCCGGGACAACAGAATCAACCGATGCAGCAGGGACAAGCAGCTCCTCAAGCTGTGCCCCAGGAGCCTGTAGCTGAGCTGAGCAACTGATGCAGATGCAACTATGCAACTACAAGTACTCCAGCCGGTGGCTCAACACCTGAACAACCCACCAGCTCAGCAAGATTAGCAAGCTCGGTCGTCATATGGGGACTTTATGAGAACCCGTCCTCCCACATTTGCAGGATCCTCCGAGCCTCTTGATGCTAATGACTGGCTTAAGGAGGTTGAACGTAAGTTGTATCCGGCCAACTGTGATGAACAGGAGAGTGTCCAGTACGCTGCACACCAGCTAAAAGGGGTTGCGGCCAACTGGTGGGAGAATTACTGTGAAGCTCATCAAGATGTGCAATCCATTTATTGGGACGAGTTCTCCGAAGCTTTTCATGATGCTCACGTTCCGAAGGGCACGATGGAGATGAAGAGGCGTGAATTTCAGAATTTACGCCAAGGCAACATGAGTGTATGTTAATTGATTCACCCAGTTGGCTCGTTATGCCAAGGAAGATGTCACCACTGATGCTCAAAAGATCTGGCGTTTCTTGGAAGGAATAAATCCTGTGTTAAAGGTCAACCTCGTTTCGCACAGCTGCCAGAATTTTCAAGAGATGATAAACAAAGCTTTGCTTCACGAGGATGCTCAACGCCAGCTGGCAGAGGATAACCGGAAGAGGAAGCTAGCTTTCCAAAAGAGGTAATTGTCGGTTTGCCCCCACAAGTTGTAGCGAATATCACTTAGCCCCTCGAACTTGAAGATTACTTTTTCGCCCCCCTAAAGCTGCTTCCGTACTTTTTTTGCCCTCTAAAGTTGCTTTTGCTTACATAAGAAGTTCTGCACCGTGAATCCAGTCGTAAATTAATGAGTTGGATGCTAGCTTGATATAGAATATGGTGATGAGTCATCCATATAGACTTATGTGGTTGACATGTGGGCAAATCTAATGATTTGATACTGTTTTAACCAAATCTGAGCCCACCGTCATGCACACGATTAGGGTTCAATCGGTGAGAAAGAAGATTTTTACTTCACCCATATAGCCTCACAGAATGTCGTGGCCAACTTCTAAGCCATATCAGTGCCAACTCATGGCCAGATCATCAATCCACGGTGTTGGATTCACAACGCGGCACTCCCTGTGCAAATGAAAGCAACTTTAAGAGCTCCAAAAAGCACGGAAGCAACTTTAGGGGGCCGAAAAAGTAATTCCAAAGTTCCGAGGGCTAAGTGAGACTTTTGTACAACTTTAAGGGGCAATAATATACTTTTCTCTTTCCAAAATCAGCAAGGGGCCAGCAACACCCGTATTCGTGTGGGGCAATTTCAGCCCAAAGTTGGGAATAAGCCTATCGCTCCTGTGTTCCGTGCACCAACGTCGGCGCCTCTACAGCAGTTTGCGCCACGCAACAATCAAACCATGCCACCTCCAAGAAACCCTGTTTCAGCTCCGGGAATTCAGTGCTATCACTGCCAGCAGATGGGTCATTATGCTCATAGCTGGCCATAGAAGAAACCTACTTCTGCTCCTGCACAAGCTAATGTTGGAGGTACACCGGCCCGTCCGCCACAACCAGGACAAATTCCTTTAGCTCCTGGAACCCCAAGGACATCGTAGTCAATGGGAAGAGGCATAGTAAACCATGTGACAGCTGAAGAAGCTCAAGAAGCTCCTGATGCTGTGCTAGGTACATTTCCCGTTAACTCAGTGGCTTCCACTGTTTTATTTGATTATGGTGCTTCGCGTTCTTTTATATCCAAAGAATTGGTGGAGAAAAATGAATGGAAGACCTTGCCTTTAAAGAAACCCCTATTAGTGCTATCCCTAGGAAAGGAGCTAAGTGCTAATTTTGCAAGTTCGTCCGTAGAAATAATTATTGAAGGGAAAAAATTCAAGGCTAACCTTATAATCTTGGAGTCACCCGGCATAGATGTTATCTTGGGAATGGATTGGCTTGGCCGTTTCAAGGGGCGTATTGATTGCGCTAGTAGAGCTATTACCTTGACCAATCCTGATGGAGCTTCGGTGAGTTGTGAATCGCCTATGGCCCCCAAGCTTGCTAGTGTTCTTAATTTGCTAAAGGGAATGTGAACGTCATCGGAACCACCAACTTTGGAATCTGTTCCAGTTTTATGTGAGTACCCGGATGTATTCCCTAAGGATTTACCTGGTTTACCACCAGACCAAGACGTGGAGTTCGTTATCGAGCTTGTACCCGGTATTGCCCCTATAGCTCAACGGCCGTATCGGTTGAATTCTACTCAGTTAGCCGAGATGAAGCAACAAATTAGGGAGCTGCAAGAAAAAGGTTTCATCCAACCCAGTAGTTCACCGTGGAGTTCACCGGTGATCTTTGTCAAAAAGAAGGATAAAACCCTCAGGATGTGTGTGGATTACCGATCACTGAATGAGGTAACCATAAAAAACAAGTACCCGTTACCAAGAATTGATGATTTGTTCGACCAATTGAGGGGAGCCTGTGTGTTCTCTAAGATAGATCTACGGTCGAATTACCATCAAATTAAGATCAGGAAGGAGGACATTCCAAAGACCGCTTTCACCACACGCTATGGCCGGTACGAATACACTATGATGTCATTCGGTTTGACGAATGCACCCGCACATTTTATGGCTATGATGAATAAGGTATTCATGGAGTTTCTCGATAAATTTGTATTAGTATTCATCGACGACATTCTCATCTATTCAAAGAATGAGGAAGAGCATGCCGAGCATTTTGAGAATCGTGTTGGAGACGCCTCGAAAGCACCAGTTGTATGCCAAATTTAGTAAATGCTAGTTCTGGTTGCCGGAAGTTTTTTTTCTTGGACATGTTTTATCCGACGGAGGAGTGGCTGTTGATCCAAGCAAGGTATAAGATGTGATAAATTGAGAGCAACCCAAATATGTGACCAAGGTCCGGGGTTTCCTTGGATTGGTTGGTTACTACCGGAGGTTTATCGCCGATTTTTCCAGGATCGCAAGACCTCTTACTCAGTTGTTAAAGAAAGAAACCAAGTTCGTTTGGACTGACGCTCGTGAGTGAAGCTTTCAAGAATTGAAGAAGAAGTTAACCACAGCCCCGGTGCTCGTATTACTTGACATTCACCAGGATTTTGAGATATTTTGTGATGCATATAAGCATGGACATGGTTGTGTACTAATGCAAGAAGGGAAGGTTGTAGCATATGCTTCTCGCCAATTGCGACCGCATGAGTTGAATTACCCGACCCACGATCCTGAACTCGCAACGGTGATCCATGCTCTGAAAATTTGGAGACACTATTTGGTTGGGAATTGTATGAAAGTGTATACGGATCATAAAAGTCTGAAATACATTTTCACTTAGTCCGACCTAAATATGAGGCAAAGAAGATGACTAGAGTTCATAGACGATTATGATATCGAAATTCATTATCATCCTAGGAAGGCAAATGTCGTTGCCGATGCTCTAAGCAGGAAGAGTCACTACAACCATTTATTCGAGGAATGCCGAAAGTTCAACCGGGTAATGGTTGAGAGGGAGTGTCTTAACACTTTAGAAGTAAAACCAACCTTAGAGGATCAAATCAAGGAGTGCCAGCAAAACGATGAAGGGACCATAGACATTATAGTAAGGATGATCATGGAAAAAGCCCCGGAGTTCACTATGGATGAAAATGGAGTTGTATGGTATGGAAAAAGGATTGTCGTGTTGAATGTGAAGGAGATTCGAGAACTGATCTTACGGGAGGCTCATGATACGATGCTATCTATACATCCCGGGAGCACCAAGATGTATTTGGATCTACGGGAACGCTATTGGTGGCCTGGTATGAAGAGTGAAATCACAGAGTATGTCGCGTGCTGTGATCTATGTCAATGAGTAAAGGAAAAACATAAAAAACCGGCACGATTGTTGCAAGTTCCCAAATGGAAGTGGGAAGAAATCGGAATGGATTTCATTGTTGGGTTACCACGTACCCAACGGGGTTTCGATTCTATCTAGGTCATTATAGACCGGCTAACTAAATCTGCTCATTTCATTCCAGTGCGAACGGATTGTTCCAGCGATAGATTGGCTGAATTATATGTCTCCCGAATAGTGTGCTTGCATGGAGTTTCGAAAAAGATTGTTTCCAATCGTTGTTCTCAATTCACATCAAGGTTTTGGCAGAAATTACATTCATTACTTGGCACCAACCTAGCCTTCAGCACTGCCTATCACCCTCAGATAGATGGCCAAACTGAAAGGACAAATCAAATCTTGGAACACATGTTGAGAGCTTGTGCCCTCTCGGACAAGAAGGGACGGGCTGGATAAGAATTTGCCATTTGCCCAATTCTCTTATAACAATAGTTATCGATCTAGCATTCAGATGGAACCTTTTGAGGCCTTATATGGAAGGAAGTGCAGAACACCTTTATATTGCAATAAAACGGGAGAGAGAAAGTTATTTGGACAGGAAATTTTACAAGAGGCCGAACAGCAAGTTCGAGCGATCCATCAAAAGCTGAAGATGGCTCAGTCTAGGCAAAAAGCTATGCCGATAAGCGGCGCAGGGAATTAACTCTCGCCATTGGTGATCATGTGTACTTGAAGGTGTCTCCAATGAAAGGGCTTTTCAGAATTAGTGGTAAATTGGCGCCAAGGTACATCGAGCCGTTCCCTGGGTCAGCCAGGAGAGGAGAAGTCGTGTATCAGATCGAGTTGCCACCTTAGCTATCAAACGTGCACAATGTGTTCCAGTTTTGCAATTAAAGAAGTGTCTTCGGGTGCCCGAGGAAGAAATGCCTATGGATGATCTCGTTTTGCAAGAAGATTTGACTTGTTCTGAGTATCCAACAAAGATTCTGGAGGAGGCGGAGAGATGCACCTGCAGTAAGACCATCAAGTTTTGCAAAGTTCAATGGAGTAACCACTTAGAAAAGGAGGCCACTTGGGAGCGCGAGGAGCATTTGCAAGCAGTTCCATAATCTTTTCCCAAGCATTTTCGAATCTCGGGGTCAAGATTCCTCTTAGGAGGGGAGGTTTGTGACATCCTGTTTATTTTTAACTTAGAAAAATAATTAATTAATAAAAAATAATTAATTGGCTTAACCTTAATCTTTTTCTAGTGAAGGATGTGCTAACCGTGAGCTAGTAATCCTAATCCTTTCCTTTGTTTCAGAACGTCGTTGCGTTGTACGGCAGCCGTGGTTTTGCCGTTTCCTTATCTTATCTCCAAATCCCTGAACAATCTTTATCTTTAGTCTCCTAATCTCGAGTTCGTTTGATCCCTAATCCCCCTATAAATACCCACCGACCCTTCAGTCAAAGCCATGCCGAAACATCCCCAAAATCCATCTGTTAAGAGTGCGGAGTTGTTACCCGAGTTCGTTGCTGCCGAGGATGCCATCGCCGGAGGCCACCTCGGCAAGGTTCTAGCCCGAGGTATGCCACTCCGTGGTAGCACGCCGCCGCCTGCGCTACTTCGAGCTCGCCGCCGTCTGCCGTCGGTCGCTGTTTGATCTGCGCTACGCGCTGCTCGCCGCTAGCTGCTGCTCGCTGCTCGCTTCGGTTGCTGCTCAGCTGCTGGTCGCTGCGCGCTGCCGGCTCGTTGCACCGCCGCCGCCAGGGACGCCAAGCCGACGGAGAAACCAAGAGCTGGCCATTGTTTTCTTTTTCTCACTCCTCTATCCGCCCATGTGTGGCTGAGGATTGGGACTAAGGGCCTGTTTGCTTCCAGCCGCTGCGCGCCGCGCCGCAGGTGCGGTGCTGAAATCGGCCGCCGTAGGTGAGGCGCGCCGCACCTGCGAAAATGAACTGGGGCAAGGCAGCGAGCTGAGGCGAGGCGCAGGTGCGGCGCGAAGCCAAACGCGTGCCGGCGTAGGCGTGGCGGCCGCAAGTGCGGCGTGGCGCGATGAGGCATGCATCCAAACAAGCCCTAATTCATCTGCTCCGTAGCCTTGGGCCAATTTAGCAAAGCTCTTCATTGTTCAATAAACAGCGTATCTTCTCCTATTAATAGCTTCCAAACCATCCATCCAATCGCCTGAAACCAATTTTATAAGTATCTAATCTAATAACTATATTTATTTTTTATTTTATTGACTTTTATTTGCTGTGATTTATTTATTTGTGATTCGATTACGTGTAGACGCCGCCGAGGACGGAGGAGAGTTTGTCGCACCCGGAAGATCAAGGTGCAAGCTAGTTACATATTGATCCCAATTTTTATTATTATATTCCGTTGATTACAATTGCTAGATTTTTAAAAATTGTATGCTAGATTTATTATTAATTTACATGTTTTAATTTTAGTTAATTCTCATGACTTGTTAATCGTGTGTTAGCACGTCTTGCCTTTCCTTGTCGCCTAGTATAAAATATAGATTATTGTTGAATTATAGCCCTCCTTGTTTGTGCTCACGCTAGAGGCTTAGTTGCTTTGAGGGGAAATTCATATGTTTATTGATGGGAAATCATTCACATTATTGGTAGAGAGAATCTACTCTTTATCTGTGCTTTTGGTTAACTTAATTAACTCAACTAAAATCAACGTGATGTGAGTAGACTTGAGGTGGTGGCTTGTTGAAGTGGTTGTGTGGTTCGTGGAATGTTACCTCGGGTCGGCGTAAGGACCGAGAATAGTAGATGATCTAGCCAAGCATAACCGTACAAACATGAGTGTTAATAATGGTAATACCTTAGTCATTACCCCGTGAAGTTAGGTTTGGTTTGTCATGGCGGTGTGGGCGTGCTTGATCAGCACCGAAAGTCCATCTGGCACACGAGGGGACCCCTGGCTTGGTGAAGAATCTGCCGAGGTGAATCCTTAGTAAGGCATCCTCGAATTTAGACATACTAGGGATGGTGGCTTCGTCCCACTCTGCAGAGTTAAAACTATCATGATAGCCGTGCTCGCGGTCAAGAGCAAGCTTAGGCAGCTCTACGATGTTACCTTACCATTTTAATATTTAACTTGTTGTAGAAGATAGGGGTAGGGATTGCCGGACAGCGAATGTCGGGCAGCGAATGCCAAGCATTGCAATATAGGGATTATATTGCAAAGGTGTCGTGTAGTTTGGCAGGATTTATTTATTATTGTTGAGAAAACTGGAGTACTAAAAAGAGATTTGTTTATTCTTTGAACCGATGCTTTCTACTAATAGGTTGTTAAAAGATTCTTAAATGCAAATGAACCATCACCTGACCTTTGTGCCTTGCATTCATATTTAAGGACGACATGCTTGCTAAAATTTGTTCTTTCAGAATTACCACCAGGTGGACACACTGCTGAATATCTAGATTACGAGGAGGAGTATGACGAAAGTGGTCCTGGCTACTAGGTGTAAAATCCCCGTCAGTTGCCTGTGGCATATGAAGGGGCTGCACCGTTGCAATTTATCTTATGCTTGTTTTTATAATTAGTTACATTTAATATTTGTAATAATTGGCTTTGCCAAAGTACTCTACTTCATACATTCGTTAAATTCAGCAAAAAGGTGTGATTCCATTCTGCTTTTATGTGCATACTAGCTATGATCCGTTGGGACTAGTATACTTAAGCACATAGGGGTTGGTTTTGCAAAACCGGGTTCCCACATCTGGTCCTTTAATTTGGTGCCTCCTTGCGTATGATCTGGTAATTGTGGATTGGCTTAATTGATCAATTATACTGCTGCCCTTTATATTTGTTAACCTGGAGAACTAGTACTGTTTTGTCTACTTACTAGTTAGTGCAGTGAGTAATTTTGCTGCTATTTGGTTCAGACTTGTGGCTATTTTGGTCTGGCCGAACTATTACATTGATCCATTAAATTTTGGTGTATCCATTGATTACTTGGTTATGCACATAGAGAAGTAATTGATCAATTTTGGGCTTGAGCAGTACTGTTCTAGGGTTTAAATCTTTATTTTCCATATTTATATTACCTATGATATATTTCCCAATTACCTGCTGGATGGCTAATTAGCTTTAGCAACTAAATTGCAATCTGAGAGCAAATTATAATCATTTTAACCTGATCTTTAGAGCATCCACTGCAGGATCTTCAAATCGGCCTGTACTTCAAAATATTTTGTATGCAGCAGCAAGCAGGGCAGAGAAGCAGCAGCGCAGGCCAGGGAAAAATCGCGTTACTATAGCGACACAGGCACATTTGATGCCCCTGCTGGGGATGCTCTTATGCTGGTTTGATTGGATTAGTGACAGCCACGTATTTCAAGTCAATGGTGATCATGAATTTATATGCATTGTTGCTTATATTTGGAGAATTCATGATTCTGGATTTAATTCATGGCTTTATTACTTTTGTTATATTCAAAGTGAATTGTTTGTCAAATTTTCTTAAACCGCAATGTTTCCAACAATCCAGAAATCAGATCGCTGAGCTACACTTCGTAGCCACCGACGAATGACTCGGAGATACGATGTCGTCGCCTCCACCACGGCCGAGCCACGGGACGTGCCCGAGATGCAGAGAGGAGCAGCAGCGAGCTCACGACAACCACCTTGTGGCCACCGGGAACCAAGTTGAAGAAGAATACCACCACAGCCACTCGTTCTGACCGGCGAGGATGCCAAAGCGCTGGCGAACTGATGAGGACATCAACATGAAGGATATGACCGCTGCCTCTACTTCGTCTAATTCCTCTCCAACTGCACCGTCTACTACTCCGTCATTGCCTAGGGGCCTAAATCCAGGAGCTCGGCCTTTCAAGCCCAAGAAGAAGGACCAGCGCATCAAGCATGCACCACGAGGAATGACCATGCACCAAGGAAGGGCCATATGGAAGCCAAAGATGCTAAAGAACCCGTTTCGGCCATCCAGCAGCCCGTCGACTCCAAACGGGCGTAACTCAGGCTCCCGAACTCCGATTTCGGCGTGCGACCACTAGTTGGAAAGCTTTCGAGATAAGCTTTCCAATGGATCCAGCCCCACATCTGAATTCGTCCAGAAGCGTCGGCAAAAGACAGAAGAAGGTCACGGACCACAATTTCAGGGTGGTGCATCACTTTATTTTTGGGCCTATGGCCCATGTATCTTAGGGTTTTGGTGGTGGCCGACCCTAGGGTGGTGGACGACGCCCCTATGCTGGTCGCCACTCTATATATGGCCTCCGCCGTCGTACGTCGTCTTTTAGGTTTTGTTGTGTTTGGTAGACCCCTTGTGTGTCTCTCCCCGAGATTGCGCGTGTCGACTAGACCACCCGATACGGAAAACAGAACCTCACCTTTGGTTTGAGATATTGGTTTGTTCCATTTGCTATCTACTTGATTCTTGCAAATTTCTCGATTGCTCGCAGGGATTAAGATCGATCGTGTTGGTCATGGTTGATAACACTCGAGTTGGTGGTATTGCGATTGGCGGTTTCCTGCCTTCGCTAGTTGGTAGCCGAATATCACAACATCTTCATCTCAAAAATCGACGTATCGTCCTCACCAGAAGATCGGGCAGACCTAGAGCGCATCAAGTGGTATCAGAGCGACGGTTGCCAGGTGAGAACACCCCTTATCTTATTTTAGATCTGTTCTTGTTCGTCCTAGAGTCCAGAAAATAGCCTACAAAAAAAATATCGTGTGTCTTACCTGTCATCTGAGCCTTATTTAGCCTTTGCTATTACTGCATCAGTTTAATTCTTGTTGAATTTGTGTTCGTCGTAGTGTTGTTGCTAGTCTTAGCGTTTTGATCTTTAGAGTCTCGAGTTCAAGTCACGTTTTGTCACAGTGTTCGTCGTGTTCTTGTTCGTCGCCGTTCTTGCTACCGCCCACCAGATCGCCCCTGTGTCCCCATTAGTTGGAACCAGATCACCCCAAAATTTCACATCCGCAAACACCAGCGACCAGCATTTCCTATCCATCTCGGTTTCCAATTCCACCAGCCACGTTTTGGTTCCCTGTACTCACCGCAAAGGAAACCAAGCTCTTCCATCGTCACCAGATCACCACCTTTTTAGGAAAAATTTGCGTGCCGCCAACTACTAGATCGTAGCACCTTCCCATCCAAGCCGAGCGTCATCTTTCGGAGCCACCTTCATATAAATCGGATCTGTTAGCAACCAACAAGGAAACCGTGTACCATCAGGACTCCCCCGTAGTTTCCATCTATAGCCGACCGACTCCACCAATTCGGCCGCAAGTCACCTTCCCCCTCTCGGTTGCAACACACACCAATAACCAGATCACACCCTTTCCTGGTTTTCCAAATCGAGCAACATACGCCACCTCCATCGCTCCGTCTCGGCTTCAAGAAAAGAAAAGGCAGGTGCAATTGAAAGAGCCGCACCAAACACAAAAGGGGGTACACTTGGTCCGCATCACCATCTCTCTTTTCTCTCCACGTCCTCTCTTTTAATTACCTTTTTACCCCAGGTTAAAAAAAAGTGTGTGTGGTGAATACCTCTCTGGAGCCATTATGAGTCGTGTTTTCAGTTTAGGGCTCTGAAAAAAAAAAGAAGAAGAAAGGAAGAAAAGAGCCCTAGTTGTTTCTTGTGTGTTGAGAACGTTCTGGTTGCTATTTCTGTGACTTCATTAGTGTCTAGGCTCGCGTCTCTAGTACGATCTTGCCTAGGACCAGCACATACCACCGCTGAACGCTCTTTCAACTTGTTTTGACTAATGTGGTTCTAGTTTTCCTTTCCTACATACAAATACCTGTCCAAGCTCCACCTATACTAACCATACAGGAACAGGGACTTGCAATCGCCGTGCCACCTTCAGAGTGCATCAATCTACCACGGTTGCATTTTTGTTTCTTGCAGTTTGAGAATATTGTAAGAATTTGGTGGAAGCTTGAGCGTGAGAGTACAAATATTTGTCATCATTTAGCAGTTCATAGAAACTAATTCTCTTGTGAGTCCTTTGTTTGTTGTTCCTAACCATGGCACCTACTCCAAGCAATCATGAGAGCAATGTCCGCAGTGGGAATGATGAACATGAGGACCCCCTCACGTCAAAACAACGACGATGGGTCAATCATTTTGAGCGGGTGTGCAATCGTCATGAGCTGCAGACTCATGCTGCTCTTAACCAGATTCATGCGCAATTGGCACCACTCAACGAACTTCAAGCACAGATACGGGAACTTCTTCAAGGTGCTGGCCATAACAATGTTGCTGCCGGTCCTGCTTTAGGCCAACGCGGTGCTCCACCGGCTGTCCCTCTACCTCCTGCTCCACCGGTTGCCCCTGCTCCTTTAAATAGGGTGGAACAAGAGGAGAATAATTACGCCTACGATACTGAGGATGACTACATGGTAAATGTGCACAATGACCGAGCTTATCGTCGACTCCGCCACAACAGACAAGGTATGGGTAGAAATCAGCATGCTCAAAGGGAAGAAGGTGATGATTCTATGATGAAAATGAAATTTACTATGCTGCCTTTTGATGGTAAATATGATCTGAACGCTTATCTTGATTGGGAGTTGACCGGAGATCAAAAATTTTCTTGCTACGATTTCTCTGAACGTAGGAGAGTTCAGGCTGCCACTAGTAAATTTACTGGTTTTGCATCTGTTTGGTGGAAAGAACTTTGTAGAGCCAATCGGGGTGTACCTACAACTTGGGATGGGTTGAAACGAGTCATGAGGGCTAGATTTGTTCCTACATACTATACTCGTGATTTATTGAATAAAATGCAGCGTTTTAGTCAAGGTGATAAAACTGTTAAGGAATATTATCAAGAATTACAAATTGCCATGTTGCGTTGTGGGATAGAAGAAGATGAAGATTCCAAGATGGTTAGATTTTTTGGGGGGCTTAATCGGGAAATACAGGACATACTTGATTATAAAGAATATAATTCTATCACCCGTTTGTATCATCTTGCTTTGAAAGCAGAAAGGGAAGTGTAGGGACGACGATCGACAATGCGAGGCAATTTTGGAGGTTCTTCCACCTCCAAGTCAGTCCATATGAAAACGAAGTTGACTGCTTCCGCTCCGGGACGTACGGCTTCACCTGCTACTCCTGCTACCTCTACAACACCACAGATTCCGGAGTCAAGTAAATCAGCTACAAAGCAAGCTCCGGTCTACACCACCACAGATCCCAGAGTCAAGTAAATCAGCTACAAAGCAAGCTCCGGTGAAAAGTGCTTCATCCGTTGCATCTACTGGTCGTACAAGAGATGTACAATGTTTTCTCGTATAACTTCGTATAATGTATGCTATACGAAGTTATTACGCCTATCGCCGCGCAGTGAATCGTTCGTCACCAGAAGATCGGGACAACCCCGTGTGCATCAAGTTTATAATGCTCTTGTTGAGTTGTTGTTACTAACACTGCAGAACAAGAGGGAGAGGTTTATAATGCTGCCACGACAGAGACATATCCAGCTCTTGTTGTCACACGTGTGCTGCACGCCCAACCCACACGTGATGAGACAAATCAGCGTCATACCATCTTCCAAACAAAGTTTGTAGTCAGTGAACGAGCTGTGCATGTTATTGTCGATGGTGGAAGTTGTAACAACCTTGCTAGTGTGGACATGGTCGAGAAGCTTGGCTTGGCCACGTGTCCGCTACAGCAACCATATGAGATCGAGTGGCTCAATTCTAATGGTAAGGTTAAGGAAACAAAAACTGTTCGAGTATCTATTTCAATTGGTTCATATCATGATCATGTTGTTTACGATGTTGTACCCATGGATGCTTGTTCTCTTTTATTGGGTAGACCTTGGATATATGATATAGATGCTACACATCATGGTAGGACCAATCAGTACACTTTCTTGTTTAAGGGAAAGAAAATTATTTTGGAACCAATGACTCCTGCTGAGTTACTTAAGGTTGCTGCACAACATGCTAAAAGAGAGCAGAGTCGTAATGATGCTAAGATGACGAGTGTAGCTAATGAACCAAATCCAGCGGAAGCACCTAGTGACAAGTCTGATCATAAACTAAAAGGTGTAGTTTTGTTAGCTACCAATGTTGTTGCACATGATGACATGAACAAAAGTTTGCAACCATCTATTTTTATGCCTCCTGTTGTCCCTAACCATTTGCAGGAAAATGAGAAGGAGTCGACGACTCCAATTCAACAAGGGGAGGATGATGAGGACATCAACATGAAGGATATGACCGCTGCCTCTACTTCGTCTACCTCTACTTCGTCTACTTCCTCTCCGACCGCACCGTCTACTACTCCGTCATCGCCTAGGGGCCTAAATCCAGGAGCTCGGCCTTTCAACCCAAGAAGAAGGACCAGTGCATCAAGCATGCACCACGAGGAAGCACCACGCACCAACGAAGGCCCATATGGAAGCCAAAGATGCTAGAGAACCCGTCTCGGCCATCCAGCAGCCCGTCGACTCCAAACGGGCGTAACTCGGGCTCCCGAACTCCGATTTTGGCGTGTGACCACTCGTTGGAAAGCTATGGAGATCAGCTTTCCAATGGATCCAGCCCAACATCAAAATTCGTCCAGCAGCGTCGGGAAAACATCGAAGAAGCTCACGAGCCACAATTTCGGGGTGCTGCGTCACCTTATCTTTGGGCCTATGGCCCATGTATCTTAGAGTTCTGGTGGTGGCCGACCCTAGGGTGGTGGACGGCGCCCCTTTGCTGGTCGCCACTCTATATATGGCCGCCGCCGTCATATGTTGTGGTTTAGGTTTTGTTGTGTTTGGTAGACCCCTTGTGTGTCCCTCCCCGTGATTGCGCGTGTCGACTAGACCGCCCGATTCGGGAAACAGAACCTCACCTTTCGTTTGAGATACTGATTTGTATCATTTGCTATCTACTTGATTCTTGCAAGTTTCTCGATTGCTCGCAGGGATTAAGATCGATCGTGTTGGTCACGGTTGATAACACTCGAGTTGGTGGTATTGCGATTGCCGGTTCCTCACCTTGCTGGTTGGTAGCCGAATAACACAGCATCATCACCTCGCAAATCGACGTATCGTTCTCTCCAGAAGATCGGGCCGACCTTAGGCGCATCAAGTGGTATCAGAGCAACGGTTGCCTGGTGAGAACACCCTTTATCCTTGTTTCAGATCTGTTCTGTCCTAGAGTCCAGAAATTTGCCTACAAAAACAAAAATTGTCGTGTGTTTACCTTTGATCCTAGCCCGTTTAGCCTTTTACTATTACTGCTTTAGTTCAATTCTTGTTGAATTTGCGTTCGTTGTAGCGTCATTGCTGGTCCTAGCGTGTTGATCTTTAGAGTTTCGAGTTCGAG